>CM053404.1:71284212-71378169 GCA_028644305.1 Xerus rutilus
GTTGCTTAGCACCTCGCCGTTGCTGAGGCTGGCTTTGAACTCGAGATTCTCCTGTCTCAGCCTCCCTAAATGCTGGGATTACAGGCTTGAGCCACTGCGCCCGGCGGGAAATTATTCTTAATGAACAAATTTGCAACATAGCTGCTTTCCTGGCCTTCTGACCTGGGCGGTCACATGCAGGTTCCTACCTGGCCCAGGCCACCCTTCAATTGCTTGGAGCATGGCCAGAGTGTGAGTAGAGGGGTTGGTTCACTTCTTTAGGGAAGGCACTAGGTGAATCATCCAGTTGCAGAAAAGGAACAAGGAGTTCTTTGCCCTTTACCTCCCCACCCCTTACCTGACTGGTGGTCCACCTAAAGGAGCTGTCCCTACATAGCTCCCCATCTTCTTACAAATGTCTTTAATTGTGACTGACTTAACACCAGTTTTAAAATGGACTCAAAGGGCAAATGGGGACATGGCTGTCCCACGCATTTCAACACATTTCAAGACAGTCCCAGGTAAATGGTCCTAGAGTCCAGCTCTCAGGAATCTGGAAAATGCTCACTAGTCAGGCTTATTCGCCATCTCCAGTGAGGGGCGACTGAGGGACTGATGCAAGCATCCTAAAAGAACATATTTCTCAGCTGCACACCAGCTCCTCTGAGAGTAAGTGTCCTATGAGTTTTCCTTCCAGCTGGAGAACTGTGCTTGGAAGCACTTTCTTTTAACACTCTTGAAGTGTTAAAAGAAAAAAAAAAAAGCAACCAAAATCCTGACCCATGTTTAGCTTCGGGTCTCCTCTCTCCTAGGAGCTGTATTAGGTGCGAGTTCTAGGTAGCAGCCCCGACTTCACCCCAGCACTGTCTTTGCAAAGACTGCGTGAGGAGGTAAAGGTCAATTTCTTCCCGTGGAGGCTTCCTGCTTGACAAACCAAAGTTGAGTTTGCTTTCTAAAAAAACTTTCGGTTAATTTAAAACTTTTGGTGGTGGCAGATAAAGTAGCCGAGAGACTGTGGGGGAATTAGCCTCAAGTAGTATCTGCAACAGCCGCCACCATAGCTCTCCCGTGCGCCTGGTCTCGCTTTTTCCCCCTGCCCTGCGCACCAGGCGCCGAACCCGATTTCTAGGTCTGGGCTTGTGCCACCGCGTCCCTTTCCCCAGCGCACCACTGCAAATCCAGCCCAAGCAGTCCCATTCGACTTCCAGAGCTCTACCCATGACACTCTTCCCCAGAAATGTGGTCTCGTCACTTGCCTCCAGCCCCCGGGCCGCGGTCACGACTCCCTCCCAAGAACTCCTTGCCAGACCCCAGTGCCCCCGGACCTCTGCGGTTGGGCATCCCCGCTCAGTTCCCGGGCAGTCCCAAAGTCCCGCCCCGCTCTAAGTCTCCTGGCCTAGACCTCCCCAGGACGTCGCGGGTCCGGCGCCCGGCGTAGAGCCGTGAGCGGGGTACACTGGCCAGCCGCCTCACCTGCGTCCGGAGAGAGCTTGCGGCGGGGCCCGGCGGGTGGCGAGGGGTCTCGGGCAGCGGCGGGGGCGCTCCCTCGGGTCTAGGGCTAGTTCTGGGCGGGGGCCGCCTCCGCGCTCGCAGCAGGCCGGAGCGCCGCCGACTGGCTCGGAGTCGCGAGAGCGGAGCGCGCCGGGCGCTGCGGGTCTTCAACACCTGTCTCCTACAGCGCCGCCTTTTAACCGCACCTCACACCCCGCCTCTTCCCCGGAGCTAACGAGAAAGTTACGGAGGGGGCGGCTCCTCGCCGTCCGGCCACCCCCAGCGCCGCGGGCGGGGCACGTCGGGCCTTCCCGGACCCTGAAGCTTCCCGGGCCCCAGAACCCCAAGAGCCCACCAAAGCCTCGGAGCGTCGGGAGTCCCCTGGTGACCCCCTGGAGCTCCGCTAGAGTCCAGGGCTCCCCGAATGCCCTATTTCTCTCCCATTCAGTCCTCCTCCCCTGGCTGAGCCAGCTAAGTCTTAGCGTCTCCACCTAGGAGGACGCAAAGCCCCAAGCCCCAGCTCCCTGCATTGGAGGGAGTAGGTGGGTTCGAAGAGTAGTTGTTGATGTTGTTATTTCTACTCCGACTAGTTCAAGACTACTATTGCATTTGAAGTTCTGTTTATTATTATTATTATTATTATTAAAAACAAACATTCCGACAATATGAAAAATTATTTGCAAGTCCGGAGGTTCCAGTGCTTGCGAAGCTGTCGCTTAGGGGAAGCACAGAGCAGGGCGCAGAGCCTCTGGGATTTGGGTTCAGGGCCACCGAAGATGGGGCGCCACTAGTGCTGTCGAAATCCCCACTTCTGTTTCTCTGAATTCTCGATTTAATTCGATCACTTTGAAGGGTGTGCCAAGGGCCAAGAACCGGTGTGTGGTGGTGACAAGTCTTGCTTCTTTTTGTCAAGGCTGGCCACAGGGTCTCCGCCTGCCTGGCGGGAGACGTCTGGCCATCTGTGGAGGGTGCTCCGGCTGGGACCCTGCCAGCTTCATCCTCTTTCCACAATTGGGAAATTGCAAGGAGGTTACTCAATTTTTTTTTTTTTGGCGGGGGCGGGGGTGTGGTATTTGCTCAGATTGTTCAGAAAGGAAAGAGCATGGATGAAGTCTGCCAACCCCTTCCCTCTATCCCAGTACACGTACTGCTAGAAGGGGTACTGATAGGATTTCCGGAGAAGCTTCTGGGCAGCATGTCCCGCACAGTTTAGTTTTTTCTCCGTGAAGCTAGAAGCCACATTATCAGGTCTCAGTGTTGCGTATGTGGTTGGGCATTTTGATATCTTGATATGCTAGTGACAGGAAGCGGATGAGAAATGAAAACGTGAGGAGCAGGCCGCCTTTGGGCACATGGACTCCAGTCTTCTCCCACTCCTTGTTTCATGATTCCTGCAGAGCAGCCAGTTCTCAGAGGTGCAGGCTACGCATTCTCACGCAGGATTTTCTCAGGTCAGTTCTACCTGAAGTGAGGATGATTCATGCTGACAAGGCAGAAATGGATTTCCATGATTACCAGAGTTTGCGTGAAGGTATTGACTTTTCCTTGCAAAGCTGGTGCCCCATAGGCCATAAGCCAACATCTGCCGTTCTTGCATGGGTGAACGTGAGTTTTGTACCGTGGCTAGTACCTCACCTTCTAGTTCTAAGTCTTAGTCTAAAAGGGAGTGTCTGTTCATGAAGAGACAAAGCCCCAGGAGTTGCCCAAAGCCCTGACGTTGGAGAGATGTGCTGAATCAGCTTGTGAGAAATTAGGCCACTTCTTTGGCCTGAGCACATGTTAGGGTTGAAAGGTCTTGGGGTGGAGTAGCTGGCCTTTAGTTTCTCAGGGACAGTGCTATTTAGAAAATCTATTGAAGTCCTGGTGGGGTTAGAATCATTGGAGATTGCAAATTTTTACATTTTCCCCCAGTGAAAAATTTCATCTTAGGCTTTAGTGCCCATATCACAAGTACAGGTTCAACTTTCTTTTCCTTGTGTTTCTTGACTTGATTCTCTAAATTTGAATAATGATTATGTATTGTTTTAACTATTACTACATATTTTGGGATTTATAGTTAAAACTCCTACAGCTCTGAAGTCTTCACTTACAATCCAGCACTTGATTTTATTCTGTTTTCCATGATTTCTGTTGTTTGTATTAGTGTTTTGTTCTGAAGTAGCTCTGGAGTTCCTCTAGGGCAGGAAATTGTGTGTGTGTGTGTGTGTGTGTGTATCTTTCAGAGTAGGGGAGGAGAAAGAGAAGAGGTAAGATGAAAAAAGAGTAGGGAAAAGTTTGGATATTTGAAATTATCTTCAAACGAACTTAGACATGTACCAATTAGCAGATTGTACCACAAATTAATATTTAAAAAAATAAATCCTGCAGTTATTTTGTAAATAGGACAGTCATATTGCTGCATTTTTTTCTGTTGAAAGTATTACTTTGGTAAATGTAAGCATTGGAAATAAACCATAATTTTCTCATCCTATGTTCATCTTTTAACACTCCGGTCCTAGAGAAGCTCAGCCCTAGTTAGCCTTTCTCCACCCAGCCCTTTCTACTCCGTAGTGAGATCAGTAGAGCTCTGGACATACCTGTTGCTGACCAGCTCAACTTTAACTCATTAACTGGTAGGGATTAACCAGACAGAATGGTTTTGGGCTTGGCTTTGCAAAGAATTCTGACATCTCCCAGTTCAATTTTGAATAAAACTAATAGGATGGGCAATGGTCAGGAGAGAACAGGGACCTGTGGAGTAGTGAGGATCTGTGACAGCCACACTTGTCACATCAAAGAGAAATGAATGCCAGTTTTACATATGTTTGTATCAAGTACGTAAATCCCAGGTGATTAAGACTGACCTGAACTTTTATGCAGATGTTGCAAATCATGTACTTGTAAGGTTATAAGGTGAAAATTCTAACATTTAGAGCTATTTGTATTTTAATTTGACAGTTGTTTTAAAACAAACCCAGAAGAAAGAACTGGTTATTGTGCAAGAAATCAGTGATAGATAAATCATATTTTTTGACATTTTGATGAATGATTATTTGACAGCTGCCTGCTGGTGCAACCTTCTGAATTCCCCTTGGGAAGGATGCTCTGAATGCACATTAAAAATGTGTCAGTTACATTTCTGACTCACAAATCATACATAGGTGATGGCAGAAAATGTGGCAAGACGAGAAGAGACTTGAGAGCATGGAGCCCCTGCCCTACTAGTTGGCAGTTTTAGGGTAAGTTGGATGCATTAGCTATAGGGCCACACCCTCTTTTCTTGACTTTGCTGATGAACTATTAATCATTAATAACTGGTAAAAAAAAAAAAGAGAAAATTCAGCCTTTCCCAAAATAGCAGTTGGAAACCGAAGAGCCTCTGGCATCCCTGGATAATTAATAACAACTTACATATGATAATGTAATTTCAATGCAGGAGTGGCTCTCCTGTGATCCTTTTTAATCTTTGTAGGTGATTATTATAGGGAACACTGTTTCACTAATAATTCTCTCTGCATCATTGAATCACACCCCCACTATGTTTTCTGAAAATTGTTAATGTCAGATTATTTAGAGGGAAAAGTCAATTGTTACATTCAAAGGGTAAAAAAAGAATAAGATTTCAGACTTTACTAATTTAATTGTTCTCTCTACTTTCAAATTAAGGACATGAAAATTGCTACTCTTAGGTTGTGACAGTCATAAGCATTTTGTTTGGTTTTTTTCATTCTATTCTTATTTCATATATAAAATATTCTGGGTAAATTAAAATTGCTGCAATGTCTCAGTTGCAAGGCAGTGGTCAAATAAGTCAATTTTGCCTTTCTGGATGAATGTGGGCTCTTACTAGCAAATATATCAGTGTTTTATGATTATTTAAGGAGATCATGGGGGAAATTACAGAGATATTTCTAAATGTATTTGCATCAAAAACACATTTTGGTCAGAAATGAATGCAGAGCTGTAACTCCTTATGTTGACTGCTAGGAAAAAATTTACTTGTATTGAATATAAAAATTAAATTCGTTAAGTTATACAATGGCAGTCAACAGAAATTCTGCATCATTCACAGAGCAGCAAAAGAGATTTATACATTCTAATTTGTATCACAGCAATGTTGTAATACATATTATTTTGAATAGTTTTTGGAACAAGTTAGATAAAACACAATATGCACTGCTATAGAAAAAAATATAGTCATACATTTAACAAAGGACTATTGATTACTGATTATGTTATATTTGATAGATTACAGCAGCTTTGTTTCAAAGTTAAAATGTTTGTTTACTGGAAACCTCTGATTATACCGTTTTACTCCTGAGGTCCCAATTAGTAGGGTGTTCTGTAGCTTGCAAAGCTGCTTTTTAAGGACTGAATATGAAATCTTTGGTCTTAGAATTTAGAATTGGACTATTCTGTGTTAGCTATTTATTTAAACTTCTTAAAGTGTTTGAGAGCCATTTCCACTTTGGTAGAAGTGTTCTCTGATTTAATCTCATCCTTTAAAAGAAAAGTCTGCCAAGACGGGGGTGGGGATAGGTAGGGAAGTGCGGAGTGGAGGGGGGGGGGGGGGTTTGCAATTCCCAGATCTCACAGTAGATGGCGCTGGGAAGTCTTGCCAGGAACCTCTGTTTGGTGCTCACACTTTCATGGATAATCTTCTAGTCTGGTGTTGCTGATTTTGACCTCATTAATGGACTGTAAAATAATTTTTCCTTCTTTAAAAAAAATTAAGTGAAATATAATAGAAAATAAAGTACCAGAATGTGTTGCTAAACCTGTACCCTCCCCACACCATTACTGGAGATTGAAACCAGTAGCGTTCTACCACTGAGCAACATTCTCAGCCATTTTATTTTTTTAAAATTGAGACAAGGTGTCGCTATGCTGCCCAGGTGAGCATTGAACTTGCAATCCTCCTGCCTCAGCCTCTGGAGTAGCTTGGATTACAGATGACCACTACCACACCAGGTAGACTATGTTGCTGTAAGCAAGGGTTAGTAATGCTTTATGAGAGGTTTGTTAGCTATGTGTGCTTTCAAACTCATGTGTGTCCTGGATCCAGTGTAAAATGCATTTCCTGATGTAGGTTGCTGTTATGAAAACTCTTGGAAACCTCTGTTCTATTCCATTTTCAGGACAATGAGATATATTACCGTGGGCTGCAGGTGAAATTGTGCTATTAGGAAGAAGAGAGACATGGGAGTCCTAAAAGCAGCCTCCTTGTTTAAGCTCAAGCCCAGTCATCCCAGCAGTCCCCTAGCTGGTGAGATGTGTTTGTGGATGGGCTACTTAGGAACTTCTTTGCAGGTTGAGAAAGGACAATTTATCATTATACTTCTTTTGCCAGGGCTCCCCTTTCTGATCTGAGAAGCACTAACAACACCTGGTTGTTATTTTACAAACTAAATAAAATAATTTGTCTGAAAAGGCATATAAATAGTGCTTTGGTATTTAGTATGATCAACTGTCATGAATGAGCCATTTTAGTGGATTGCATATGTGAATAACCAGATGGAGAGTTTTTATGTCAAAAGCGTACATTAGATAACTGTGCTTTGGAAAAGAGGAGGCAATCAACATAATGCTTTTTATCATCTCTTTATTGGCTTTGAAATGAATCAATGATGGTGTGGAATTTAGAATATTAGACTGTGTTGGTGATGTGGGACTCCCGTACATGTGCTTTCTGTGGGTGGAGATGGTATTGGGAAATCTGCAAAATCTTGATATTGGCCTCTTAATAATCATACAGTGGGAAACATTCACTTTTTCTTACATGCTCATGACATTGTATGTAGACTACTAGGTTGATATGTTTTGGAAAGACAAACCCTGTTTACAGTTTACCAAAGGAAAACAATAGACTGTTGTGGATGTAACATAATTGAATGACTAAATTTAGAGTATGTAACTGACACACAAAAGCACATCCACATAAATGAAGGAATCTCTTGAGTATAATCTAATGGAATGGTGGCTATGTTAGTTATTTATCCACAATTTAATATTTCAAAGTATGTCAAATGTTTTATGTTCATTTTATTGCAGAATTCTGTGAAGAAAGTGTTTTAAATCTCATTCTATAGAAGTAAAAATTGAGCTAAAAAATCCAGGAACTTTAAAAATACATACATAGTGGGGACTGTGGGTGTAGTTTTGTGGTAGATCACTTGAATAGCATATGCGAGTTCCTGGGTTCAATCCCCAGCATTACTGCCTGCCCTCAACAAAGCAAAACAAAACAAAACAATAATTGTAAGTTCAAAGCCTGCTTGGGCAACTTCTATAGCTTTTACTAATTTTGTTTGTGTCTTTTCAGAATTTTTACATACAGATGGTTCCTGACTTACAATGATTTAACTTGTAGAATTTTTTGACTTGATGGTGTGAAAACAAAATGAATTCAGTAGAAATCATACTTTGAATTCTGAATTTGGGTCTTCTCCTGGGCTAGTGATATGTAATATGAGCCTCTCTCATGATTCCGGCCTGGTGGCAGTGAGCTGCAGCTCCCAGTTAGCCCCCAGTCAGCCCAGAGATCACAGAGGAAACAACTGACACTTTATTGTATGCTGTGTTGCTAAACTATGATGTTTGGTACATTAGATATATTTTTGATTTATGACATTGTCAAGTTATCATGGTATGCCCATGGGATATAACCTCATCATAAATGGAGGAATGTGGGAATGTTCATTTGATACGTAGGAATGTGATACAAATCTATATGTGATTTGAATCTATATAAATATTGATTACTTCTCCCTTTTGCACAAAAGGTAAAATAAACTTTGCCTTTCTTGTTCGATTTATCATGGGAATCTTTTTATGTAAGTAAACAAAAAGTTCCCTCATTCTTTTACATGTTTTCCTTGATCTGACTATATAATAACTTAATTAAAAATCCACAATTGATTGATATTTGGATGTTTTTCATTCTTTTGCTATTGTTTTCATAGCTTCTGCTTTTCATTAGGATGTAGAATGCAGAATACTATTATTCCTATGTTAAAAATAATAAAAAACCTGATAAAATGAAAATCATACTTTCCTATGGCAATTACCAAAGAACATTTAACTGAGTAAGCTTTGAAGAGCTGAATTACAGGGAGCGATAGTGAGCCCCGGGACACAGCTGTTTCCATATCTGGCGGAAGTGCCTGGTGTATGTTTGAGAAGGAAGGGAAGCAGGCCTCTGTAGATGAACAGATAGTAAGTAGACTTAAGGAAAAATCAGTCCAGATTTTAATAACAGTGTGAGTGGCCATATTGTTTGGAATTTGGAAGTGACCTGTCATGGTTTGAATCTTACGTGTTCCCCAGAAGCTCATATGTTGACGTTTGATCCCCAGCTGAAGGTGCTGCTGGGATCTGGTGGAATGTTTAGGAGGCTGGGCCTGGTGGAGGTGATTTAGGTCATGGGAGATGTACCCTTGAAGGTGAATTGGAACCCTGGCCTTCTCTCTCTCTCTGCTTCTTGGCTACCATCAGCTGACAGCTTTACTCTGCCGCTCACTCCCACCATGATGGCCTGCCTCACCCAGACCCAAAGCCAACAGAGCCAGTCAACCATGGACTGAAATCTCTGAAACCAAGCCAAAATAAACTTTTCCTCTTTTGAAGTTGTTTATCTCAGGTGTTTGTCACACCAACAGAAAATTGACAAGAGACACTTGACCCAAATACGAAAATAAATTGTTTAACTCAACAATCACCCCCTTCCAATTTTACTGCAAACGTGGCAGTGGAGGAAGACTGGAAAAGATAATTAGACAATTTCAAGTGTTTGAATTTCGGAACTATGTTGAAATTGAATGAAAGATGGGCCAAAATAATGTGAAATCTGTTTCTCAGCTTTCTTCTTACTCAAATACAGACAAGACCAAAGAGGCAAGCCACTCCACTGTGAAGTTATGGGAAGGTATGTATAGTGAGGTTAGTTGAAATGTCCTTGTTTTCATTAGGTATCAGAGATGCATCCAATTTAATTAACACTTCAAATCAGCCTCAGCTCAACTTTATTCTTAAATCTGAATGATTTCTGGGTGTGGTGGTGTACACTGCAATTCCAGCAATTCCAGAGGCTGAGGCAAAGAGGATCACAATTTTGAGGCCAGCCTCAGCAATTTAGTGAGACCCTAAGCAACTTAGTGAAGCCCTATTTCAAAATAAAAAAAATAAAAAGGACTGGGGATAAAGTACCCCTGGATTCAATTCCCCTGTAGAAAGAAAGAAAGAAAGAAAGAAAGAAAGAAAGAAAGAAAGAAAGAAGAAAAGAAAAGAGAGAGAGAGAAAGAAATCTGAATGATCAGATTCTAATTCCAGCCACCTGGCAGGGAGAAAAACTTGCATTCACTGGAAAACAAAACAAAAACAAAAACAAAAGCAAAGCACCCTTGGAGATTCTTTTATGTGCAGTGTCCAGCATTCAGTTAAAAAATTACAAGCCATGTGAAGAAATAGGGAAAAATGACCCATGATCAGGAGGGAAAAAATAGTTAATAGAAGTAGACACATAGACTCAAACAAAAACATATATATAGAACAAACAAATCATAAGGAGGCAGCAGTGACTGTGCCACACAAAATATAATTCAAAATAAGATAACCAGAATTAAAGAGGTGTTTCAAATGATAAAAGGGCCATTTCATCAAGAAGACATCAATCCTAAATGGGTATCCACTAAATAACAGAGTACCAAATACATGAGGCAAAATTGAAGGCACCAAGGGAAAGAAGGCAGACCTATATTCATAGTTAGAATTACTAGGTAATTGATAATCATTAAAGATATAGAATATTTAAACAATATTATCAATTAACCTGACCTCATTTACATTTATAGAATAACATGTTCAGCCACTGCATAATACACATGATTTTCAAGTACATATGAGAAAAAACGTGCTGAACTAGGAAGCAAGTCTCAATAAGTTCCAAAGAATAGAAATCACACTGAGTTTTGCAAAATGAAATAGATATTTATATATCTAGAAACTGTCAAATATTTAGAAATTAAACAACAAATAATACATAGGTGAAAGAATGAATCATAAATTTAAAATATTTTATTTTTATTTATTTATGTAATTTATTTAGGCTGGGGTTGAACCCTGGGCCTTGTACATGCTAGGCAAGCATGCTATATCCCTAGCCTCATAGTATTTTAAATGAATGAAAGTAAAAACACAGGTATCAAAAATTTTGGGATGCCTCTGAAGCAGTGCTGAGAGATTTTTGCTTTGAATGCATAGCTTTTAAAAAGGAGAGAAGTTTAAAATTGATTACTACATTTCCACCTTAAGAGTTTAAAATGAAGAACAAATAAAAGTCAATGTAAGTATTCCTTTCTAACAAAACAAAGACAAAAAGCCAGTGAACCAGAGAATAAGTAATAGAGAAAAGCAAACTGAAGTGCAAGTTTAGTTCCCCGAATATATTAATAAACTCAGTACACTCCTTGTGTTAGTTTGATCGGGCTGCCATAACAAAATACCATAGTCTGAGTGGATTAAATATCATAAATTTATTTTCTTAGTTCTGGAGACTGGAAGTCCAGGATCAGAAGGATGCCAGAACAATCAGGTTCTGGTGAGAGTCCTTTTCCTTGCTTCAGAGAGTAGCAAAGAGAGAAGAGAGAAAACTCTTATAAGGGCACTAATCCCATCATGGGGGCTTCACCCTGTGACCTCATTTATATCTAATTCTCTCTCACAATCTCCATCTCCAAATACCACCACACCAGTTTAGTCCATAGCATTCCTAGCAAGACAGATCAATAAAAAAAGAGAAATGAGCTGGGCTCAGTGGCACATGCTTGAAATCCCAGCGGGTCAGGAGGTTGAGGCAGGAGGATTGTGAATTCAAAGCCAGTCTCAGCAATTTAGTGAGGTAGGTAGCAACTCAGCAAAACCCTTCTCTAATAAATATTTTTAGAAAGGGCTGCGGATATGGCTCAGTGGTTAAGCACTCCTGGGTTTAATCCTTAGTACCAGAAGAGAGAAAGAGGGAGAGAGACTGAGAGAAATGAAATCCATGTCATCAGAAATGAAAGGGGAAAGCTGGGGTCATAGCTCAGTGGTAGAGCACTTGCCTAGCACGTATGAGGCACTGGGTTCGATTCTTAGCACCACATGGAAATAAATAAATAAATGTCCATTGACAACTAAAAAAATATTTAAAAAAAGAAATGAAAGAGAGGAAATCACTGAAGATCCTACAGATATTTAAAGAATTAATAATGAAATGTTAGGAACAGTATTATGTCAATAAATTTGATAACTTGAAGTAGAAAATACAAATTCCTTAAAAACACACTTATCTAAATGGATATTAAAAGAAATAGAAAATTTATCATTAAGAAAATTGAATGTATAACAAAAAATATTTCTCATAGATAAAATTCCAGGTCCAGATGGGTTCACTGGTAAATTCTATTGACATTTAAGTATTAAATAATACCAAGTAATAGTGTAATCATTAGCCTTGCATATGTATCATTTTATATGTATGCAGATCCTTCTGTAGGATGATGTTCCTAACCTGGATTTGTTGGATCAAAAGGTAAGTACATTTGTAATTTTGATAGATATTGCCGAATTGCCTTCCATGGGGATTGAACCATGTTTTCTTTTTTCTTTTATTCACATGATTTCTAAGTATATTTTCCATGAAGGACAGTTTTTAACCTTGATATACAGTAACTGTGTAAAATTTTTCTTTCATGGCAACCTGTAATCTTTAAAATATGGTAAGCATCTTGTCTGTTTTGAAGGGGATATGACAATAAATCTACTGGATGGAAAATCCTGTTAAAAGTAAAAAAATGAATAAGTAGAAATAAAATCATACAGAAGATAATGTTAACAATTCTTATCATATTTTCTAAATTTTAAAGTTTTCTTTATTAATATCTTTTGGTAAATTTTAGAATTTTATTACTTCAAATGATCTATTACATGAAATTTATGATGGACTTCTAAGTCTTTATTGATGAGTACAAATTTACTTTTATTGGTTCATGAGCTTTAACTGAAAATAATTGCTATTTTGATAAAATATATGTATGTTTTTTCAACTTTTAATGATATGGGCATTAATTTTATTTAATGATTATATTACTTGTGATAAAAAGCCATTGCCTTTATCGAAATCATTTTTTTTGTTTTTTGTGGGGATGGAACCCAGTGCCTTATGTATATTAGGCAGGTGTTCTACCATTGAGCACACTTCCAGTCCTGAAATTGTTTTTTATTTCTGAAATATAAATTATTGCTGATTCTTGAATGATATAAAAATGTTCTATTCTGTACTGATTTTTTTTTGGAGCATAAGGAAATTCTCTAGGCTATTGCTTATTATTATTTTTCTACTGTAAATTCTGAAGATTGTTGTTTTTAATATTTAAAAGAAAAATTAAAAATGTACACACTGTTTTCTATTCCTGAGAGTTTATTTTTAATATTTTATTATAGATTCCTGACTTTATTAATATATACACTGGTCACTTATAGCTCAGACAAGTGCCATTTTAGTTTCACAGAAGACAGAACCCAAACTAAAGGCCTAAAAATTAGAATATTACCCCTCCACATACAATAAGGGGTGGCAAAGATCTTTCACTTTCTAGGTAGTTCTGTTCCTCTGTGACACTTTTAGAGTTGTTCAGTGAATATTTGATAGATCTGAGAAGAGAACACCTTCCTCACAACATCCACGTGAGCTCTAGAGAGTTGAGAAGGGTGTGTGGATAAAAAAGAATCAAGGACCAAGCAAAACAAGCAAACCTGAGCCTTATTGCTAAGACCTCCCAGGAGTTGGGCTTGGTATCTTGAAATGAGGGCAAGGTCCCTCTTCAAAGGCTTCTGACTTTCTTCTCCTCCATCACTTGATTGCCTGGAAGTCAGCTATGCACAAGTGGGGTACAAATACAATCCTTCTTTGATTTATAGATGTCAGTAAGGATGTCACCTGTTGAACAAAAAAATAGTACCTATTAGCATGATCTTTTAACTTCTGCCACACATTTATTGAATGAATTTTGTAGGTAGTTTTTTTTTCTTCATCCCCAGAATTGTTTCAGGGCAAGTTTAGATGCTGTCAGTTTTGTTTTATAAATATAAACACTGGTCACTTATGACTCACACAAGAATTACAACTTATTAATAATTACGGAAAAGTAAAAATAACATAATTTGAGATAGTAACAGACTGATGATTCCTCTAAAGTCCGCGATATAGCTGCCCTGTCCTCTGGGACATTACTGAACTGGCAGGTGGAGCTGTAGGAGCCTCCCAGATGTTGCCGTTCCTAGAGACCCATTTATTAATGGCCCTTGTGAATTCAAATTTTTAGTTTATAGTGGCATTTATACAATGAATTCATTTTACTTACCTCTTATCATAACTATTACAACAGGCCCTCTATTGTCTGAAGGTTCCTTGTCATTATTCCCTAGCCACTATAGTTTAACAACTATGTACATAGTATTCACTTTGCTTTAGGTATTATGAGCAATTTAGAGATGATTTAAAATATAAGGAAGGATGAATTAGATTCTATGCAAACACTACACCATTTTATATCAGGGACTTGGGCATTCTAGGATTTTGGTATCTGCAGGGCTCTTGGAACTAATCCTCTGTGGATATTAAGGGACGATTGTGTGTTATTTACCAGGTAGTATAGAAGCAATTTGATAATTCAATAAGTGATACAGCTATATCTGCAGTTAAAAAAAAACCTACTTAGTGACATTGTGCCTTAGTACATAGAAAATCTCTTTTCAGGGTAAGTTAATTGTTTAGTAATTTTTAAAATGGCAAGTACTAGGCAATTGACACAAAAACTCCAAGTACAGAATCCTACAGAATGAAGATTGAAAGTCTTGTCTATGTCCTGCCCATGAACCTTTTGGTGTGTGATTGTCTACTCTTCTATACCTTCAGACACACATACACCTGGGGTTGTGTGTGCGTGCATGTGTGTGCATGCACACACACAAGGGGTTATAGCACATTCTGTTTTGCAATGTCAGTGATTATTGATATGCCTTGTTTTGTTTAACAACTGTCTATGATTCCATAACATAGTTCAATGATAATTTTGTTCAACCACTTCCCAATTGATTGTGAGGGAATCTGAAGGAAATGGTGTACAGTGGGTTTCACTGAGGTGGACTTGTCAAAGGTCACTAGCAGATATAAAGGGGAGATAGTCTGACTTGTAGACCCCAAGTGAAACTCTCAAGGCTTTTGGAGAAAAAAAAAAAGAGAGAGGCTGAGATTGTAGCTCAGCGGTAGAGCGCTTGCCTCGCATGCGTGGGGCCCTGGATCCGATGCTTAGCACCACATACAAAGCAATAAAATAAAGACATTGTGTCCACCTACAACTAAAACAAAAAAAAATTTAAAAAAAGATTCCTTGTTCTCACACTGTTTTTCAGTCTTTCTCTTACCTTTGTATTTATTTATTTATTTTTACAAATTGTTTGCTCTCCTCTATTTGTAGCAGCCAAACATCTGCTTTCATCACACAAATGAGTAAATGTTTTGCAAATACTAATGTCTCTAATTTATTCTTTCATATAAGATATGTAAATTGTTTACTTTTTTTTTTTTCAAAAACATCCTTGGCTATGAATCTTTGCGCAAAGTAATGTTTCTGTAGGGTAAATTCTTTAACTGGATTCACAGAATCAAAAAAGGAAACACATCTACAGTGTTGGCAAGTACTGTAGGAATGGATTTCTTCTTTTTTTAATTTCAAAAATTTTTTTGAGACAGTGTCTTGCTAAATTAAGGCTGACCTTGAACTCGTGATCCTTCTGCCTCAGCCCCCTGAGTTGCTGGCGTTATAGGTGTGTATCACCATGCCCAACTAGGAATGGGTGTCTGATGTCAGATAAGGAGACAGGTGACAGGTTGGTGGGATGAATACTCATGGACTAGGAGAGGGGCTGTACGTGCTCTCCATGGTAGGGAGCAGGTCACTTTCAGCCTTGCCTTTGACTCCTCCTCCCAGCCCCATGCACTGGGATTGCAGTGGGACGTGGTGTTTGAGGGCAGAACATGGCATCTTGGAAAAGGTGCTCAAGAACAACTGAGACCCATCGTCCACACCTATTCCTGTTTCCCCCTCTCATGAGGGCCATGTGTTGCAGGGGTATCAGAGACTCCGGAATTTGGGTTTTTGTTCCTTTTTTTTTTTTTATCAACTCTATGTCCTTAGGCAAAATAGTTCAGCCCTCAGGGGCTGTTTCCTCTTTGGGGGATGAGGGTGGCACTATTGCATGTAGAACACAGAACGCCTGAAGCAGCACCTAATTTAAGGTGGATGGTGGATGCTTGAGAAACCATGGTCTCCAATTTCAAATGATTCCCTCCTTACAATGGAGGAAGTCACAGCTGAAAGAAAAAAACTGCTGGACCCAAGTGTGTCCCACTTCCATCTTCAGAGGGATGTGATTGGAATTATCATCTTTACTCAAATAATTTCTCTGTGCCTGGGATGACTTCACATCCATATCCAAGACTCTCTGTAAACCTGAGAGGCCCAGAGAAAATGGGGACACTTGGTTCTTACCTTGTGACAGGCTTAGCAGCTCCTGACCTTTTGCCAGTATCAGAGAAGATAAAGGGAGAACATTTTGAAAGAAAGGAGAAAGAAGATAGCCCCAGGAACACAAAGGAAAGAAGCTGGCAGAAAAAGCAGTAAGGTCTGCAGCACCAAAGGAAGCAGAAATGAATAAACTAAGTGGGATAATGATGGAAAAGAGATCCTGAAAGGACTTGTCGGAGGTCTTTAATGTGGTTTCTTTTGTGAGAAGAGTGATGATAGACTGTAGGGTGTTGGAAAGAATAATTTTCAGACATATCAAAGCCTGGAGACCAGATGAATGCCAGGGAAGTCCTTAGAAATACTAAGGGTGGTCACAGAATGGGTGTGACCGCTGTCAGGGAGAGGGACTGAAAATGACTATGTCTTCCACTTCCCGTCTCTCTAGGGAACAAGTTATGAAAGGTGAGAACTCCTATTTTGGGAATCAATCTAGAACATTCAAACACTGTTTTTATCATCCTTATGGCTGAAAGTGACAAACTTACCATGCATTTCTGGGAGTGGAAACCTCAAGAAAGAGACAGCTGTTTCAAGGAGCCTACTTGAAATGGCATGTCTGGGACTATTTCTGAAGATCAGTGTGAGGATGGTCCAAGGAACTTGTGAAAATATGGATTTCCAAGCCTACCTCAGGCTGGATGAATTAGGCTCTGTGGATGGCATTGGGACATATTATTATGTGATCCCACCAGGTGACTCTTAGGTACACTGAAATTTGAAAAGTTTGCCTGCTCTGTGAGAACCTGGAGTGAAGCTGGTTTTTAAAAATCAACTCTGGAGTTTGTTTAAAGTACAGATTTCTAGGCTTTGAGATCAGAAATTCTGATCTAGTAGGTTTGGGGACCCATAGTCAGTAATCTATGTGAATTTGGCTCTTGTGATCTTGTAACTGAACCTGGAACTCATTGTGGACTAAATGCTATGTCCCCCCTCCCCAAATCATATTTTGAAATCTTCACCCCCAAAGTGATGGTATTACCAAGTGGGGCCTTTGCGAGGTGATTAGTGGAATGGAATTAGTACCTTTAAAAAAGAGACCCCAGAGAGCTCTGTTGCCCTTTCCCCATATGAGGATACAACAAGACGCCCCCTTCTATGAACCAGGAAGCAGGCCCTCTCTAGACACTAAATCTATTGGTGCCTTATTTTGGACCTCCCAGGCTCCAGAACTGTGAGAAATAAATTTTCATAGTTTAAAAGCCAATCTATCTATGATATTCTGTTATAGGCGCCCAAACTAATGTAATTTTGACAGAGGTAGTTTAGGGTATGCTTAAGATCTTGACCCTATAAATGTTAGCTCCAACTGAGGAGAGTCAGCCATCTGTTCATAGTTGAGCTGTGGTGAACAGGCAGGAGGTACAATATGGTAAGTTTCAAATCGCAAGCATCTGGGAAATAGGTTAGAGATTGTGGCACATTTTCAGCCAAGAGCATCTCTGGTATTAGGGCTGAATCCAAATACTAATTCTTGAGGAGTGAGCGTCTGTTTCCTATGAGCAATTTAGGAGACCATTCATAGACCTCTCAGGGCTGAAGTTCAACCAAAAACAGTAATTTCCCCTCTGGATTTTTGCCTTACCCTTTTCCAAAAACAGAAAAGTTTAATAGATACCAATGACCAGCCAGAAGAGACTGCTTCCAGTTGTATCAATACGTTTTGAATACAAAACTAACTACTGAGTGAATACAAGATGAGTAAGAGCAAAATGCTATACAAAGAAATTATTCCTTATAGCTTAGGGCTAATCGGAACTTAAAATACCACATTAATCCTGAATCCATAAATTTAAAAATTATTTTAGAAAAAAACTAGAAACATTACTTTAGTACATGCCTAGTAAATCATGCCTAGGAATAATTTAGACTAACAAGCACCTTCATGTTTCTGAGGCTGATGAATGATGGATTATCTGCTGCCGGTGGTAAGATCTTTAAAGAAATTCTTGGCTGTTTCCCAGTTAATTGCATTCCTCATCTTGGTGAGTTTTTTCTCACTGTAATCTGTCATCTGAATGATTTTAAGGAATTCTGTTAATTCACCAATTTTTTTCCTTATGAAAATGACCTGAAAAGACCTTGGCCAGAATGGCTGTTTGTCAATCAGCATTCACCTAGTACTCTCTGTGGTTTGGAGAAACCATGGCAACCGTAGGCTTGGCAAATAGGGAAGTTGTTCACTGGGCTTCCGATCTCCAGGGTAGGGAAGTTAATGAGCCTTTTTCTTTTCCCAATAGCCACGCCACAAATCTGGGAGAGAAAGCTCTAGTTTTTCATATTCAGATTAGTTGAATGTGTACTTGTTGGCGTTCACTTATATGAACAAACAGGTTGGGGTGGGGAAAAGGAGTGAAATCATCTCTGCTCTGACTAGGAGCCCCTGTCCTAGCATAAAGAATGCTAGAAAGCACAAATACCATCAGAGAAAGCCTGGGCAGGAGGGCAAGGAGGGAGTGGTTCTGCTGAGGGTGAGGCAGGGGACCTCCACAATGAAGAGTCTAGAAGGACAGGCTGGAGGAGGGGATAGAAGGCAGGACTTCCAGGTAGGAGACAGCTTAAGCAACACCCAGAGGTGAGGATGAGTAAATGACCCTTGGGAAACAGCAGGTGCCCTGGGGAAGCTCAGGAATGGGGAGTGTGGCATGGGAGATCCATGGGGAAATTCATACTGAGGGCAGAGGGGTTGGAAAGCCAGTGGCTCAAAACGCCACAGAGAACAACCCAAGAAAAGCCTTCTGTCTTCAGTCAAAGGACCAGAAAAGGGGAATCCTAGCAAGACAGGATCATTTTAGACAATAATATCTTTACTTCAGCCAAACGTCCCAGGAAAAACTGTGTCCCTACTACTAGTTATGCCAGCAAAGACAACTACTATAATGAGGACAGTTGAATATTTGTGGAGGGATGGACCCAAAGGTCAATGGATCCGAACAGAAAAATCCAGAAATGGACATGTCCAGTTGTTTCTTGGCAAAAAACCACCACAACAAAATCAGTTCGATGGAGGAATGGTAGCCTTTCCATCAAATGGTGCTGGACTTTCTGGCTACTCACAGGCAAAAACTATAAACTCCAACTTAGTCTCAGATTTACGTAAGAATCAACTGAAGATGGACCACACACTTAAAGTGTAAAGTTATAAAAATTTTAGGAAAAAAAGAAGAAAATCTTTAGACAAAGAGTTCTTAGACTTGACAGTGAAATCACAATCCATAAAAGTAAAGTGATAAATTGTACTTCATTAAAGTGAAAAATATTTGTTCCACAAAAACACCATTAAGAAGATGATAGAGAAGCTACAGAAGCGTGTTTAATTTATATTAAGGCTACAGAGTGAACAAATATTTGTGGAACACATATCTATCCAAGCTAGTATCTAGAATAAAGAATTCTCAAAACTCAACAGTAAAAAGACAAACAATATGATTCTAAAATGGGTAAAAGGCAGAATATATAGAGATGGCAAATAAGAATATGAAAAGATGATCAACTTCAGCTAATGTAATTAGGGAAGCACAAATAAAACCTATAAATAGCTAAAATGACTAAAATAAAAATAGTGGCACCACCAAATGCTGGCAAGGATGAGGAAAAACTGGTTGGCTTATACATTGCTAGTGGGTATGTAAAATGGTACAGCTGCCATGGAAAACAGTTTGTCAGTGTCTTAAAATTGAACAGTGTGTCTCCCATGAAGCCTATCAATGGAACTCCAGGGAATTTATTATAGAGAAATAAAAACTTGTTCACAGAAAAACCTGTACATGAATGTTCATTATTCACATAAATAAAAAACCAGAAAAAGCCCAGATGTCCTTCATTGGGTGAACAACTAAACAAACTATGGTACATGTATAACATTGAATACTACCCAGCAGTAAAAAGGAACAAATTATCAAAGACACAATGATATAGATGAATTTCTGGAGAATTATGCTGAGAAAAAAATCTGATCCCCAAAGGTTATATACTATATGATTCCTCTTATATAACATTCCTCAAATGATAACATTATAGAAGTAGTGAGCATATTAGTGGTTGCCAGTGGGGAAGTGGTGGGTGAGAAGGGAGGGATTTGGGTATGGGCAGAAAATGGCAACATGGACTCCTTATGGTAATGGAAATGTTGATATTCTAACCTTATTAATGTCAATTTTCTGGTTGTGATCTTGTCTAGAAGCACCCCGACTTTTGACTAACAAATTTCTAACTTTACAATGGAATGTTGAATTTGAATCATTCCTGGGATAGCAATATGTGGTCTGATCCTCTCTTGCGATGATGAGCTGTGGCAGTGACCATAGATCCCAGCTGACTCCAAGATCATGAGGGAAACCACAGATATTCTATGGAGTGCTGTGTTGCTAAGCTGTGATGTTCAGTATGTTGGATGGATTAAATTCATTATCAATGTATTATATCTTCAATTTATGATGGGTTCACCAGGATGTAACCTCATCATAAGTTAAGGAGCCTCTGTACTACGGGTTTGCAAGATGTTGCAAAAGAGCACATGAGATCTCTTCATTATTTCTTATGCCTGCATATGAATCTATAACTATCCCCAAGTAACAAGTTTTTAAAAGAAAGGAACATTTATAGGATGATTGGAGAATTTTGAATATTGACTGGCATTTTTAGTATGATGGTGGCATTGTGTTTTTTTTTTAAATTTTTTTTTTTTTAGTTGTAGATGGACATAACTTTATTTTATTTATTTTTACGTGGTGCTGAGGATCGAACCCAGTGCCTCACGCATGCGAGGCAGGCGCTCTACCACTGAGCCACAATCCCAGCCCAGCATTGTGTTTTTAAAGATGTTTTATTTGTTCTTTTTAGTTGTACATGACAGGAGAATGTATTTTGACATATCATACATATACGGAGTATAATTTTCCTTTTTAAAAAAAATTTTTTTTTAGTTGTAGATGGACACAGTATCTTTATTTATTTATTTTTATGTGGTGTTGAGGATTGAACCCAGTGCCTCACACATGCAGGGCAAGTGCTGTATCACTGAGCTACAATTCCAGCCCCCATTTTTCTGGTTGTACGTGATGTGGAATCACACTGGTCATGTATTCATATATCAACATAGGAAACATATATGTTCAATTCATTCTGCTGTCTTTTCCATTCCCATCCCTCCTTCCCCCCACTCCCCTTCTACCCCTGGACCAAACCAGTGAAACTCCACTCCTCCCTCCCCACTGCCTATTGTGAGTCAGCATCCACATATCAGAACATTCAGCCTTTGGTTTTCTGGGACTCGCTTATTTCACTTAGCATGATAGTCTCCAGTTCCATCCACAAACCAGCAAATGCCATAATTTCATTATTTCATTGTTAAAGTTCATAATTTTATCAGAGGGCTGATGGACTATAATCAGAGTCTTTTGGTGGAACAGTCTACACCCAGTACACTGGTCCAGATGGAACATGGACCAGGTGGATAATTCTGGTTGGTCCTGCTATGGTTGGCAGTACCCATTGCTTCTAATCTACATCCATGAAATCTTATTTTTCAGTCAGGTTCTGCTCATCCTCAGAGACTTTTGGTTGACCAGGCTCTCAAGGTCATTTTAGGCTATGTCCTAGGGTTCTGTGCCTGTTACCTGAAAAACAACTTGAGTAGTTTTTAGGAATAGAAAATTGCCATTTTATGACTCAGTTTCATATTCTTAAAAGATCCGTACTGAAATATTTACAGATGAAATGATGTGTATTAGATTTGCTTTGGAGTAACCAGAGTGAGGGAGAAGTAGGTGGTGGGGGTTTTGGTTGGAAAAGTGTTTAGCCATGAATAGTTAACTGTTGAAACTGAGGGATACATATGTGGGTTCACACATTATAATTGGTCACCATTCAAAGAGCTGTGGGAGGCGAGGCAGAGTTCTGGCTAAGCCCAGGACCCTGGGCAAGTTATTTATCTTTTTGGACCCTATGGTGCTAAGATCTCACAGAGTAATTGTACAGGTAAATGAGATTACCAAGGAAAAGTGTAGGGTGAGGAAAGAATGGTTTTGGGGAGTAACTTCCCTGAGGGATGGGGAAAGGAAGAGAAGCCAGCAGGAGACAGAGCCGTAGTTGGAGGTGAGTTGGGAGATCCAAGGTTAAGTCAGGAAGTACTTAGGCATCCAGAAAAAGATTTTTGAAAGTCATAGGTAGATGACAATTCAGGAGAAGCCACTACATTTGGTGTTTGGGAAGTCATTGGTGCTGATAAGGGCTTTGGTTCAGTGGAGAGGATAGACCCAGATTCAGTGCTAAGAAATAGGGAGAGGGAAAGAGGGTGTCCTGATGGGAAGCTGTAGAAGATGGAAAGAGGGGGTGACATAGGTGGAGGGAAGGAGCATCTAACGAGGTTAAAGAGGAGAAGGAAAGGAAAGAGGAAGGTGTAGAAGATGGAAAAAAAGGTTGTTTCTGCCCCTTGGCTCTGGTGAATGATGCTGCAGAGAACATGAATGTACATGTATCTCTTCAAGCTTCTCCTTTCACTTCACTTGCCTATGCATGCACAAGTATGATTGCTGGGTCATATGGTAGGTCCAGTTTTAATGTTCTGAGGAATCTCCATACTGTTTTTCATACCATTTGCCCCACGTTACATTCTCACCAGTACAACAAGAGGGTTCCAATTTCTTCATATCCTCACCAGCACTCGTTATTTACTTATTTATTTATCACTTCTGGAGATGGAACTCAGGGCCTTGTGCACACTAGGCAAGAGCTCTACCATTGAACTACACTCCCAGCCTCATTTTGTTCTTTTTATAATGGCCATCCTAACAGGTGCGAAATGATATTTCATTGTAGTTTTTATGCCTACTTGAATAAAAAGAATGTGGTGTATACATATAAATGGAGTATTATTTAACCTTAATATGGGAGGAAATCTTCTCTTATGCTACCATGTAGATGAACTCAGAGGACATTATGCTCAGTGAAATAAGCCAGATACAGAAGGACTAATACTGCATGACCCTACTTACAGGAACTGTCTAAAATAGTCAACCTCATAGAAGCAAAAAATACAATAGTGGTGTCCAGGGCTGGCCATAGGGTTTAAGGAAATGGGAGTTGTTATTCAATGAGTATGAAGTTTCAGTGGTGCTACATGAATAAGTTCTTGAGATCTGCTGTAAAATATTGCATCTGTAGTTAACAATATGGTATTGTACACAATTTTTCAAAAGGGTAGATCTTATGTGAAATGGTCTTGCACACACCCAAACACACACACACACACACACAAAGGAGCACAGGAAGCTTTTGGAGGTAATGGCTATACCTTTATTCCCTTGAATTGGTAATGGGATCCCAGGTGTTAGCATAGGTCAAAATTCATCAAATCAGACACATTAAATAGTGCAGTTCTGTGTATTTTATGTGTGTATATTATAAATAAATATGTATAGTCCTGAGGAAGAGAAGTGTTCTCAAGAGCAGGGTGGGAAAGAAATCCCTTTTCCATTCAGTCTGGGACTGTACCAAGGATGCATGATGTGTCCCTACCCTGCCCTGTTCCTGTTTATGGGCTTCGTTTTGTACCCAGACAGCCACTTCAAAAGAAAGGAACATCATAGGACAAATCAGCGACGACTAGTGATGATAAAATTGTGACTTTGTTTTAAAAGGCTAATTCTTGGTTTTTGTAGATGCATGCTAGAATATTTAGATGAACTGATACATCCACTATTTGCTTTAGACTGTGAAGAAAATGAGAATCACTTTTTTGTTTTTCTGGAAAGAGGTTCTGAACAGTTCCTTTAGGAATCAAGAGTGCCATAGCAAGCCTTCATATTTTTATTATTCATTAGGAGATCTCTGATTTGGTGCCATTATTCATCAGGTATCCTGAAGCATAGTGCCCCAGGCTGGCCATCCTTTTATACAGAGGTTGCATTTGTGTGTGTATCATTACTCCCAAGAGTGACCAGTCTGTGGCTCAGTCATTCATACCCACTTTGCCTCTGTGTCCAATCTGGAAATCCCTGGGGAGAGAGAGGTTTCCTCATCTCTGGGTGTAAAATCACTATGGACTGAAGGGCTTAGGTAATGAGTCTTTCAAAAAAACCTTTGTCTGAAGGCTTGGATATGGTTTGAGTGCGTTGCCCTAAGCCTTACGTGTGAGAAGCCTGGGGCCAAGTGTGGTGATGTTGAGGCAGAGGAACTTTTAAGAGGTGGAGCCCATTGGAAGGTAATTAGATCATGGGGCTGCCCTTGGAAGGGACCAGTGCTAGTCTCTCAGAAAGACCCCTGAGAGTGGATTGTTATAAGTGGGGCTGGCATTTCACTTGCCTCCTGCTTTGCCATGTGATCTTTCCCTTTGAATATGCTCTGATCATGAAGCCATGTTTTGATGTATCCAGAGTTGAGCAGATGCCAGTGTCAAGCTCTTGGAACGCCAGAACAGTGAGCTAAATAAACTTTCTTTACTTTTTTTTTTTTGGTGCCAGGGATTGAACTCAGGGGTACTGGACCACTGAGCCACATCCCCAGCCCTATTTTGTGTTTTATGTAGAGACAGGGTCTCACTGAGTTGCTTAGCGCCTCACCATTGCTGAGGCTGGCTTTGAACTCGTGATTCTCCTGTCTCAGCCTCCCAAAGTGCTGGGATTATAGGCTTGCATCACCTCGCCCAGCTAACTTTCTTTACTTTATGTTACCCAGCCTCAGGTGTTTTGTTATATCAACACAAAATGGACTAGGATAGCTGCTGAAGATCTTCCTAATCTTGTCTTTATCAAGGCTGAACTGACCCAAAGGACATTTCCCGAGAGTCCTATAAATAGCTTACCTACCCCTCTCCAAGCTGAGGGCCTATCAGGCTGCTAAACTCAACCTGTGCTCATTTGTCATGAAGATGCAAGAATCCCTGTTGAAGTCCTAGCACCTTTAAGCACAGTAGCTGGTGGCCTCCTTAGCAAAAGTAACACAACCAACTTATCACACCACTAGTGATGGCAGCACGGGACCCAGAAGGAACAGAGACCCATAGCACATATGAAGGCTTAAGCAATGGGGCTGAGCTTTATTGAATTGATCACATTTATGTTTCTTCATAACGACTGGCAAACAGGCTAGTTTTAAAAAGCATCCCACTTCCGTACAGCTCCATCTACATTCAGAAAGCAGTAAAAATATATTGTACAAAGGACATTTTCCACCTTGAGAGTATCATGAAAGTTCATGAATTTCTCAATAGACAATGCAAAACAATATTTACAAGGTAGATCTTTTGTAAATTCAAAATTTAGGTACTTGTGGTATAGTTCTAAAACTAACATCATATGTTTTTCCAAGTAAGAAAGGTTGGTCATTATAAAAATACTTTATATAAATTCAAAGTCAGAACTAAAACATTCAATCCTATAAAAATATCTTTTACTAATAAAAGTATCCATTTCTGGAAAAATGCTCTTAACAACAGCAGTTATATAAATTTTCAGGAAAACCTACTAGGTCAGATGGTCCACATAAAATGAACTTGTTAAAGTGACTTCAAGGCTCAGTCATCAACCAGTGTTTTGTTTTCAGAAATGGACCATGTATTTGATGATGTCAAAATACATGTGAATGGCACAAGTATTCTACAAAGAGTGAACTCAAGTATCTATTTATTATGAAAGTCATTTATAAAGACGTACTTTTCAGCCTAGAGAGGGGATTTTCAGGTTGTCTTCTCCTGGAGAAGGCAAATGTTTTGTTACGATGTGACATTTTATCTTGAAGTGCTTAACTCGGAAAACCTGTGATTGCATTTTGACCACTATCTGAAATCAGCTCATTCATTTCATTTTGCTTACTCTCTTTTATGGCATGGTTGGGGTGATTTCTTTGGGTATGGGTCCTTTTGGATCTCCTAAAACACACTTTCAGCAGCAGATAACACAGCTCGGCCACATTGAGCAGCATGCAAATCACAGATGCAGAAATCATAAAAATCGTAAACACAGTTTTCTCAGTTGGTCTGGAAATAAAGCAGTCAACAAGATTGGGACAGGGCTCAATCCCACACTTCAGCACCCAGGGCAGGTGGTACCCATTGTAGAGGAAGTAAAACACATACATAAAGGCGGCTTCAAAGATGATTCGGAAGAAAATGCTGCCAGTGTATGTCCACCACAAAGACCCCTCTATTCGGACCTTTTGCTTTTTAATGTCCTCTAGGTCTTTGAATTCATTTCTCTTCTCTCCTCGCCTGAACTTACGGGCAGTTTCGTGTCTGTAGTAGGCCACATGCATGGCCACCAGCAGTGCCGGGGTGGACACAAAGATCAGCTGCAAGGCCCACAGGCGGATGTGGGAGATGGGGAAAAAGTGGTCGTAGCACACGTTCTTGCATCCTGGTTGCAGAGTGTTGCAGACAAAGTCTTCCTGTTCATCACCCCACACTTCCTGGGCGGCCACCACTAGGATCATGACTCGGAAGATGAAGATTACTGTGATCCATACCTTCCCAATGCTGGTAGAGTGTTTGTTCACACCCCCGATGAAAGTGTGCAGGGTCCCCCAATCCATTGTGCTGTTTTATTCCTAAACAGACAAAAGGGCAAAGTACCTCTGAATCAATAAAATGGTATTATGGTGATGTCATAGACACAAGCAAAGTTCTTTTAGACTGTGATATTTTATAACTTCAACCCCCTAATCTGCTACTAAGAGGTTTTCTACTAAGAAAGGCCCACTCTAAACACATTCTGCTGTTTTTGACCAGAAATAACTGTTTTGAGGGAAGGTTTAGGATCATCTCAGTTCAATTGAACTCAGATTACCTATTAGGTTGCTATTGGCCATTAATCCAGGGACATAGGTAAATAAATTCATGTCCAAGCTCCCCTTGCTCTTTTGTTGGTACTAGGGATTGAACCCAGGGGTGGGCTCTACCACCGAGCTGCATGTCAGTCCTTTTTTACTTTTTATTTTGAGTAAAATATCACTAAGTTGTTGAGGATCTCACTAAATTGCTGAGGCTGGCCATGAACTTGGGATCCTCCTGCCTCAGCCTCCGGAGTCACTGTGATTACAAGTGTGCACTACTGTGACTGGTCAAGTACCCTTGTAATCACTCTGCAAATACAGTTTGTTTTTACCCAAGGGCTCAGGAAACTTCCACAGATTTTGTTTATTAGAAGGCTTATCTAAGCACACCGAAAAAAAAATCATTTGTTAGAATGACATCTGGTTTATCAAGCAGACTAAGAATGGGAAAAAGAAACTAAATACTTATTAAATGTTCACTCTATACAATATTTTTATACTTACATCTAGCTTGAATAACATCATTGATCATAATCATATGTTCTTAGGAAAGCGAATGTGCCAACTACTCTCTTCCAAAAGAGAATCAGAAAGTTTTACACAAATTGCTTCCTTATTCTTCCATGTAACCAGGCCTCAAAAAATGGGTCTTGTTCACACTAGAGCCACTGCTGAAGGGGACTAACTGCCATTGTAGCCCAGAGCCTCCCTCTCTGCTAATGACTGATTTAACATCATGAGAGAAAAAAGACTCCTTTGCATCTAAGGAAATGTTGGTTATAATTCAAATAGCTGCATTTTCATCCTACATTGTCAAGGAGGACTAAAGAACTGGTCAGCAGTCTCTCAAAACAAAACAAAACAAGATAGGATGAATGGTGGGCCCTTTGAAAATCTTTGGAAAATGGAGGACACCTGACTCAGAAGAATGCACTCAGGCAATTTTTCACACACTGTTGAGGTATGTTGGAGTCACTAATGTCCTCCTGCCACTTGTTTTAGACTTTCTTGTCCTTGAATGGGTAAGGGACACTGGTCAGCCTTCCCCTCTAAGCTCCCAGATCCTGTGCCCTTGTCCACTGACCTGACCTCTGATCATGTTAGTTACTCCTCAAAGAAACTGGGTAAATGGAAGCAGCCTGCCCACTTTCAGAAGTGCCTGGATTCCCACACTACCCTCTCTTCTGGGAATGGGAGGCTAATGTGCACCTGAAGCAACCTCTTTTATACCCTTCATATACTCAGCATCCTGTGGAATAAAAGTCCAGCTCCTATTTTAGTTGGCTTTCTGAGAAACTCAGTTTTGGACCTGGATTTGGCTTTTAGACACCACAGTTTTCTCAGAAAGACACTAGGTTTAGGTGCAAGGAAGCATCCACCACCATCCCTCTGACACTTTTGTACTGATTCTTCCTCCTTCTGAACCAGACAGTGGAAGCTGAGGCACACACCGTGAGGGGAGGGAAGAAGAGTGCCTTCAGGGCAAAGTTAGAAATGTCCACATCTTGGTTCAAAAAGTTTCTCCCACCTTGGGGCAGGATGTCAAAATATTTATAGATCTAAAAGTTGTTCAAATACTACGGAGTACAACATGTTTTGAAATAGAATACGATAATAACACTTGGATTCTTAAATCCAAACTCATAGTGAGCTGAAAAGCTCAAACTGTGGCACAAACGGGAAACTTAGCCTAGACTTTAGGGAAGAACAGTAATTTTTTAAATTGTAAAGAAAAGAGAAATAGAATTTCATAGCTGAAGATATGAAAAGATAGGAAATTGAGGCTTCTCAATGACTGTTCTCTATAATTAAGTGGATCAAGTAAGAGAGGCAGGGATGTTTCCCTTAGCCCAGTGAGTGGAGATTTTAAAGTTATAGAAAGAAAGAAAATGACTCAGACCCCCACACTCAAGTGGAGTGGCCTATAAACATGATTCAGCAAGTTAAAATACTACATGAGGTGAACCTGACAGAAACAGAACATAAAATGTTAGAAAGTTAGATTGTGAAAAAGAGAAATAAGATAGTTGAACCCAAAGTACAAAGTAGTGGGCACAATCCTTGGATCAGATGATATAATTTTAATTGACAATAAGAGGTAGAAATTCTTTTCTTCTTCTTTTTAAAATTAAAAAAAAATGTTTTTGTGATGCTGGGGCTAGAACCCAGAGCCTTGTGCATACTAGGCAAGTGCTCTATCACTGAGCTACACTCCTAGCCCAGAAATTCTATTGTAATATCCCTATCTTATCAAAGCTAAATTATTCTAAAAACTTTTTTTTGATACTGGAGATGGAACTCAGGGGTACTCAACCACTGAGCCACATCCCCAGCCCTATTTTGTATTTTATTTAGAGACAGGGTCTCACCAAGTTGCTTAGCAGCTCGCTTTTTCTGAGGCTGGCTTTGAACTCGCCATCCTTCCACCTCAGCCTCCTGAGCTGCTGGAATTACAGGAATGCACCACCACACCTGGCTAAAAACTATTTTTTAAAACACGAAAGAGATTTTGAGCTGGAGCATCCTTTCTGAGAAGAACTCTAATCTCCATTCCCAGCAGAATTAAAGCTTAGAGTACTAGAAAATTTGCAGATGGGATCAGCATTTTTTTCTGTGTTCTAGAAGCTTTATATTGTCCTTTTGTTTTTGTTGAAGCACTTTTTAATTTATAGTTCAATAGTATTAACTATTTAATTAAGTATATTCACATTGCTTTGAAATAGATCTCTGGAACCCTTTTATTTTCCCAAACAGAAACTCAGTACCCCCTGTTTTTCCTCCCTCTAGACTTCAGCAGTCATCATTCTTCTTTCTATGTCTATGATTTTGACTACTCTACATATATCATATAAGTGGAATCATAAGAACTTGTCTTTTAGTGATTGGCTTTTGTCATTTAGCATAATGTCCTCAAGATTCATTCATGTTGTAGTAGGTGTCAGAATTTCCTTCCTTTTTAGAGGCTGCATAATATTTCTTTGTATGCACATACTACATTTTGTTTATCCAGTCATCTGTCAACTGACACATAGGTTACTTCCACCTTTTGGCTTTTGTGAATAATGTGTCTATGATTAGAGTACACTCTATTCTATGATTTCTGGATCATATAAGAATTGTTTTTGATTTGGGGGTATTTTCATAGGTGACCTGAATGTTTTTATTCAGAATGAGAGAGTGGCCCAATGGCTGGAGAAGGACAAATGTCTTGGTTTTCAAAATAAGAGAAAATCCATATGTGTGAACTGAAGAACTTTCTGGCACTATGGCCAGTATGGCCAGGATAATGTGCCATGCTGGGGTTGCTGAGTCCTAAATTTCCCAATACATTGCTGCAGTTACTGGGAAGGCCTGGTAGCCTCTGGGGGACTCTTACATACCCAAGGAGCCATGGGAGCATGGAGGTGACAGACAGCCGAAGAAGATTCAGTCAGGCTGAAGGAGACCTTGGGCTCCACTTGCCCTTCTCACTTTGCCTTGTCAATGGGCAAAGGCACTATGACCTTTGTGGGGGCAGACTAAGGAATGAGCCTGGAAAAAGAAGTGGGGCCGTGGAAGCCCTGAGACTTCCCTTGTAAAAACATATAACCCCAAGAATAATCCTTCACAGATACCTTGGTTAGATAAGATTGAAAGGCACAACACTCTTTGGGAACTTGTCACTCATTATTTTCCGAAATTACTACACCATTGGAACCCTTTGTAATGGCAATAAAAGAAGTTTGCTTTCCTGTTTCAACAAGGCTAGAGCCAATGGGAGGAGCTATTTCAATAAAAAGTAAACTATTAACTCTTTCTTTATAAACCAGAGGTTTGTTTTAACTGGCACCTTTCTGGCTCTCTTATAAGGAACAAATAGATATGCTTAGCTGCAGTAGTTGTCATTTTATAAGCATGTGGTTATATTTAAACTTAAGAAGGTAAATTGTGCCTGGTTTTGTGGTATATCTAATTATAGTCAATATCCTCATGCCAAATTCTTGATACTAAAGCTCCAGTTGTAAATATTTAGCTCCCCAAATAAGTAACACAGTGACTTTAATTCTGAGGATACGCAAAGTATTATAAAGTATTATAAAGATCGATTGTTCTTTTCTTTCACAATTAAAATTATTTAGATCTATTAGCATTCTAACAGCAATGTGATTTGTTGTTTTAAAACTTTGTATTTAAGAATTTAATCACAATGGGTTTAACAGTGCCATTTTAGTTTCACTGAAGAAAGAACCCAAACTAAAGGCCTAAAAATCAGAATATTACCCCTCCGCATAAAATAAGGAGTGGCAAAGATCTTTCACTTTCTAGATAGTTCTGTTCCCTTGTGGCACTTTTAGAGTCATTCAGTGAATATTTGATAGATCTGAGAAGAGAACACATCCCTCACAACATCCACGTGAGCTCTAGAGAGTTGAGAAGGGTGTGTGGATAAGAAAGAAACAAGGACCAAGCAAAACAAGCAAACCTGAGCCGTATTGCTAAGGACTCCCAGGAGTTGGGCTTGAAGAAATGAGGGCAAGGTCCCTTTTCAAGGGCTTCTGACTTTCTTCTCCTCCACCACTTGATTGCCTGGAAGTCAGCTGTACACAAGTGGGGTACAAATAAAATTCTTCTTTGATTTCTGGATGTCAGTAAGGATATCACCTGTTGAGCAAAAAATAGTACCTGTTAGCATGATCTTTTAACTCCTGCCACACATGTTTATTGAATGAATTTTCTGGGTAGTTTTTTTTTTTTCCCCTTCATCTCCAGAATTGTTATAGGGCAAGTTCAGATGCTGCCAATTACCCAATGCTTCACACTTTAAACACATGCAAAACAAAACCAAACAAAACAAAAAGAGTGCTCTTTAGTGTAGTTTATTCCCCTACCAAAAAAAAAAAATAGTAATACCCAATCCCAACCTCAAGCCCATCCCTCAAGCATTAAAAAAGTCATAAGAAAGTTTGAGGACTTGGTATCCGAAATCAGCAGTTTTTTAAAAAAAATCTTATTCTCATTCTTTAATTCAGAAGAATTAATATCTTTTATGTCTTGAAATCTCTGGTCATTCAAGGGACAACCCAATAGTTGATATTTAAATGTAATGATGAAAAACTTCAGTAATTGTGCTTTCAAAGTAATGACCAGCGTTGAAAATGGATTTAGATTTCAGATACTTCTTCAAAATTAACTCAATAAAATTGAAACTTTTTTTCTGTCTGTAAATTTAAGTACAAGAACAGACAATCCATAGAATTATATATTTCTTCAATTAAGAATTGAAAGTTACAAAAATAATTTCCATCAAGTTTAATTTCCCTTCTCTGGGTCTGGTTAGCAGCATCTGCTCATTATAGCAAATCTCTGTCCTTTCCAAACATTTAAGTTCAACTAGATTTAAATGACTCTGGCAAAAAAAAAAAAAAAAACGAAAAAAGCCCCCTAGGACTCAGTTCCATGCTCATGGATTACGCAAGTGAAACAGAAAACTTAACCAATAACAGTGTACCCATTGGAAGGATTTTGCCCTCACAGACCAAGAAGCCTGAACTGAAAATTATTTTTCCATAAATTTATTTCAACAGTTTAGCTAATTTACACAAACTACTAATAATTCCTGGAAAGTTCAGATTGAATCAAAAGATGCATGGTGAGGATGTGCAAGTTAGAATTTTCCTTTCATTCAAATGAAATGGGTTAGCTAGACCTTACCTAGTCCTTTTCCTTCTTAATTCTCTTATAGTTCAGAAGAGAAAAAGAATAAGGTCACCATTACCTCTATCAGAACTTGTCTTATAAACAAAATCAACCAATGGAACAGGTGGACTGACCAACACCTTTCAGATTTTAGGCCCAGCAGTGATGGCAAAGGGGAGCCCTTCACGTTCTCCAGTTATGCGCCGGACTAGAGACTTGGTGCTCTCCCCTCATAAACCTCCCCACCTCCCCCATACTTGGCACAGTGCAAACAACATCCCCAAAGACTCTACTCGGTCCAAACAACTGCACAAAGCTCTCCACAGGAGCAGTTTTAAGCAGCATCCTGCAATTCTAAGGAGATTCTTTGGGTCAGGACATTTTCTTCTAGAACACTGCTTAGATTTTGCTAGAACTGGGGCAAGAAAAGCATAAAGTCTACTTGAGGAAAAAGAACAAGGGCGTACGGTTAAACTTAACCAAGCACCAAACTTACAGTGACAGTCCATTTAGGGGACACTTAAGACACTGGGCTAGGTCCCCTGCCCCCTCCCCGTCATGGATGCGGGTCCATAACCCCTTCAGGCTGTCATAATTGCGTGCAGACCTCACTCACCCCAGTCTCTGGTCCTGCTCCCCAGGAAGGAGCCCAAGCCAGCCCAAGTCAGCAAAACATACGATGCCAGGGACATCTAGGGTTGCTCTCCTTTAACTAACAGGAAGTACAGACCAGTGTATGCACCTCTTCACTGAGATGTGTCACTAATTACTTTTAATTACTGTTGTCCACATTATTGTCATCTGCATTTCACAAGTTCCGCAGAGTTAAATCACACAGCTCGTACTGGTCAGTTCTCTCAAGGATTTGTCCTCCCGCTCCAAGTTGCAAGTTTGGCTGAAGTTAAACACCATCCCTTGTTCCGGCTTTCTGCTTCCCAAATCCAAGCGCGACACATTGGTGATCCCCTTCCCCCAAAGCAAAGAAAACCCACAAAGCAATGAAGGAAATGGAGGAAAGGGGCACTGGCCCCCTCTCTGTCCACTTGCACACATAATGTGATACATTTATAAAACCTGTCGTGCAAGTCAGAGGGGCACCATGCTGCAGTCAAACCAGTCCATCCTCGTTCCTCAGAGAGGGGGCGGCGCTGGCGGCGCCCACCCGGCAGCAGGACGCAACCCGCCGGTGGCGCGCAGACCGGAGGATGCGGATGAGAGGCAGATAAGGATGTCTGGCAGTCCCAAGCGCGGACACCCACCCACCGCCAGCGACTCTACTGCAACTGCAGGCCCACCTGGGAACGGTCGCCAGCGGCCCGACCTTCCGCAAGGAAGGGGGCAAGGACAGAGACCTCACCCACTTCGGCTTCTCGAAGGAACCCCTCTGCCCGCTGGTCCCCAGGACAGTCCCGCCCGCCAAGCCCTGGAGGTGGCCATCCCTGTCTCAGGGCGTCAGGATCCGGCGTACCTGTTCGTGGGGACCCGGGCTCAGGGCGCGGGGCGGCGCGCTCCTCTCCGGCGGAACGCACAGGTCGGCTCCGGCGCCGCCGCTCTCCGGCGGATGACCGAGTGGGAGTCGGGCTGTGGGCCTGGCTCGGGGTGAAGGCCCCCCTCCCACCTGCGGAGCCTTTTAACCGCGCCCCACCCCGCCTCTGCCCTGACGCGGCTGGCGCGGGCTGCGGGAGGCGAGAGCGCGGTCATCCGACGCGCACCCGCCTCCAGGCTCAGGGTGGGCCCCTCCTTCTGGGGCAGGGGGCGCGGGGCGGGGCGGGGTCCTCTCTCGGAGGTACAGGGAGTGTGGGGCGCAGGTGGGACCCTATCTCTGGGACCCGGACACAGGGCGCAGGGAGGGTCCTATTCTTGGAGATGTGGGGGTCGAGGACCCCGGCTGCGGCTCCCGTGTGCAGGGCTGAGCCCATCTGAGTCTGGTCATGGGGGCAGGGCAGGGCTCACCGGTAGAGCGGTGCTAGGGCTGGACGCTTTTGAAGGCTAGAGTTTTGGGGTCGGTGGATGCTGGGACCCCCAAGGGGTCCAGTGGCGGGGCTTCCTATGTAGCCGCGCTTTGGGGGAGCAGAGTTAGGGGCAGGCTGTTTTCACCAGGACACATCCTCCTCCCTCTTTTCTGAACACTCAGGTTCTCTGACAGCCCGCTGAGTACTGGTGCGCTGCCCTCTCCTTGAGAGCAGCCTGGGGGTTCTTTATTCATTAATGACCACTTAGAGGAATTAAAGCAGTAGTCTTTATTAGTTACTTCCCATCCTTGGAAGCTTCCTCCAGAGAAGCAGAGCAGGTATTGCTTAGGATTACACACCATGGAGAGACCCTCTTTTTACAGACTAAGCTTGGAAAGATGTGGGCCAATTTAGGGGGTGGTGCAGGGGCTGGTAGGGTGGAAACTGAAGCTATTTAGGGACCCGGCTTTACAGGTTCTGACCTGTCTGTCCTACATCAGACAAGAGATGTGTAACTTGCTTATTCCACAAAATTGGTTGGTAATTAAATGTTCCCACCTTAACCATGTTCTAATTGTTGGGTCATATTTGCTCACGAAACAGGATTAATGGCGATTTCTAGAATGTCTCTTTGGGGTCGTGAAGGTTAGTTAGCCAAGGCTTTATAAAAATCCACCTTGCAAACACGCTGAGTACAGGGACCTTAGAGAATTGGCCCTGAGTCAAATAAGTTTGGAATGGCTTTGAACCCAGGAGTGAAGTGACACAGATTTGACAGACACTGGCAACCCTGGCATGTTTGTTCCCTGAGCCTTAAATCTTCACCTTCTCTTCTGCCTTCCTCAGGCTAGTGGTAGTGTCTTCTAATTTCTTCTTCATCACTCTCCTAAACATGCATTCCAGGCAGACTCATCTGTGTGTATAGGAAAATAACTTAATTTTTTCTAAGCAGATTGTAAATTTCTTTTTAGCTTTTCTTTTTCTTTTTTGCATTCCTACTGTAATAGGTAAAGTACTTTGTGCAAAGGTGCTGTTCCATGAGTATTTGTGTATTGCTTGGCAGACTGAACCAGCATAGCAGATAGTCCTGGAAACAGCTTTTGCTTTTCCTAAAGCATCCCATCAGCTGGTTGCTTACAAAACGGTGCCTGAGCTTTTGCATTTTGGACCAGTGAAAGTTGTCCCAGGACCCAGGCAGGATAGAACTGTCAGATCAAACTAGTCACAGAGAAGGTATTACTATGCAGGTATTCAAAAGAGGAACCACCTCAACACTGCAAAATTATCTCTTATTCTGATTATCTGTACTAGCCCTCAAGTGATGTTTTTTATTTTGTCTTTTGATTCTTAGCATTTAACCTCATGGTTCAATTTTTACTTCTCAATAGATGGTCTTATTGCAACACAAGTTAAATATGAACTATATGAATTTACAGACTTGAGGAGATGTTCACTGGAAAACTAAAAAGTTAGCTAGTTAAACATTGTACGCCAAGAATGCAAAGGCTTCTAGAGGGGTAATTGGATTGCTTTGAATTTGTGTGCCAACATGAAAAAACATTCAGGAGATGATTATAACCCGGTAGTACCCTTAACAGTATCATGACATTCTGAAAGCAAGACATTTGTAGTTTAGGTTTTCATTTGTTATGTGATATTCACTTGATTCCTATCGTCTCTCTGCATCTGAATGGTGATTTCTGAGGCTATAAATTTAACATGAAGTATAGATTCTGCAATATGAGGCAATGTGAAAGGATGATGGGTGAGAGGCTCTTTTGAAAAGTCTATTTATTCTCTGACTGGGCTTTTGTGCCTGTGAGGAGATTCTGCCTTCCTTCTGCCTGGCTGCTGGTGCATGCGCTCATAGAGGGACTCACAGGGGATTGCTCAGGCATTCACCATCCAATCTAAAGATGGAGTGCCTAGACTCTGCCTTTTAACTGACATGGTTCTAGAGCCCTGGCAGAGAGGAAAATGTGTACTCCTTTGGAATAAAAATGAACACTTGTCTATTCATTCAAGAGGAAAAAAAAGTCCATATCATATGGGGTTTGTCTACTTTTTCCTTATGATTGAATGGGGGTTATGTGTTTTTCAAGGAGGACCCCAGAAGTTAGTAACCATTTTCATCACATATCAAAGGTACAAACTATAATCAGCATGGCTTGTCACTGTTGATGTTGACCTCAAGTGCTGGGTGAATTATTGATTGTGTCAGGTTTCTCTTCTCCAAGGTTACTCCCCATACCCCCTTAGCTCTCTGCTTCTTGGAATGAAGTCATTCTGCAGAGCCACACTGAAGGGGTGGTATTGAGGCTCCACGTCTTTGAGGACAGATTAGAGCTACCTCATTACCTATTATTCTTCTATACATGAGATTTAATTCTTCTCCCCACTTATTCATTTATTCAAGCATGTATTTGTACCAGTAAGGACTCACGAATATTTATTTTGTTCTTGGGATTATAATGCAATACTACCTTCATTGTTTTGTTGTTCAGATTGTTTCTGCTTTGGTCATTCAGAGCTCTTTCATTTGGATCCTTTTCCCTTTTGATACACACCCATTTCCTGTGTGTGTGTGTGTGTGTGTGTGTGTATGTATGTGTTTCAACACTTCGTCTGGCAATACAAGATGTTTCAGGTTCATTTTGTGTACCCAGCTCTAAAATCAGCCATTTTCCCAAGGAGTTGCAATCCTTTAATTGGAGCACCACTGTATGTGATGTGTGCTTGCACATTCATTGTCTTTTCACTCAACTGTGGGCTCCTCACTGGCAGGAATCATGGCTGTATTGTCCAGCTGCTTATTCCTTTCTGCAAGTTCTAGTGCTGTGCTTGATGTAGTCTGGGGTCTCCACAGGTGTTTGTTGAATGAATGCATTTGAGAAGTATTTGTTGAGTGGGTTAATTGCAAGAATTAGGAGAACAATTTGATTTGTGAAAATAACAAGGAAAAGGGTAGTTCCAACATATCTTCTAATCAGTCAGCTGGCTTATACATAATAGGGAGGAAGCTGCTGTGATCACTCTCAAAATGATTAGATTCTGACAGGGAGATACATACTGTTATAGGAAAAGGGGCTGTCAAATATGGAGGTTCCTCCCACCACCCTCAGCCAGCAGCTGAAGCTTTCCTCGGGTATAGAGCACAGTACTATGGTCCTTTGCTCTGTAGACTCAGAAGCAACATTGTAAAGTCACCAAAACCCAGAAGACATTGTTTCCTAGGCCACAATGCCAATGTAATTATTTTCTTTTGGAGATAACCAGTCTCTGTGTACAATTTGGTAGGGAGGCCCACTTGAGAGGCCAGTACCTCCCACACATAGCCTTCTGCTGAACCTAGCATCAGGGTCAGAAAAGGCAGATGGTTTGCAGGGTTATTTCCATCAAGCAGTGGTAGCCTGATAAATTGACCTTTTTTGGTGAAGTATCTGGTATATATCTCAAGGCAGGTTCACGTCCATCTTTGACTTCCTGCTTTCTAAACTGCACATAGCACACAGCTCTTACTTAAGCATGTCTTTGCTTCTCATGCTTATATCAAAATACATCTAATTGGATTATAATTTTTTCTAATACATATATCTAGATTGTTTTTCTTCTTATATTTGTTTTATTTTCTAATGAAGTTTTTTTTCTTTGTTTTTCAGTCATTTCCATGGTTTCTTTAGTAACTTACCAGTATCTTCTTTAGGATATGTCATGATAGTAGGTCAGTATTCATTCTTGGGTTTTTTGGGACCTTAAATCTATATCCTGGGGTTACATACTATAACTCTCTTGTTTCTGGCCACAGAAGAATATATTTTATAACGTAATAATATCACACAGAATATTGTTTTACAGTGTAAAGACATATAAGACATAAAAAAGCCAAATTCTGTTCTGTAGGGTATTAGAAGAGAGACAACTTAGTGAGATGGAAAGATCTGGAAAAAACTTCACAACCTGGGAAGAGGGGAGAGAATATCTGGGAAAGTCTGGGCCCTGGCAGTGGCCACTGGGGTGAATGGTGTGTGTTGGTGACAGAGAGGAGTCAGGTTAGCCTGGCTAGAGTGGAGGTCTTGTGCTGGGTAACAGAGGGGTGGTGAGGCAGGGCTGAAGTACGTGTGTGTGTTATCAATCAGGGGGAGATTTTGAGACTAGTTAGGACTTGAGGACCAAGAACAGAGCACCAGGCAGAAACCAAATCCAGAGATTTTCATAAATTTCATGTTCATTAAGAGCTGGTGTGGTGTGACTGACTGATGGCTCCAATGTTTCTTCCAAAGCTCATGTCAGAATTTAATTGCCATTTGTGACAATTAATGACCTTTCAAAGGTAATTAGGTCATGAGTGGGATTAATGCCCTTATGAAAGGGCAAGTTCAGCCCTCTCTTGCTTTCTTTGCCCTTCTGCTTCTGCCTTGTGAAGACAAAGTGTTCAAGTCACCATCTTGGAATCAGATTGTCTAACCTACTGCACCTTAATATTAATACTTTGAATGTCCAGAACTGAATCAGTAAATTTGTGTTCATGATCAATGACCCAGTCTGTAGTGTTGTGTTAAAGCAGCACAAAACGAACCAAGATACTGTCCTACAGTCATTGTGATTTTGGATGGAATCAATAGAATCTTAGTGTCTCTATAAGGTGGGTGCTTCTGTCTTCATTTCTATGCTGGCTAGGTACCACCTAGTGTGAGCTCATGGCCCTGTGCCACATTTTGTCACAGGAGACAGACAAAAACGGCAAAAGGAACTGGCAACCTGTATCTGTCAGGTAAAAGGATCATGCAGAGCTGCATGGATGGGGTGGGGTTAAAGGACTTCTTAGGGGCTTTGCAACCTGATAGTCCATGGAACTGGGAATGAGACACACCATGGACAGTCACCACTGGGGAGGAAAGGCACTGAGTCAGAGATTAGGTTTTGAGCAGAGCCTGAATGAGCCAGAGAGTTGCATTTCTCTGCTACCATTAGAAAGAGATGCTGGCAAAGAAAAGCAACTCAGGAGTGAGTGGCATTGGTGATTGTGGGCTGTGAGCTGCCATTGGAATCCAGTCTTGCTCCTGGTTCTCACCACTTACCCCTCATTCCTGTCTGTTCGGCATTTTCCAGCCCATTCTGTACTTTTCCCAAACACAGTAAACACCCCACCATCCTTTCCTGGACTTGCTTATGATGCAATGTTCCTGACCCTCTCTGCCTTTCCATCTGAACCTGCTCTCCCTCACCCCACATCCACCCATCCTCCCTCTCTTATACTCTTGTGTGCTTGTTCTGGCATCCTTGCGGTTGTTTCCTCAATTGCTCATTCATGTGGGGGGCAGACCCTCATCACTTGTCTTTGTATCACTGTCCCTTCCCTACCCCAGCACCTCTGCCTCATGCTCAAACATGATGTTTCTATGTAAGCCATGGAGTGAATCAGTTTAGTTCAAGTGGAATTCAGTCAGTATACCGTTAAGAGTGAGTTCTACAAAGTTTAATTAAATTAGACCTAAGGAAGCCTTTGTACTTGAGTCCTTATACAAAAAAATTGCAGCCTAATTTAGTAAAAATAACAATCACTGAATCCATCAATCATAGCAGCTGAACTTCAATTAATCACAGGTGGCCAATCGATTCAAATGAGAATCAGTTGGCTGAGGTGAGTAAGCTATCCTGTAGCCACTTCTGCTTTCTCTCCATAAATGACCGCTATGTAGCCCTGGAGGTCTCAGAAACTGTTCTGGTTCTGAGGGCTGTCTGATTTCTAGAATGTGAATAAAAGCTAATTTAAATCTCTATACCATATTTGTTGTAATTTTTAATTTTATCACTAAGAAGGACTAACTGGGAGAGAAGGTGGAGGTCTGAACTCTGAGCCTTGCAAAAAGGGAGCCTGGGGGCCAGCAAGGGAGGGAGAAGAAGGAATTAGGGAGGGAGGAGGCTGGGCCGGAAGAGGGGTGAGTGTGGCAATGTCTGACCGGGTGGAGATAGTTTCCTGAAGGGTGGTGTGTGTGAATCAGAGCACTCCCGAGAAACAGAATCAAAAGGAAGTGTGTACATGAGGATATTCATAGATTCAGTTTAAGAAATTGGTTCGCATAATGTGAGGCTGGCAAATCAGAAGTCTGCAGGATGGAGACCCAGGGAGGAGGTAGTGATTCACCATAGAGTAGAGGCAGCCTGGGGCAGAGTCCTTCTCCTTCAGGGGACCTCAGTCTTTTTTCTTATGGTTTTCAACTTATTGAACGAGGCCCACCCACATTACGGAAGGCAGTCTGTTCTACTCAAAGATTTAATTGTTATTCACATTTTAAAAAATGTTTTCAGAGTGACCTCTAGACTGGTGTTTGACCAAACATTTGAATACCATGGCCTAGCCAAGTTCATATATAAAATTAATTAGCACAAGTGGGTTCATTTATACTCCCAGCAGGTGCCAACTGATTCCTGCCATGTGCAAAGTTTTAGGGTCATCACTGTCCACAAAATTACTTCTCCTTTGAGGGGCTCACAATTGAGCAGGGAGTCACCCAGTAAGCAATCAAATGCAGAATAGTAGTGAGGACTATGATATAGCTAAGGCCACAAGCATCACAGATAGGCTAAGACTATCAGAGCAAAGAAAAGAAAGGAGAAGTGAAGACCCTAATTTCTTTCTAGAAAAAAGGTTGGAAAGAATAAGGAAGAAAAGAAAAAGGAACTACAAGATAAGCATTAATCTGTTGTCTGTTATAGATGATTTACAAGTAATTTAATCTTTGTTTTCTACCCACAATGAATACATGATGCATTTACTATAAAAAAATAATGTAAATAAATGAGAGGAGACTGGGATATTTGAGCATGATAGTCTTCTTCCTGTCTCTAAAAATAATGAAGAATAAATTGGAAATATTTACCTATGAGTGTGGCCTTTAGAAATAAAGAAATAACCTACTGATAGTTGTCAAATTAACTGCAATTGCATCCTTTTAAAGCAATGAACTTCTTGCATTGAGTTTTGTGTCTTTACTTCTTTTCCTTGAACATTCTCCAAAAACACATGTCTCTTCATGTGATAGTGTTAGCATATGCATATTACCAACACAAATTTTTAGGGCTTGAGATGAACACAGTATTTTGCAATTTTTTAAAAATTGAGGGCCTGGAGATTTAGCATAGACTATTAGGAAACATCATGAGTAAATGGGAATTGCTATGACCATAATTGAAAACGAGACCATTTATTTTAAATCTACCTTGGATTCTCTCTGGTAGTTTCCAAATTAACTCTTCCCACAACTCACTTTCCACCTTTTCATTGACAGTGTGGAAGTGTTTTCAGTCATCAAGGTCATGATTCTTCCTCTTAAACTGGTTGCAGTGTGTTCAGGGCACAGAGGTGGAGCTCATCTAGGAGCTTTGGTCTTTGGTCTTTGGCTCCCTAACTCAATTTGCAACAAGTCTGAAATTGCATTTTTAGCTGATTCTGGCTTTTGTTTCAGAGACCATGGAGAGCTGGGATTGGGTGCATGTGAGTGCAAGAAAATGATGGGCAAGAAGGCTTTTGCCATGAGAGAAAGTGTAAATTGTTGGGGAACTCCAGGGCTCTGAGCCTACCACCTTGCTGAATCCCTCCCTTAAATGCTTCCAGGAACAGGACTGCTTTCCTGCTCTTAGCATCTTAGCCACATCCAGCTGTTATGGTTAGATATTAAATGTCTCCCAAAAGCTCATGTGTGAGATAATGCAAGAAAGTTTAGAGGTGAAATGATTGGGTTATGAGAGCCTTAGCCTAATCATTGCATTAATTCCCTGATGAGGATTAGCTGGTTGGTAACTGTAGGCAGATGTAGTATGGCTGGAGGGGTGGGTGTTTGAGGTGTGCTTTGGGGGCATATATTTTATCTTTGGTGACAAAACTCTCTCTCTACTTTCTGGCATCCTGTCCTGAGCTGCTTTCCTCCTCCACACTTTTCCACCTCAGTGTTCTACCTCACTAGGGTCCAGAGCAATGGACCTGGCCATCAATGAACTGAGACCTCTGAAACCATGAGTGCCAAGTAAACTTGTCTTCTTCTAAATTGTTCTTGTCAAGTCTTCTTGGTTATAGCAGTGAAAAAGCTGACTAAACAACCAACCATCCTCCAATGATGAGAATATAATAATAATGTTTTTATGACTTATTGGTAAATGCCATGGGATGGGCATTAACTCTACCTTCCAACCATCCCTCAGGGAGGGTAATTTCATCCCCATTTTACAGGGAGGTCGTTGTGACTTCAAGAGGCATCCCAGGTAGTAGGTGCCAGAGTTTAGATCCAGAGTGCGTTTCATTTGGTTCCCAACCTCTGACTCAGCACTCCTAGAAGCTGATTCCTTCAGCCTGTGTTCATCTTGCTCTCTCTTCCCTTTTTGCCCAGTGCTGTACTCAGTCACTTCTTGGATGTTGCCTTTCACTTCCACCCCGTCATTGGTGTATGCTGGGGCACAGCCTTTGGTTAGTCATGGTTCTGAGGAACTCCTGGGTTGTGTGGCGTTTAATATAGCCTTGTGTAATTCTTATTAATTATGGATCCCAGACAAGTCAACTTGCCACCTTGACATTCTGGAAATGGAAAAGCTGTGGTGACAGTAAAAATATCTGTTTGTTAAGTATTTGGACATGGAAGCATGAATAGATGGAGCACAGAGTATATTTAGGCATTGTATGTTAGGAACTAACTGTATAATACTGTCATGGTGGACACATATAATTACACATTTGTCTAAACCCACAAAAGCTACAACACCAAGAGTGAACCCCAGTTTAAACTATGGACTTTAGTTAATAATGATGTATCCATATTGGTGCATAAATCATAACAAATATACCACATTAATATAAGATATTGATAATGGGGCAAAACTATATTTAGGGGAAGAAGGAGTATATGGGAACTGTTTATATTATGCCCCTATTTTATCTGTAAATGTAAAACTACTCTTAAAAATAAGTCTCAATTAAAAAAAGAAAACATTTGGTTCTTTAGCTTAAGGTTATGCATTAATTAATAGACGAGTATTATGTAGTGAATAGTCTTGACACACAAAATAAAACATTTAAACATTTTGTTTTCTTAAATGTGCTATTATATTGTTTCAACTGTTAACTTTCTTTTTACTCAACAAATAGTTGAGCAGTCATTACGTTACAGGCCTGACTATACCTAGCACATATCCCAGTGGATGAATGAAGGATAAGTGAAAGAAGGAGGCGGCCCAGTTGGAAAACATTACTTTGTATCCCCTCTGGCTTTTAGAACCCATTGGTATCACCTGTATCTCCTCTTGCCTCCATCTATATCAAAGGCTGCTCTCACCTCTATAAACAGTTACTTATTTACAGTTTCCATGCTGTGGCTTGTTAGAGGTTTGAGGGGCTTCATATTTTCATTCAAACAGGAATAGAAAGCAGGTAGACCCTTTGGTCATTTAGAAAGTTCTGTTAGTTTTCCTATCCCACATATACAGAATGAGGTTTTACAAAGCACTTATTTTTTTTATAAGATGAATTTGGACACAGTTATTCATCTCCTAAATCTCTATTTAAGAAGAGAACTGAGAGCTGAGCAAGGCTACTTGCAGAATCTGATCTGACTTCAGATTTCATCTCAGTAGAGAAGACCTACCTGGGGCCCGTTGTAAAACTTTGACCCAGTGCCTAAGCTACTTTATCTTCTCAAGCTCCTGTATCAGGGCTCCATAGCTAAAAGAATCCAGGCAGATGGAATCCTCTGTATTAACTGATGAAACAAGATTGTGTCTCATTCCTCCTCTTTTGAATCTTTAACTGAAGGTTTGGCTCACACAAACAATTGGCTGCACAATCTCTCACTTCAGATCAACATCCGTCTTAATGCTGATAACGTGGATTATGTCTTTCACCTGGTGCTGCTCCAGGCTGATGTCAGAAAAGCAGCTTAGCATCAATCACTCCATAATGAACACCCTTATATTTGTGAGGCACCAAACCATAATAGCCTTTCTGACAGGACATGACAAACTCTGAAGCCATCACTTATGTACTTGAACAAGGCAAAGAATATCCCATGATAGATGAATAGTGGAGTCTGATGTAATTGGTCTCGTGTGCTAATTTTTGATGACAGCTTAGAGAATGAGAAAGCAAGGAAGTAAATACTTTTAACATTTACTTATAGTGCAAAATTTTATTTAGTAGCAAGGAAAGGAGGGAGGGAGAAAGAAGAAACATGGCAATTAGAAAGTAGGTAAGAAAAGTTTGAGAATTGTCATCATCCTCTTCCTTCTGAGTGCTCAGTCTCATGTGAAGACACAGGGCAGTCTCCTGATCTCTGGCTAGAAACTTCATTAGCCTTTGCTACTTTCCTCACAATCACCCACCACGTTGCTCTTTTTCCTTTTTTCTTATTCTTTTTTTCATATTTAATCTGATTTCTATCGTTTTGATGACTTGATTCAGGCCCTCACCACCTTTTTTGTACATTTAATTCGTTTAACAATTGTTCGCCGAGTATCTCTGAGCGTGTGAAGAATTGGGACACAAGTGAGCCTGACAATCCTTAGTCCCTGTGGTCAGGACCTGCCAGGGACCCCAGCAGGCAAGAGAGACATTTAAAAAATAGTCACAAGTACAATAAGGATGGCAAAAGGGAAGGACAGGGTGCCCTGGAGTCGGATGAATGGTGAGTGCACTAGCCTGTAAGGTGTGGGGAAAATGTTGAGAATAAAAGGGAAACCCTTGGATGGTGAAGAGGATTTCAGTCAGGAAGAACCTGATGAGCTGACTCTGGCTATGGTCTCTCCCTTCTCTCCCTCACCGCTGCTGGAGGAGCATTTCTGAAATAGCCTTGTCTATCTCTTTCTGCTCTCTACATCCTGCAGTGCCTCTTTGTGGTCAATAGAACGACTTCCACACCCCTTAGCATGTTCCACAGGCTGGTGACGAGCTTTCTGTTGTTCTCTCCCAAACATTTGATGCAGTTTATGTTCTCACCTCACACAGCACCATTACCAACCTTTTATAGCTCTGTGTCTTCGTGCTGTTTGCTTGTTTTGGGTTTGCTTTCTCTTAACTTGAACAATCATTTTTATTCTTTAAAGCTCAGTTCAGAGGTTCTTTTTCTTGATTTTAATAATGAGAGTGAAGTGTCTAAAGTACCTTACTCATACAATTATTTACTACACAGACCATTCTGCCATATATTATATTGGAGTAAAAGATCCTAGAGGATAGAAACATCTTCATTGCCTCTCCAAGAATTTAACACCCAGCACCAGCACCAGGACCTAACACCTAGCCCCAGCATCCAGCACCTAGTAAAGTGCCTTGTTTGCAGGTTTTCAATGAATATTGTCACATTGCATGAGCACTTACTTCCCTAATTCAATGAATGATTCTAAAGCAGATGCTTCCTTTATTAAGAAATCATCACTGTTAACTTACATCTCTACAGGTGGGAGATTGCTGTAAATGTTTTTTCATGTAATTAAAAGTCACTGTCCTGTAATTGCTAATACCCGAGTCTATATAATTTAGTATGTTATAAGGAGTGACACTGAAATATTTTCTAAACTTGTGCTAAGTGAAAAGGGTTAAGGGAACCCAAACAAGCTCCATTCTGTAAGCAAAAATGATGCAAAGGCAAAGAATCTGGGGTACTATGCCCAAGACTCCACTACAGCTGTGACAGACAGCAAGTTCCCACTCCCTCCCTGCAGTGGAGAGATGTGAGTGGTTAAGTCTGGAGACCTTATCTCAGGAGGTGAATTTTCACATTACTCATGAGTAGAAGGGAGGCAGTTATGCATGTCAGTACACTGTTAATTGTCCAGTGCTCTACAGTTTATGAAAAGCTTTGACACACATTATCTCATTTGGAAACAATCCTCAGAAATTGATGAAGCAGACATTGCTTTCTTTTTATAGGGGAAGAAGCTCAGAGTTCAGGATAGGTCATTTGTTTCTCCATTTAACAACTATGTATTTGCCTATGGCTGTGTCAGATACACAGGCAGAGGGACTTGCCCAGGCAGGTGAGTGGACTGGGCCCACTTCCTGATCCTACCCCACGTGACCACAGGGAAACTCTGGTGGAAGCAACGTGTGGGCAGTGGGCAAAGGTAACTCAAAGCTGGTTAGAGATGACCGACCTGGATTGCATTTCATACTTTGCCCTTCCACTTAGATTGATAGCTGGATTCAAATAAAGGTTCTGACTCTACACCGTTAGTAGTCTTGAAGCTCCTAACACACCCTAAGTTTTCAGCATGATCCCATGGAATATTTCTGAGTTGAATTTTTTCATTTTTCTATCAATTCAAGCCCAGCCACTTACTTAAGCTTCTTCAGGGCTTAGTTGCTTTGCTGCTTTTTGATCTGTATTTACTGGACAATTACTCTTTTTTCTTTATATGAGTGGGCTAATTAGAAAACACCATTGGATTAATTGCTGACAATTGTTGCTTGTGAGTTCCCGTTTGATAAAAGCTGGATAATTTAGTGCCTTGATAAGAGACATCTCCCCATACAATACCCACCAGGGTGTCTCTTTAGAGTCAATTCTCAGACTTGCAAGACCTGCTCGGGATGATGCAGGGCAGTGGCAGAGCTTGCTGCTCAGGCAGTGTCAGAGGGCTACTAGTGACCGTGAAGAGCTGGTCTGTGCTAAATGGCTCAAATGCAATAGAGGAGGTTGTCAGTGGCAGGTGTGGGGGCTTCCCTGATTCAGAAGTACCATTCCCCACAGGATCTGCAGATGCGACTTCTAGTGTTCTAGTGTTCCTACCAGGGACGTGCCTGACAAGACTGCCACACTGTATAAGGCCCAGGGATATGACTTCCTGTTAGGTAGGTGTTCAGTGCTGATGTTGGTTATCAGTTGGGTTGTTTCTATCATCAGTAATGCCACTTAAATCTCCATCTTTATTTGTTTCAGAAGAACAGAGCCCAGAATTTAACTGCAGGGCAAAAGAGGAAATATTTTGTTAATATTTTGACCACATCTATATCAAAACTTGGATAAGAACATCTACCTTTTCTTCAGGTCTCAGCAATATCATGGGGCATATCAAGGGCTTTGAAGTGTTTGAGAGGAAAATTATTTCATTTAGAATAATGTTATAATTTTACAATCCAACACTAGCTTCAGAATGGCATATTGCCTTCAATATCATGTTGTGAGGTGATAAATGAAATAGCCTTGATGATACAGAGATATGGAGCCACACTCAAGAGTGGTCTGTTGTGACTTCACCCACAGAGCCATTGGCTACTCCTAAACTACTGCCTGGTGCTGTTCTTGCACATCTGACTAGTAAGGATGGGGAGCTCTGCAGGTCAGCAGAGACCATTATGTAGCTGTAGTTTGCTGGGGTCCAAGGGGCACGTACAGCAACACAGCCTCTGGGCATAGCCAATGCAGCTACCTGTTCTCACTCACGGTTAGCACCCAGGTAAGGTCTATAAGCAATGATTGGGCTTCCCCTGTTCAAGTGCATTCCCTTAGCAATGCCTGAATATAACTCAAGTCCCTGTAAACACTGAGAAGAACAGGACCATGGGGCTTTTGAGGCATTTTCCTGTAGCATAAATGTGCATGGTAAATTATAAGTCATGGACAGGCCCAGTCACAACTAGCATTTCCTGTTTCTCAACACCTTAGGGTGTTGGGAGATGGGTGGATCTGTGGATGGCTGGATTTGTGCATGAACTACTGTAGTTAATGTCCTGTGGGGACCACTGACCCCTTTTATCCACTTGCGCACCTCTCAGGACCCTGTGCTCAACTGTTTGCTTCTTAGGAACACGTGTTGCTTATCTGACTGTGGCTTCTTGCATGCCGTAGCCAAGCCATCACCATAACTTCAGAAAAATTTGAAAAGACAGAGGCAGCCTTGACTACTCTGGTCTGAGGGGCCAGAATCAGCAATGGCTCTTGGTTCTGTTATTAGGACTTTTGGGGACTTCCGTAAGTTTTTCAGGTGCCTGCAGCGGGGTTGTGCACAAGTTTGGTTTCTGGTTACCCACGTGCCTCCTAAGCCCAGAGCCTCATTGACCACCCCTAGGAGTCTCTTCCCTGAAGGGAGAAGAATGGAAGCTGGGACCGTGGCATCCTACTTGTAAACAGGCTGCAGTTTACAAAGTGTTTTCGCGTGGATTCTCTCACCCAGTCACCTCTTTTAGGCTCTTTGTGGTTTGATTTATCCACTGCGATTCCATGCTTGTCCTTTGGCAGCTATCTGAAAACCTTCCCCGTTTATCTGTGTTATATTTTTTCCCCTAGATACAGATACATTTTTAGATCTATCACATAGCATTAGTTAGTAGTATTAGAACCAAAGTCCTACAGAACATTTTTGTTTACTAATATTGTAGAATTTACTATCAACTGCCAGGAAAATCAAGGCTTTTGGCCCCTATTTGGACCTTCTATTTGAGATTAGAGCTTTTAGTCCCTCACTGGAATGTGTCTGTTTTTAACACTTAACATGTAGATGAAAGCAGGACGCGTTTAAAATATGTCACTCATGCTGCGCACTCCTGTGCCATTGATAGTCATCTCTCCTGCTCTGGATCTTGTTCTGGCTGTTGTGGACTCATTTATTTTACAGAGTGAGGATGTAAAGGCTCAAGATGTTGTTTCTTTTAAGTATTTAAGTTGCAATGATTCTCCAGTAACATTATCAGGCATTCTGAATGCCGCCAAAGGCATTATTTTGAAGCAAGGAAATGTGTTCAATATTTTCAGAACCAATGGGGATGGCAGCAGTGATGGGTTTGGTATGTGAGTGGGGGCGCTGCAGTGTGTGTCTGATTTTTAAGCAATATTTTTTCTAGTATACACATTTATAACTATAAATTTTGAATTCTAGCATTATTTCAGTTGCATCTCACTGTTTTGATCTTGTGTCTTCACTATCATTAGGTTAGAACTATTTTCTAATTTATTTGGCAGTGTATTTTTTGACCCACGAATTAATGGTTTATTGTTTCATTTACTCATTTTGGGAGCTTTCCTACATATCTTACTATTAATTGATTTCTAAATGAATTCCATTTTGGAATAGATTCTATAAGAATAGAATAGATTCTATAGAGAATAGATTCTATAAGACTTTCAACTTTTTGAAATTTATTGAGAGTTGTTTTAAGGTTCAGCATAAGGTTGACATTGGAACAGTTCATGTGCTCTTAAAAATAATGCACATTTCACAGTTGTTGGGTATTGTATTCTGTGAATGTTAATGAGATCAAGAAGTTTGATGACATCATTCAGATCTTTTATTTCCTTATTGATTTTCCCCTTTGCTGCTCAGTGAATCAGTGAGAGGGGTGTTACCCTCTAGCCATGAAGTTGCTATATCTGGTCTTCTCTAATTCTGTTAGTTTTTGCTTTATGCATTTTCAAGCTCTGTTCTCATGCGCATACACATATATTACATATATATATATTTGTGGTGTATCAACCTTTTGATCATTATAGAAATACATTTCTTTGTCTTGGTTAGAGTCCTTATCTTGAAGACTGTTTTGTCTTATATTAATAAAGCTACCCCAGCTTTCGTGTAATTAATGTTTGGTATATCTTTCTCCATTCTTTTCCTTTTGATCTATTTTTACCTTTTTGAAAAACTTAATATTTTGTAAACAGGACATAATTGAGTCTTGTTTATTTTTTTTCCAGTATGCTAACCTTTGCCTTTAATTAAAACTTTTGGTCCATTTACATTTAATGAGATCATTGATATGATTGGTGAATTTTGCCAGTTTGCTATTTGTTTTCTATTTGTTCTCTCTCTCTCTCTCTCTCTCTCTCTCTCTCTGTGTCACCCCTTGGATTCTCCTTTCTCAATTTCTTTGGAGGTAGTTGAATATTTTCTAGTATTTCAATTTGATTGTTCATTCTATTGACTTTTTAATTATATTTTTTTCATTGTTTTAGCATGTTGCTCTAGAGAAGTGGTTCTCATACTTTATTTGCATCAGAACCATCTGGAGAGGTTGTTAAAATGCAAATTGCTGGGCTCAACCCCCAGAATTTCTGATTCAGTAGGTCTGGGGTAGGACCCTAAAATATGGATTTCTAACAAATGTTAGTTAGGTGATGTTGATATCATTGGTTAGAGAACTACCCTTTGAGAACCATTGCTTGGTATTAAAATCTGCATCTTTAACTTTCTATGATTTATGTAGAGTTAATTTCACCTCACCTGAAATATATAATATAGGAAACTTACAATGTATGGTTTCATTTGCCTACCACTGATCCTTTGTGCTGTTATTAAACCTATTACATCTACATATTTTAGCAAACCCACAACATATTGTTTTACTCTGCGCTAAATACTCATATACTTTTTAATGAATCAGGAAAAGAAAAATATAGGGTTTTTTTTTTTTTTTTGTATTTAGTGTTTCCTATGATGTTCATTCTTCCCAGAGGTTGAATTTATCATCTGATATTGTTTCCTTTCAGGCCAGAGAACTCCTCTTAGCATTTCTTGAAAAGAATGTTTGTTCGCAATGAATTTTCTTGGTTTCTGAAAATGATTTTACTCTGCTTTCATTTTTTAAAGAATTTTTTTTCTGAATATAGAGTTCTGTGTTGAAGGGTTTCTCTTTTTTTTTTTTTTCTGGGCCCATGACCCAGAAATCTCCACCTTTAATAAGTACCTGCAGTTGTTCTCATGCAGAGTGTCTATAGGCCACAGTTTGAGGAAAACTGCAGTGAGCACTCTACTAACGTGATCTCGTTAAAGAGGAAACCACTGGCAGCCTTGGTAATTGTGGCTTCAGTGGACTTCTGGGGTCAATGGGGTTGGGAGTCGTGTTAGTGTTGTATCACTGTGACAAATGCCTGAGATAATCAACTTAGAAGGAGGAAAGATTTATTTTGGCTCAAGGTTTCAAAGGTTTCAGTTCATGGTCACTTGGTCCTGTTGCTTTGTGTCTGTGGCCACACAGTACACCATGGTGGAACATGTGGCACGGGAGTCTTGTTCACCTCACAGTGACTGTGAGGGGAAAGAGAGAGGTCCCCTGAAGGAGCACACTCCCAAAGATCTCACTTACTTTCACTAGGCCTCACCTCTAAAAGTTCCACCTCCTCCCAATAGTGCCATAGAGTGAAGACCAAGCCTTTGGCACCAGAGGCCCTTGGAAGACATTCAAGATCCAAAATATAAAAGAGGGCAAACAAGGAGGTATAGACAGGGAGTACAGACAAGCTGCTTGTCTCTGATTGCCCTTTTTGCCTCTTAACTTGGGGGTATGTTCTGTGCATCTACATTTTTGACCTAAGTGTGAGGAACCTTGATTTAACTGACTTCTTGAAACTGTAAGAGTCTTCTGCCTATGCTACCGGGAGTCTATGAGGCCCCTTAACCATCCCCATGTTCTCTGTTCTCAAAGTCTGGCTTGAAATAGCTAAAGGTCTGGGCATTGTGATCTCATTGCTGATGTTGATGACATTCAGGATGAGTCAGCACTGGCCTGCTGGACATGGACTGAGGATTGTTTTGATGACTGTAAGTCACACAGTTGAAACTTGGGTAGGAAGACAGTGTGTCTCCAGGACTCATTCTATTAAGCCAATAGATGTGTCTTTGGACCACTTTTCTCTGTTTTCTCACACCTCTGGGGAAATATCAGACTGTGAGTTGGTGCTGTGGAGGTAAGAATCACATTACATAGAAAAGGGTAGGATAGAAGAGAAGGGTAACATCCTGTGGTTATGATATGACACATAGAATGAAAAATGTCAAAAGGGAGAAGCAAACAACATACTGTAGGGTTTCCAGGGCAGAGTGCAGCCCTACACAGCAGAACTATGTTTTGTGAATGACTGACTCCATATATGATGGGGGCTCCACAATGGAGCTGAAAAATTCATATGGCCTGGTGATGTCACAGCTGTCCTGATATCATAGTCCAACACATTACTCATGGATTTGTGGTGATGATGGTAGGAACAAAGATACTGCACTGCCAGTCATATAAAAGCATAGCACATACAATTATGTACAGCATATAATAGTTGATAACCATAATAAACAACTGTAGTACCAGCTTATATGTTTACTATACTAATCATAATTTTAATTGTTATTTTAGAGTGTACTTTTTCTACTTATAAAAAAAGTTTACTCTAAATAGCATGCTATGTTCTTCTGGCAGTAACCTTATACATCTTGTGATTACATAAAGAAGCCATGTCAAGTTATTAACCTGTACCATCTAGGTTGGTGTAAGTGAACTCTATGATGTTTGAACAACAATGATATTGGCTAATGACATGCTCTCAGAAGGTATCCTTGTTATTAAGTGACACAAAACTGTAAACGAAGAATGCACTACTGTCAGGCAGGCTTAGAGGCAGAATAAAATAGGAAGAAGCAAGAAGTAAAAATGGCTCTGTGGTTATCTAATGAAAGGGTTATTTTCTGGTCACAGAATAGTCTGAACAGGCTCCCAAGGGTGAAGATGTTGACTAGATGCCTTCTTCATGCCATGCTGATTTTACTCATCTAGTTTTTCTTTTGCTTTTAGTGACCAGTAGGGAACAAACAAATGACTATATTGTGACTTTGAGCTCTTTATGGTCAATTTAGTTCGTTTATTCTGGGGTTGATCTCCTATGACTTCAGCATAATTAGGTCTTCAGGCTTTTTAAGGTGGGATCAGCCAGTTGTACAGTAGTAGCTTCTTACATAACTATAAATTATGCTATGGAGAGATAAAGATCCATGTATACCAGTCAGTGTGGAGACAGCTGTCACTGCCACCAGACACAGTTTATATGCAGTTTCCAGCCTCAAGATCACTGCGTTTTAATTTGGGAAGCCAGAGATATCAAAACAATCAACATATATGTCAGCAAGTCTCTAGATGGAACAATAGCAGAGTGAGGATATGGAGTGGAGAGTAGGCTGTGGCTTCCTGAAGGAGAAATGTAAAATAAAGCAAAAATGAGATGCAATAAGTTGGAGGTGAGACAGGATGCTTATACGGGATGGAGCAAAAATGTGGGGATGCTGAACACATGTCTGGTTTCCATCATGCAAAAGCTCCTGTGAAGTACCCCATATCTTTGGGCTTAGCCTCCTTCCTCCAGTTTTTCCATAAAACCAATGCCAATTATCTCTGGCATCTTTCTTGTTGGTCTTACCACTGATGTTTCATCAGTGGGACACCAATTTACCTCTCATTTCTGCCCTTCACAGAAATCTCAGCAGAACTGGGTTGCTTTCCTAGACCCTGGTTCTTCCAGGTACAGTCACCTTTCAGTACCCATGGGGGATTGGTTCCAGGACACATGCCTTGCCTCCCCTACCCACCATGGATACCAAAATCCATGGACCCTTAAGTCCTTTATGTATAATGGTATGTATTTGTATAATAGAACAAATACACATTTATGTATTTGTATAATAGAACAAATACACATTCTCCTGTGTACTTTAAATCATCTCTAGATGACTTATAATAACTAATACAGTGTCAATACTATGTAAATAATTGTTCATAATTGTTAATAATTTTTATTCTGTATTGTTTAAGGTGTAATGACAGGAAAAACATCTGTCTGAGGGTGACAGACACAATTTGTTTTTCAGATATTTTTGATGCATGGTTGGTTGAATCCATGGATATGATGGGTTGACTCTATTATATTTATGTCCTTGTAATTTACTTATGTATGGTATGGCCTATGAATAATGTTACTGTTAAAAGTACTGTCTATATTCTTTTAGCTGTAGTGAATACTTCCTTAGAACTTGCAGACAAATTTCAGCCAATATTCAGCCATCATTTTTGCATTTATTTGTGTACAAATAACATGCTGTCAAGTGTATCCTCTCAATTCAATTTTAAGCTTCACCAACAATTCTTGAAATAGAAGTGTTGTGATCCCCATTCTATAGCAGTGGTAACTAAAGCTCACAGGTTAAGTGAAGTGCCCAAGAAACACAGCTTGTAAATGCAGAATTAGGCAGGACCTGACTCCATCTCCTGGCTTCAAAGCCAGAATCCAAGTTATCACATAAAGAATTCTTGATCTGGAATCCATAGTTTGCCAGTGAAGAGACCTCTAGCTCATGAACTCTAGGATAGTACACCTAAAATTTCATGTTATTTGATCATGTGTATTTCTATAGGTGGAGTATTAATAGCATCAATTAGATTATCCAGGGATTCATGGCTTCAGAAACATGATGCTTTGTATAGTGATGCCAGCATATTTGACTTCTATTCAAGGCCAAGTGGTATTGGTAGCTGATGATGGTTCTTGATATACTCCTTGGAGAACAACGTTTTTGGTTTAAATTTCTAGCCTTTATGATGTTTCAAAAATGTAGTGCTGGGTTCCACTGACGTGGACTAATTCTGCCTCAACAATTGATTTCTATGATGTTAAGTATATAAATTGTTTCTAATTATGATCCTTGTCTCTCTGTTACCTGTGATACTGTGTGAACCCAGGAACAGATGAAGGAGCAAAAAGTTTGAGAATAGGGATTGTGATCATAAAAGGGTATACCTCTTGGGAGACTATTGCACTTGAAATAGTTATTCTTCTACTTGGAAGGCTGGTACTTCGCTTCCTAGAATTTACAATGCTCAGTGAGAACCACCTACTCTGACTTCAGTCTCTTTGAGGTGCCCCTTATTAGCAGCTATTCTTTACTCCTGGGTAGAGGTTACCCACTTTGTGCTTTTCAGGAAACTCATTCTGTCTTGCCCCTGTCCAGGCAACTAGAGTTTGAACAATCTCCTGGTGTAATTTCCTTAGCATCTCCTCGGTAGAACTATGCACAGCAGATGATACCAGGAGCTGATGGCCCAAGGTGGGTGGCCAAGTGTTAGAGTATGACAGGTGCATGGAAAGTCTGAGGGTGACAGAATCAAGGAGCTTGTATTAGTCAGCTTCCTGTTACTGTATCAAGTACCTGAGACACTCAGCTTAAAAAGGGAAAAACTTTAATTTGGTTCACAGTTGGGGAGGTTTTAGTCCATTACTTTTTGGCCCCGTTGCTTTTGAGCCTGTGGTAGAGCAGCACACCATGACAGCAATGTGTAGTAAAACGATCCACCTCATGGCTGAGATGCGAAGGAGAGGAAGATGAAGGAGCTGGGGTTCCAAGGTCCCTTTCAAGAGTATACCCTTGGGCTGGGATTGTAGCTCAGCAGTAGAGCGCTTGCCTCGCATGCGTGAGGCCTTGGGTTCGATCCTCAGCACCACATACAAATAAATAAAATAAAGATATTGTGTCCATCTACAACCAAAAAAAATAAAAAAAAAAAAGAGTATACCCTTAATGACCAGAAAACCTTCCACTAAGCTTTACCTTTTGAAAGTTCATAAACTGCCAATAGAGCCATGCAATGGGCACCGTGGTCCTGGAAGGGCACTTATCTAGACCATAGCAGCACTGATCCTTTTTCAGCTAGATGAGAAATATAGGTAGATGCGATGCAGCCCTGGCAAGAGCAGGGAGATATGGCATCTGGGGACAAGAAGTCCTCAGCTTCTTTGGGGTGAATGCAGGCTCCCAGGTCATTCTCCTCAGAATCCCTCACTTGGTATGTTGAAGGACTCTTTCGAGTGATGCCAATATGAGCTAAGCATAGTAAGAATAAAAATGGGTTCAGTCAGAAAGAGAAAAAACCTGAGTTTTTATTTATAAGTGGTCAAATGCTTGCGGAGCTCCAGACGAAAACTGGAAAGGTAGAACTAAGTAATCCTGTTGCCTAGGGGGTTATTGCTGGTTAATATTCTTTCTTTCCCTCCTTCCTCTCATAATACAACAAGACCAATTTGTCAATCCACATAGATCCACAAGTGTACTTATGGGATCAAATGATGGCTGGCCTCTTAAGAGCCTTCCTACAGAAACCATAGTTTTTCCAGCAATAGAAATACTTTTAGAACATTTAGAATCATTTAGTTATCTGTTGCAGTGCAATGAATTTTTCCAAAACTTAGTGGTTTTAAAAACCCAATGGCTTATTATTTCTTCTGACTCTGTGTGTTGGCTGGGCTCAGCTGGGAGGTTCTGCTGCTCTCCCATGGGTTATCTAGTGCTTCTGTGTTCAGATGAAAGCTGGGCTGGCTGGAATATCTGGAATAGTTTTTTTCCTTCATGGTCCCCCAGAACCTGATAGTTTAAGTTTCTCATGTGGCTGCTGGATCCTAAGGTGTAGATCTAGGATCTACATACTGGCACTTCTGCAGCAATCTGTTGACCCAAGAAAACCACAAGGATGGCCCACGCTCAAGCTTTGTGGGTGTGGCTCCACCTTTGTGGCTCTCTCTGGTCCATCATGATTATCTATTTTTAGAGCACATGCTAATGCCTATTTACAGTGTATAGAGCATGTTTAACAGTTACCTAATGTGATTTCTTGATCAGTTAATTATAACCCTTCTATCTAAGAAAACCACATTTCAGAGGAGGAAAGTGACTCTCCCTAGGTCCTTTCAGTAGTCAGAGGTAGAGCCAGCTTATCTGGGTGTCTCTCTGGCTCCATATAGTTAAAGATTCCTCCAGTGGGAATGGATTTGATTTTTAGAAGCAGCTGAATGTTTTTCTGCATGGGGTTTGGTTAAAAATATAACATGATTGGCTGAGCTGGGTAAGCACTGTTTTTCCTCACATATGTAATGAGGCTGTGTCACTTATCTCCTGGCATGGCTCATTCATAACTCCTGAGCATATGTGGAATGTGAATGTGATCCTGTGGGGGGGGGGTACTTCAAAAGTGTATGAGTCCCTTTGTCAGTGCCATAGGTCAGCCCTCATGAATACATTGTGCCTGGAGATGTACACAGTCAGCTTTTTGGGTGGACAGGGGACTGTGCAAAACTGGGACAGGTTTCCCCAAGTCATTTCCAGCTCTGGTTTGGTAAACTCTGTTGCCACTGTATTGGTTAGCAGTTATTTTGCTCTCTTTCCAAACTCTACTTTAGAAAAATGCTGGGAAAGAGGGAAGCTTTGAAATTAAAACTTTTTATCTTTTAAAACTTTTTTTCCTAAACAAGTCTCTCCAGTTTGCCTTTCATTTCCCTCTTGACTCTGGTGCTTGGTTCTCTTAAATCACCTCTGTCATCTCCTCACTAGAAATACCTTTTTCTTAGGTGGGATCCTTTATAATAACTTCTGTTTTTGTTGCTTTCACAAGGTTACAGTGTTGCTTTCACTATGTGGTGTACTCATTATTTTCCTTGTTATTCCAGGCAAATAATTTTGTAGTCATTCTTGTGATAATGGTTTCTTCATGTGGCTGATTTCAGCCTTTTACTTTCATGCAATCAGTTATTTTCAAACATGTTCTTGGAGGCCCAAAATGTTCTATGCATTTTTCACAGCATTGACATTACTATATGTTAGTTTATTGTTTGTTACTTACTATGGAAATTTTTTGGTACTAGAGATGGAACCCAGGGTGCTTTACCACTGAGCTACATCCTCAGTCCTTTTTATTTTTTCATTTTGAGACAGTATCTTGCTAAGTTGCCCAGGCTGGCGTCAAACTTGTCATCCTCCTGCCTTAGTATTCCCAATTGCTGGAACTACAGGTGTAAGCCACTGCACCTGGCTTGAGATCTTTTTTTCTGGGTACTGAAGATTGAGCACCCGTAGGTACTTTACCACTGAGCTATGTCCCCAGTCCTTTTTATTTTTTATTTTGAGACAGTATCTCTCTAATTTGCTGAGGTTGACATTAAACTTGTGATCTTCCTGCCTCAGGCTCCAGAGTCACTGGGATCATAGGCATGTGCCACCATGCCTGGCTACAGAATGTTTAAATAAATGTGCTGATAATCATTTATTTATACACTCCTCCAGTACTCATCAGATTCCTACTATGTATAGCGACTGTCCTAAGCCCAGGGTTCTGGTGGTCAAAGAAGTAGATGTAGCACCAAGGACTTGTGATTTTGCAGGATTTTCTGACAACAGAGAAGACATTGTCAGTAGCTGCTGTTCCATTGCTTTAAGCAGGTTTTAGGAGCCACAACTAGGAATAAACTAATTTTAGTTAATCATATGCAATGTTCTGGAATGGCTGGGAATGTCAGGGTGGGAAGAATGAAGGACCAAGCAAGGTTGAGACTTATGGTTTGGAAATGTCCCCCAAAGGCCCAATGAAAGGCTAGCCTGTAGAGTTGTTATTGAGAGGTGGTGAACCTTTTAAAAAGAGGCCTAGTTAAAAGAAGGTAAGTCACTGGGGTCTTGCCCTTAAAGGGGATTGTGGGACCCCTTTCTCTTCTTTCTCTCTCTGCTGCCTGGCTGCCGTGAGGTGAGCAGCTTTTCTTCAGCACGCTCTCCTTGCCATGATATTCTGCATCATCACAGGACCCAAATGATGGAGCCAACAGACTGTGGACTGAAACTCTGATACTCCGAATCAAAGCAAAACTTTCTTCCTTATAAAGTGTATAAGGAGGTATTTTGTCACAGCAACAGAAAACTAGCATCAGTGTAGTTAAATGACTGTTTCCAGTGAACACAACAGTAAACACTTTATCATGAGCTCCACTTTAGTCGACTTTCTCTTTTCTAACTAAACAGCAAACTGATACATGGGGGACAGCAGATGATGATTAAGGAGGAGACGATCATCCCCATAAGGAGACTGAAGTCTTTGATCCTTCTTGGAACTCACCATGCCATGAGAGTGGATGACCAATCTACCCTCCACCTCCATCACTTGATCAATTCAACAGAAAATCATCCTTCACTTCCAATTCCTACAGTATTTTGTGTCACTCACAAAGGAATTGTCTTGACTCACCTATTTGTAGTTCGTTTGGTACTTTTTCATATCCTTAATCAGATGATAAATTCTTAGGGACTAGAATTCATCCTTCATGTCCCACTGGCATCTAGTTTTCATTTCATCAGTCATGATTTCATCAGTCCTTAGGAAATGTATTAAGGAATTCTTATACAACCAAAATTGCTCATAAATAAGATCCATTAGGGACCTTCATGGTAACCATATGCTCTTGGGTGGGGTTCAAAATTAAAACTCATTCAATTCTATGAGAATGGAACATGACTTGAATATGTTAATAAGGAAGATAAATATTGCTACTATCTTTTTAGCAATCCTAGGGAAATTACTTATCCCAATTTTATAAACAAAGGCTCGTATTAACCAAGTCCCAATGTATGCATGTGGGTTTAATGAATTTATTATTTCAATTCTGCCATTTTTGTTGAATGTTTGTGCAAAGTATTGCCAGGTTTGCTGATTGAGGCTGTCCCTGTGCCAGGCAGACTCTATGCCAGGTAAGATTGGCGTCAGAGCCCTCTGAGGGATGATGAAACTGGGATTCAAAGGAGTTAAGTAACTTTCTCAAGAACACGCAGTTAATGACTGGAAGAACTGAGATTCCAAACCAAATCTGAATCCAAAACTCTTCCCTTTCTGCTCTGCTGATAACTGAAGCCCAAGATATAGGGGCCAAACCCCACCATGTATGAATTCGTATAGATGACACCATGGCTGGCTATGGAAATTTGGATGGGCTTCAAGGAAGAGGCCAAGAATGGGCAGGGTAAGTGGGAAGTGTAATTCCAGGTAAAGTGAGTCACAGAAGGTGCTGGCAACACTGAGGAACAGCAGCTGGCCATGACTGGCTAAAGAGCCAGAGCCGCAAGATGAAAGCATGAGTAGGTCAGGGCCCAAGGCCTGGGGTTGAGTGAGCTCTGCCTGTTACCTGTGTGTCCTCAGGCAAGTTACTTCCCTAAGAACTGGCTTCATCTGTGAGTGGGGATGACAATAGTCTCTTCATAGCATTATTTGAAGGATTAAATAATATATGCAAAAAGTAAAATTTGTAAACTTTAAAGTTCTTAATACACATAAGGCATTATTTTTTTCAGTCCAGAAAGTTCAGTTGTGATCATAGGAGGCCTGGAATGCTAGTGTGCAGAGTTCTTATTATTTTATTAGATAAAGGAGAAAGATAAAATAATTCTGATGAGGGAGCATGACTGATGGGTGGTGTGATGTGAAGCCGGGGGAGGGGGGAATGGCAGTAGGGGAGGGGTGTCTCTGTAGAGGGTAGCATCCTGGGGCAGGCGAGTTTGGAAGCTCAGCCTCCACTGAATAGAGTTTGTTCTCACAAGTGAGCCCAGTGGAAAATTTTAAGCTATTAGGAACTGTGTGCATGGCCTTGGAAACCGAAGATGTTCCTTTAAAAGAAAAATCACAGTGTTTTTTAAACTCAAATGACAGCTTTGACCATGATTTGCTTTTCTCTCTTGCCAGTGCTAGAGTTTTCTTGGGATGTTATCAGGGCCAGCATCAGAACAATACTCACTTCTGTTTTGTTTTTAATCTGAATGACAAATTACCAATCAGCAAGATGTAGGCCATGCAAGGAAGTTTCTCTTGAATGTTGGAGTTTTGCATTTTTGCTGTTTGCTGTTGCTCTTTTTCTTTCCTTGTTCCCAGTGAAGGTACTTTTTATGTTCAGGTTTGGAGGGCTATTGAATGTTGTTTGAGAACTTGACTGCTGTGTCAGGCTCCTTCTGACATTTTCTGTTGCCAACTGTTACTCATTATTCTAAAAAATCAAATAAGAAAAAACTATCCCTCCAAATAACTCCAAGACAAACTCCAGCAACAGGATAAAACAAAACACACAAACAAACCCTTAACTTTCCTAGGATTGCTTCTCTAAAGCAAGAAGCTTCTGATCATCATTAAATTCCATTTTTAAAAATTTTAAGTTTTGACATGGGACATTTATATGATTAATTTAAAAAAAAAATTTGCAATGCTTGTGTTTGGACCCAGGAATTGGCTTGTGCTGGGCAAGTGCTCTTCCACTGATCTACCTCCCAGCCCTATCTGATTATCTTTTCTGTTATTGTTATGTTTATTTTCCTGAAAAAAGAATTCAAATAAAAACATTTTTGGGGTCCTCTTTTATCCAGTTTAATTTTTAGAGGTGTGTCAGGTGTGCTGTTTCCAGGATCCAGGCTGCAAGGGCACAGGCACTCACCATATATTATGATATGTGGCTCAGCCATTCCCCTTCTCTCTGCTCTTGGAATACCTTGCCTTTCACTTCATGATTGTACTTATTGGTGATTTATAGTCATCTGTTTCCCACTAGATGGTAGGTTGTTTGGGAACAGGGTCATATAGTCTTCAACTCTGTAGCCCCAGAACTCAGCAGGGATTGATGCCCTGGGGTCTATTAAAATTCCAAGCACATCAGTGATACAGAGGTTCTTGCTCTGACAGTGAGGAAGAATGTGCTGCCATCAGCATCCTGAAAGAAATCAACATTCTGGGAAGATGTGGACAAGTGGGCCTGCAGTGGGAGCCCCAGACAGCTCAAGCCTTACCCAACCAGGAGGTTGCACAATAGTGTGATCTGGCTGATTTTTCTTCCTCATAGGGTGTGCAGGTCTCCTACTTGCTCCTTTCTCCCATCAGATCGTGGCCTCTGGAAGGGCAAGATGTATGCCTTACTCATCTTGTTATCCCTGCATCTCTTGCATTGCATGGTGTGATCAGTGAATGGTGACTGAGTGAGGAGGGAGAAGGAAGGAGGGAAGTGGGGGTGGGGGACCTGAGGTCTGGGGAATTGAAAAAGTCTCTCCTTTGCTTCCAAAATTTGTTCTGGAGTTTCTGGACTTCAATACTTGGGTTGGATCTGAACACTCCCTGGTCCTTGGTGATTGCTGTCCAGTTTCAGCAACACAATTCACCTGTAATGCATGACCCTCAGAAAGCAGTTACAGAGGGATAGTTGTCATACCTAGTCATTTAAAACCCAACTTGGGTCTCAGTGGGTATTCCAAAATGGAAGGTGGTGGATATTTATATTTTACTTTATTAAAATACAGTTTGTTCCTTTTTCTAATTTTTGCTAAAATGTAGTGTAATACAATGTTTAAAAAATTGATTATATTTTCCAATTGTTTATTACAATAGGGTCACAACGGGTGCAAGAAAACAGGCTATTGATGTTCATGTGGTTCCCTTGTGAGCTGCCAGATGAAAGCCTTTTCAAAGGCAGCCTTTATTTAGAAATTATTAGAAGCTGATGGCTCTAAAAAATGAAATGGCACAAGGCCTAGGTTCAGTCCCTAGCATCAAAAAAAAAAAAAAAATTAAAAAAGAGAAAGCTGGGTGCAGTGGTGCACCCCTGTAATTCCAGAGCTTTGGGAGGCTGAGACAGGAGAATCGCGAGTTCAAAGCCAGCCACAGCAAAGGCAAGGCACTGAGCAACTCGCTGAGACCCTGTCCCTACATAAAACACAAAATAGGGCTGGGGATGTGGCTCAGTGGTTGAGTACGCCTGAGTTCAATCCCTGGTACCAAAAAATAAAAAATAAAAAGGAGAGATTTAAAAATGTCCATTGAACTTACATAGTTGATTGTAATTTTACTTACCATCTCCTCTTTTTTAAAATTTAAATTATTCTAATTAGGTATACATGACAGCAGAATGCATTTTGATTCATTGTACACAAATGGAGCACAACTTTTCATTTCTCTGGTTGTATACAATGTAAAGTCACACCGCATGTGCAGTCATACATGTACCTAGGGTAATGATGTCCATCTCATTCCACCATCTTTCCTGCCCCCTGTCTTCATGTCCCCTCCCTATCCCTCCCCATCCCTCCCCACTCTTTGACCAAAGTTTTATCATCTTTTATTCCCATTTCACATTCAAGAACAATAAGGAAGATGTACATACATGTGTTTGTGTATATACATATATATACACATACATATTTTTAAAATGCCAAGTCAGGATAAGATCTTTTCCTATGAAATATAGATATATCACAAGCCATGTTTAATGTACTTTCGGATCATTACACAGTTGTTCCAAAAGGAAAATCTAAGAGTAACTTTGTCTCAGTTTTTGAAAAATAAGTTGGGATTTAGTATACCAGGAGATAAATCTTAACTCTTGGTATTGTCCTTAAAAACAACACAAGATGTAATGTTTACTCTGCTTTTATAGGGTAAAGATAGACAAAGCCCCAAGGCCTGGGTATTTAGGAATATGGTTAATGCTTTATCTATTAATTTACTCCTTAAGCTCTATGATTCTTTACATCCAAATGAGATATTCAGTTTGCTGACCCAGTAAACAAGCTAAGAGTCTTCCAGAGCATGGAGTGTGTAGATAAAACATGTGAATGAACAATGAGACGTATTAGCAAGTCCGGTTTAGCCATCTTCAAATGTCTAAAATAAGACCATTGGTTATAATTAACACATGTAAGTCATCTACAAACCTCTGTACATTATTAGTCATCACTTTATGGAAGGTCATGACAAAATAAAAATAGTTCCATTTGTGGAATCCTTACCATGTGTAGACTAAACCCTGATTAATTATTATCTTATTTAATCCTCACAACAATCTTATAAAGTAGTCACTATCATTATCCCCATTTTACAGATAAACAAACTAAGGATTAGAGAGGTTAAATAACACTCCCAAGGCCATATGATCAAGGGATTTGGGAGCCATTATTTCAAATTCTTACCAAGTGTGCATTTTTAGCCACTGTATCATACAGTCTTCCCAGGAAGGCACATACCTATTTGTTTTATTCACTTCATATATAGCATGAGGGAAAAAAAATCTCATTGCATACAAAAACTCCAAAGATGTCTCTTTAGGACATTGTGGAAATAAATATACCCCTGTCTTGGAATTTGGCACAGATTTTTGTGTGTGTGTGTTTCATGCACCCCTGGAAACAAACTCCAGTAACCAGCAAATTTTTGAGTGACTATTTCAGTTTCACTCACACAACTTTGAATCAGCAGCATTCCCAGTAAACTGCAAGAACAATCTGTTGTTTGGATCGAAACTAGAGAGCCACAGACTGTCACAGATCATGGTCTGGTGTAGTGGTGTATGCCTGTAATCCCAGCCACTCAGGAAGTTGAGGCAGGAGAATCGCAAGTTCCAGGCCAGGTGTGCCAACTTAAGGAGACCCTGTCTCAAAATACAAAATCAAAAGGGCTGGGGATGTAGCTCAGTAGTAGAGCACCCCTGGAAACAAACTCCAGTAACCAGCAAAAGAGAGAAGAGTGTATGTGTGTCACAGACCCCTGACCTTCATCTGAGCTGTGCTTCTGCATGGATACTGACAAAGAAACAAACTTTATGAGTCACTGTAAGACATTTCTTCAGTTGAGCAAAAAGTTCTTTTTATTTTCTACATCTGGTCTGTTTAATGTAGCAACTGCTAGCTACATTGCATCTTTTGACAGTTAAATTTTAATTAATTAAAATGTAAAATTAGTTCTTATAGTGACACAAGCTACATTGTAAGTGCCAAGTGCTCATATGTGGCTGATTGCTTTCATGTTAGAGTGGATGTAGATCATTCCCAGCCTGAGAGACGTTTCTACTGGATAGAACTGTCTAGATATTTCGACTAGCAAGCACCAAGTCCATAGTTAGAAAAGACAACTACTTTTAAAAGAAGGGATGGCCTTGAGAATCTAGAAATCAAGGGACTATTGTCCTTTTGAATTTAAATGAATATCAGCTACATGGACTGGGCCTTTCTGTAGCCAATTCTATTTGTATTCATTGCTGAAAACAGTGTTCAATTTATTACCTCCTAACATGCTCTGAAGAGCAGACAGTAAACAGCAGCTCCCAAGCTACTTCTGCCAGCTTCTCTCAGGTGTTCTGCTTGGGTGGGGAATTGCAACACTACAGGCAGGCCTAGGTGGCCCCATGGAGCATGTCTCCCTCTAGCTGGGTGCTGCAGGGGGAACACCAGGATTGTTAGGGCATTGAATACTTCTTCCTCTCTCTGAAATAAAAACCTTTATTAAATAACACTTTCCCTAGATGAACTCATGGACATATTCTAATTTGTTTAATCTCCACTGTTTCCATACAGCTAATAGGTAGGGGGATCCGGGGACTAAGCATGAATGTAAACTGAACAGGGACAGTAGCCTGATGGAGCCCTACCAACTGCTCACAGAGACAGCACTGGCAGCAGCCACGGGGACCAGCAGTCTATGTAATGGGAATTGGAATATTGCCCAGGGAGGTTTTTAAAATATGTTTTTGAAGCTCCAATTTCCCAACTAATATACAGCCTTCTTTCCCAGTTTGAGAAACATGAATTCAAATTGAATATTTAAACTTAATTGAAAATCGTACAAGAATACCTTTGAAACTTCATGGCACTTTGGAATAAAATGCCCTAAAGAGGAGATTTTCATTCATTTATTTGTTATCAATAGCACAACTATTAATTCTTGCAAATTCATATCAATATGCATGCAATATAATCCCATCTAAATTAATTTATGTGACTATGAATGGTGCAGCTGGCTAGAAGGAATTTTTTTTAATTAATTAATGAATTTATTTTACAATAGAATGCATTTTGACGCGTGGTACACAAATGGAGTACAACTTCTCATTCCTCTGGCTGTACATGATTCAGAATTACTCCAATAGTGTAATCATACATGTATATAGGGTAATAATGCCTGTCTCTTTCTACCATCCTGGAAGGAGTAACTTCTAGGATGACTATGGCCAACAATAATTAATTGCATATTTAAATATAGCTAACAGGATTTTGAATGTTGCCAACACACACACACAAATAATGAATGCACAATTTAGTAGAAAGGGAAGCTATACTAAATAACTGTAGCACAAAGTGATTTTTACAAATAGAGGATAAAAATCCAGTTTTTAAATTTATTGTTTAAAATCGTATTTAATAACATGTTGATTTATTTAAGAGGATGGTTTTTAATGGCTTCACTTTGTGAGTTTTATGTATACCACTGGTTATATTTTATGGTTCAAATGTAGGTTTCATTGCTTTTCTTTGGGTCTGGTATTAATGCTAAAGAAAATACATCTTTTATGAAAGAATGATGAGATATGCACACTAAGAAAGTTTTGGCTCGTGAAGTGGGGTGAGAGTCCTCAAGTTGTCAAGCCTCCTTTCTCCCACTTTTGGAGAACTGGTTCCCAAGGAGCCAACTGGGGGCACTCCTATTGCCCCCAAGTGCTCAGGGATGTCCAGGATCAGGGAGCCCTGCAGAGGCTGGGGAACCTTTACGGGCAGGGGCGGGCTGGAGGAGAACCAAGGTGCTCAGCAGAGAAGGAAGAAATTGACAGCATGTTTTAGTCCCTGAGTTCTTGGTATGGATTTTCAATGCCTTTCTGCTTTCTGTTTTAGTGACAAATGGAACTCCAGAGGGAGCGGGTGGGCAAAGAACTGAGACCCTCCCACTGCCCCCTGGTGGGGGATGGTGGGGCAGGCCAGATGAGTGGCTCTGCTCAAACATTTGATCACATTCATCAGGTGTGATCAATCAGCCAGAACTGGTTCTAGCCCATACCACACTGAACAAAAAAAACCAACCAAACAAACAAACAAAAAAAAACCCACACAGTGGTGACATGGAGCCTCTTAGGAGGTTCAATATCAACTGTTTGGAGTGACCACACAGAAAATCAACTTGAGGACTTTCTTCCCAACTCACCAGTGGGAACTCCACTGGTTTAGCCAACTCCCTTTGCACAGGGCACAGCCACGGAGAGTAGATTCTGTTTTCCTGTAAACCTCAGGCAGCAGTAGCATGCTTTTATGTAGGAACTGGCTTGTGACTCTGTGCCAAAGAGGGCAGGCCACCTATTATTCATGATGCTCTTTTTCCTTAGTAATTAAACCCTGATTTAATCCTAGAACACTGCCACCTTGAATAAAAAATGACTATGCGGCCTTCTTTGCCATTGGGTGTGATGACTAAATTCTGGCTAAAAAAGATGAAAGTGTTGGGTGGAACTTCTGGAAGGCTCCTTAGAGAGGGCTGATTCAGCTGGGAGGTGTCCTCTTGGGTTCTTTCCTTCTTAGGTTGTGCTGCTGTTCTGAATGTGAATGTGGTTGCTGGTATACAACAGCCATATTGGATTATGAGGTGACCTTAAGAATAGAAGCCTTGTGTTTGGGAAATAAGGCAGAAAAATAGATAGAACGTGGGCCACTGTTGCCTGCAGAGTTGCAAGAATTGTAGATTGCCTTCTTCTGAACTTCTTTCATGCGAGAAAGAAAATACACTTTTTATTTGGAATTTTCCTATTATATGAAGTTGAAATTAATTTTAATGTATTCAGACTCAGATCTAATTCTAATCATAATCCTTACCTCCCCTTACTTCTGAACTCTACTGCCCTTAACCCTCAGCTTCCTCCCAGTCCATTTTGGCAGCTCTCTCTCATCAGTGCCAGCCACTCTTTCCACCCTGCTGTCCTCCTTGCTGCATGTCCTCTCCTAAACTGTAGTCCTGGATTGATTTGACCATCTCCTGTGTTTCACCATACCCACTGGCTGCTGGGGACCAGAGAAAAACATCCACACCGCCCTGCAGTTTATTGCTACCACAAATCCATGGCTCCAACCTGATGGTCCCAGCAACACTTTCTTCTGTGCCTTGTAGGTTCATTCTTCCATCCTTCTCCCTAAACCTCCATTGCCCTCCTCAGGCCAGACTGTCTCCTGCAGCTGCCTGGGCTTCTTACCTGCCTCAGTGCCCACCCTGATCATCCAGTCTGGAAATGGGCAAGGAGATAGTTCACCTCTCTATTCTAACGGCTGTACCAGCCTTTATCCGCAACTCTGACCTGTTCCAACAGGAACCCCCATGAACTCCTTATCCATCTCCTAATAGCCACCTCACCTCTATTCTTCCATAGTCTTGCTTCTTGAAAGAGTAATTCACTCTCCCTTTGCTCTTTTTCTTCTCACTTTTTGACTTATTGCAAGCTGACTTCCACCCCCGAACTTTAGGGAAACTGCGCCTGCCAAGGTAACCCAGCTTCTCTTGGTTACGAAATCCTGGGAATACTTTTGCTGCCCTTACTTTTTCACCTTTTCCTGACATTTGACCTGGGTTGACAATTTCCTTTTCTGAAGGCGTTTCTTGGTTTGTATGCTAACACTCTCCTGGCACCAAGAGCTTCTTCCTGGGGCACTGTTTGTTCCCCTCTTCCACATGGGTGGCTCCTACACTTGGAGACCTACCTGTACTTCTCCTCCCTCCTCCCTCTCTTCCTCCTCCTCCCCATCCTTCAAGGGCAGCTTGCCTTGCCTGGCTGGCTGAGCAGGGGTCCTCCTGCTGAGTGTGGAGCCATCACCAACTCCCACAGCCTAACCCCAACAGAGCGATACCAGATCTTACCCCAGTGGCCCTCTCTCTGTTCCTTTCAATCTGCACAGCCAGCAGGTGTTTTCCTAGGGCCTACATGCAATCCCTACGCGGACTTCAGGAAAGTTACTTATCTGTCTGGTCAGTTTGCTTCTTTGTATTATTTAAAAAAATTATATAGATAGCATATGGATACATTTTAGTAAAAATATCAAATGACAGAGAAGTATATAAGTAATAAGAGGAAGTTTCCCCCCAATGACTGTACCCCCAACTTCCCTCCCAGGAGGCAAGTCTTGTTACCACTTGACTGACCCTTCTGCCTGGCCTATTAGTGCACTGACATACCTACTGTACATGGACACATCTAATATTATATACATTACTAGGTTCACATCATGTATCATTCTGCAATGAGTCAGGGGTTTTCTTATTAAAGGAATAAATAAATTGAGCTTTAAGTTATGATATTTCTTGTCTAGGTAAATAAATATCCAGGGGTTTGATGTTGCTATTGTTTTTAATCATCCCACGAAAAGAATTTCACTGTATTAAGGAGATTTAGGAACACAGTATTCATAGCTTACCTTGTGTTGCCATTCTGTTGAATGCATTTATTATCTCTAGTATATTTTTGGTTAAAGCCTTTGGATTTCTTTCTGTATAGTCATGTAATACCCAAGTAATAGGAAAGAACATATTTTTTAAAACCCTCAGCATTTCTAGTTCTCTGAAAACTACAAATGGTCATTAAGTCTATCCTTGCCATCTTTTTTTCAGGGAAATGAGCCACCATTACACATAACATTGTATTTTTGTTTTAAAATATATCCATCAAGAAAAGATTTTGAAATTTAATAGTTATTTTACCAGGAACAGTTTTTCTCTTTATTAATACATTAAGTTGTACATATATTTTCCTAGTCTTATGTTAGCTTTTTCACTTCTAGAATACTCTTTTAATCTGTTTTCATGTGCTATTTACTGATATTTGATTTTAAACTTTTGTCCTTTCTGAAATTGGCTTGAGTTATTTACAAATCTGAAAATCCGCTTATATTTTGCCTTGTGAGAGAAATTTGGAACTGTCCCATTTTTTTTATATGCTTGGAAACTGTTTAGCAATTAGGTAATTTTTGTTCTTTAATAATGCAGAAAACAATTATGTTCTTTTAGTCTGTAAAATGGCATAGCCACTATGGAAAACAGTGTTAACAACTCCTAAAAACATTAAAAATAGAACTACAACATGATCCAGCAGCTCCACTTGTGGGTATCTAGCCAAAAGAATTGAAAGCAGAATCTTGAAGCGATATTTACATAACCTGTGCAAATGTGCACATGTTCAGAGCAGCACTATTCATAATAGCCAAGAAGTAGGAGCAACTCAAATGCCCATTGACAGATGATTGGACAACAAAAATATGACATATAGAAAGGAGTATCATTCAGCTTACAAAAGTTTAAAAAGGATGGAAATCTTGGCATATGCCACAACATGGATGAATCTTTAGGAAATTATGCTCAGTGAAATAGACTGGTTACAAAACGACAAATATTGTATGATTCCACTTACATGAGGCTCCTAGAGTTGGGGAATTCACAGAAAGTAGAATGGTGATCACCAGGAGTTGGGGGAAGGAGAATGAGGAGTTAGTGTTTTACGGATACAGAGCTTTGGTTTTGCAAAATGAAAAAGTTCTGAAGATGGATCCTGGGGAAGGTTGCACAATAGTGTGAATGTACTTAATACCACTGAACTGCTCACTTCATGATGGTTAAGATGGTGAATTTGATGGTATTTTTTAAAAATTACAACTAAAAATAATAACTCAGAAAATTCCTTGATGAAATCATTGTGATGAAGTACCCTTGGGACTTAACTGTTCCTTGAGGAATCAATCTGTTGTCTTTTCTTTATGGCACATTTTCTTTACCTGTTAGTTAATTTAACCTCAGAACCACAGAATGTCAGGGCCACATGGGACCCAAGGGATGGTCATTGGTTTCAGAACTCAAATGCCTTACAGGTACCTGGTGGCTACCAGGTAGTAAAGGACAGCTCAAAGACAGAAACAAAATAGAAGTATATACCCATCCAAAGCTGCTGCCATATGCTACAGTGCTAGGCCCTAAAAAGCCATGTCTTTAGGTCACATGTCCTGACAATTAAAATATTAGCAGTTAGTTAAGGAAAAAAATTTAACATTGAGATGATTAACATACACAAGTGTATACACACATGCTTATGTGAATAAAGGGAGGAATAATGGAAGGAGAGGAGAAAACAGATACCTTGGGCTCCAGCTTGTAGCCTTTGGTGTTTTTGAAACCCTTTGTTACTGTTGTTGTAGTTGTTTTTGGTACCAGGAATTGAACTCTGGGGTACTTGACCCCTGAGCCACATCCCCAGCCCTATTTTTTGTGTTTTATGTAGAGACAGGGTCTCACTAAGTTGCTTAGTGGCTTGTCATTGCAGAGGCTGGCTTTGAACTCACAATTCTCCTGTCTCACTTCCCAAAGTGCTAGGATTACAGACGTGCTCCATGGCGCCTGGCTAAGCTCTTTTTTTTAATACAAAAAAATCAAGTACCAGACACTTTTCTTTCTGTGGTGGATTTGAGACTACAGCCCAGTGGATTGCTATTGCTCAGGGGATCTTCGAATCCACTGAGATCTGATGGTATAGTGTTAAAGTCTGCAATTTTATCATCTCTGCATCTTCAGTCTGTGTTAACTCTCCTAATGCATTTTGTTGTTACTTTAACTTCACTGCTCTTCAGTTTCTGTGAAATACAGAAAATAGTTCCCAAGTCTTCAAAGTGCTTTTAAAGATTAAATAATACATGCAAAACAGAGTCTCAACTTGAATAAGCATTTCATAATGCCAACTATTATTATTTTCACTATTATTTTAATTTTAAATGCTGCATCATTTAGAACTACAGCCAAACAAAAATTATGAGAGGACATTGGTGTAGAATGAGCTCCTGCTGTAAGCCCCAACAGACCAGACAAAACCAGAATGGAGTCACTCATGCTGAATTCCACACAAAATGAGATGGCAAGAAGAAAGTGAATCTCAAAACAGACCAGTTTTTCCTGAAAACAGGAGATTCCAGTCTACTTGAGTCAATGATAAGGAAGTCGTCTCTGCTTTAACCCTCATAAAAAAAGAAATCTGATGTAATCCAATTTTAGTTTATTTTTCCCTATTGTTCTGTTTCCTTGTTTCTACTTTACAAAACTCACTGTTCTGCCACTTTCCAGGGGAAGGTCTTATTCTATTGTGCAGATTGTAGGCTATCCCAATCCACAAATCAGGAATAAAAAAGCCAACTAGATCTTTAACTTAATTTTTTGTAATTTTGCCTTTTGACTTTACTATCAAGTATAGCACTCTAAATGGCTTCCCCCCACCATTTCATTAATTTCTTGCCAACACTGAGAATTAAAATACAAACAATCATTGCCAGTTTTCAAGGTGGAAATGATAAGTTATCTTAACTAGAATTTCTTTTAGTACCATGAGTTACACATCTTTTCTCATTTACACTTTGATTGACCACTTGCCTTATTCTTTTGCAAATTGTCGTTCACATCCTCTGCCTATCCTGGAAAATAGGATATGCCACTTATAAATGAACAACATCAATACCTTATTATATATATTACAAACATTCTAGCTGCCATTTGATTTTAGTTTGTTCTTATAGTTTTTTCCATCTTGTTTAAAGTTAACATTGGTGTCTAACTCACAAAATGGACAGTAGAATGTTTTCTCTCATATGTGGAAGCTAGAGCAAAGTAAAGGGGAAAAGTGGGTGCTGGATATCATAAAGACAGAGGGAAGATCAGTGGAGTAGAAGAAGAACATTGAAGAGGATGTAGGAAGGCAGGAAGGGGGAGGAATTTGACAAAACTACACTGTGTTCATTTATAAATACACCACAGTGAATTGCAACCTTATGTATACAAACACTAATTAAAAATAAGCAAGTAAATGAGTGGAAGATAGACCAGTAGGGAAAGAGGAATAGGGGGAGGGAAAGAGGAGGGGAATGCAGGGAATCGGAACTGAAATGGAGGAAATTAAATTCCATGCCAAAAGGAATCCAACTATTATGTACAACTATAATACACTAATAAAAGCAAAAAAATATGATGTCTAACCCTCCCGATCATTTGGTATATCGATTTTTGCAGCAGTCATTCTTCTTTATCCTTTGCTTTAAGTGGTTTCTTCCTCCAATTTGAAACCTTTGCTCTAAATTCTGAATTAATTGGCCAGTGCAGAGCAGGGCAGCTTTGCTCCCCAGGTGAACCATTATTTTGAGCTATATAAAGACAATCTCAGCTCATTGGTTTATTTTTCTAATGTTCTCAACATTGGTGTATTTTAAACCCAAGAATTTCACCCAAGAACGTCATGTTTAGCTCTTGCTTCCCTAATACCAGTGCACCTCCGTTTTTACAATTTTCGTTTAAGACATTTGATGTCATAGATTTCTCACAGTGTTTAGCCGAACTCATGAGGTGATTTTACTCTCTCGTTCTCCTCATGCAACTGTCTGAATCTGTTTGTCTTTTTAAAGTGAATCACCTGCTCTTAGATCTCCGGTACTTTTTGCAGCTGTAGGATTTTGTGGAAAAATCTCTGTCCTAAAGTTGTTTCATCCTGAGTTAAAAAAGAAAACCAACTTGTGTTTGTAGTTCTGTTTTCCAAAGGTAAGGTCTGAAATATTTCTTAAAATGGCATCTTTAAAAACAATTTATTATATATGGACAAATTACGGCTGTGCATATATATGAGCGAAGCTGTAATTTTTTAATGCAAGTGGAATGACCAAATCAAAGTTGACCAAAACCATCCATAACCTCAAACACTTAACATCTTCCATGATGCTAACATTTGAGATCTACCCCTCCAGCAAGTCTGAAATGGACAATACTTAATGAAATTGGAGATTCTTATACTAAGGGAAATAAGCCAAACACAGGAAAATAAACACTGTCTTTACTCACTTCTATGTGGAATCTAAGACAGCTGAACTATAGAAGCAGACAGGAGAATGGTGGCGACTAGAGGCTGGGAGGTGGCGGGAAAGGGGAGATGACAATCAAAGGGTACAAATCCTCAGACAGGAGGAATAAGTTTGATATATGTATTTGACATCTGTTGCACAACATGGTGAATACAGCTAATCGCTAAATTCAGCTGTCCCTGACTTACGGTGGTTTGACTTGTGATTTTTTTTAACTTTATCATGGTGTGAAAACAACACATGCAGTAGAAACTGAATCTCAAATTTCAAGTTTGGATATTTTCCTGAACTGTCAATGTATAATACACAATTGTAATATCTTAACAACCAATATTCCAGTGTGTTAAAACTAAATAATCTTTTCTACAAATAAACTGAAAAAGCAAATGTTCCCTACAATCTCAGTCCCCAGAAAGTAACCACACTTACCTGGTATATAATTCTTTCAGAATTTTTTTTATACAATATACAAATCTGTTTTTTCACATGCGTGTGCATGTCTATGTATATGTGTGACTTTAAAACTGGGATTGCATTATACATGATGACTTAATTAAAACTAGATTGTCATTTTTCCATGTTATATGTGGGGGTGTCTCATTTTTTATAGCTGTATAAAAAACATCATTATGTATGTATATACATTTTTGGAAATAATTCCATATTAAGAAGAATTTAAGGGAGTTCTATTTTTTTCTCATTACAAACAATGCACCAACAACTATACAAACATACACACATGTATACGCTTGTGTCCTCCTGCAATTTTGCAAGAATTTCTATTTTTACACAATAAATATCTAGAGTTAGTAAAATATTGTTGAATATTTTAAATTGTTCTCCTAGTGGTAATACTGATTTTCTATTTCCTCAGATCCACCTCTAAACTGATTATTATTAGTTCTTTCCCCCAAGACTTTTCATTAATCTGGTTATTATTATTAGTTTTCCTTCCTCCCTTCCCCCTTCTTTACTCCCTTCCTTCCTTCCTTCCTTCCTTCCTTCCTTCCTTCCTTCCTTCCTTCCTTCCTTCCTTCCTTCCTTTCTCTCTCTCTCTCTCTCTCTCTCTCTTTTTCTTGTTTTTGTACTGGGGATTGAACCCAGGGGCACTTAAGCGCTGAGCCACGTCTCCAGCCCTTTTTCATATTTTATCTAGAGACAGGGTCTTGCTGAGTTGCTTAGAGCCCTGCTAAGTTGCTGAGGCTGATCTTGAACTCATGATCCTCCTGCCTCAGCCTCTTCAGCCACTGGGATTATGGGATTATAGGCATGCCTCTCTGCCCAGCTAGTTTTCTTTACCTAGGCTAACATGATAGATAAGAAACAATAGCTTGTTTTAGTTTGAATTTTAAAAATTCTAATGAAATTGACCCTTTCCAAGTGTTTGCTGACTTTTTGTATTTTCTATTCATGTACTTTATTACTTTTTAATTTTCACATTTTCTTTTTTATTTGTGGATATTCTTTATATATTAAAAATTTCTGACTGCCATATGTGGGATAAAGCTCTTTTATATTGCCTCAAATGCATTTTGAGTTTATGTATACTGGGTTTGTGGGGTTTTTTCTTTTCCATCCAGAAATTTTCAACTTTTAATGTAATTACATCTATGTATGTTTTCCTTTATGAATTTTTTGACCATGATATTAAGCTAATAAAGCTATTTAAAACCTCAAAGTGCTGTGCATGGTGGCACATGCTTATAATCCCAGCACTCTTGAGGCTTTTAAGCAGGAGGATTGTGAGTTCAAAGCCAGCTTCAGCAATTTAGTGAGGCCCTAAGCAACTCAGTGAGACCTTGTGTCTAAAGAAAATATAAAAAATGGTTGGCAATGTGGCTCAGTATAAAGCATCCCTGGGTTCAATCTCTATTACCAAAAATAAATAAACAAATAAAACCTCAAAGTTATTTTTAAAATGTTCCTTTTTAAAAAAAAATAATAGTTTTATCATTTGGGTTTTTAGTATTTGGATTTAAAAAAAATTTTTTTTTAGTTGTTGATGGACCTTTATTTTATTCATTTATTTATATGCAGTGCTGAGAATCAAACCTAGGGCCTCACACATTAAAGGCAAGTGCTCTGCCACTAAGCCACAACCCCAGCCCCTGGATTTTATATTGAAAGCATTAATATATCTGAAATTTGTTCTAGATATGGTATGAGTTGAAAGCCTAGCTTCATTTTTCTTCCAAATAGATAGTAAATATTTGTGGTTTTCGTTTTTGTTTTGTTTTTCCTATCATTTCTGGAGATGGAACCCAGAGCCTCAGCATATGCTAGGCAAACACTCTACTACTGAGCTACACTCCCAGCTCTGGACAGTCAATCTTATTCTTAACAAAGAATCATTTCCTTTAAAATTAGAGATAAAGAAAAAAAGGGTACAACTTAAGTTCCAGCACTGTTTTACACAAGATGGCTTGACATTTTTTAACCTCTCAGCATGACTCAATTCCCAGCACAAGAAAACAAAAACAAAACAAAACTGTGCTTGGAATTCTTTCTCTATTGCTTCCTCATCCCCCTGCAAATTTAAAATATGTAATGTATATATAGAAAATACACAAAGCAATGTTGCACAAGTACTGGGCAACAAGATGCTACAATAATAGAATCCATTGGCAGCACAGTAGATAAAATGTCAGAGAAGGAGTTCAGAATATACATGATTGAAGTGATCTGCAAAGCAAAGAATGATATAAGAGAGAAAATACAGGCAACAACTGATCACTCCAACAAAGATATGAGAGGAAATACAGGTAGCAAAAGATTACTTCAAGAAAGAGATAGTCTGAAAAAACCAATCAGAAATCCTTGAAATGAAGGAAACAATAAACGAAAAAAAAAAAAAAATCAATAGAAAGCATCACCAACAGACTAGATTACTTGGAAGACCAAACCTCAGATGATGAAGACAAAACATATAATCTTGAAAATTCAGTTGACCACATAGTGAACATGGTAAGAAACCATGAACAGAACCTCAAAGAATTATGGGACAGCATGAAAATACCAAATCTAAGAATTATCAGGATAGAGGAAGACACAGAGATATAAACTAAAAGAATACACAATCTCAGGGCTGGGTTTGTGGATCAGTGGTAGAGTGCTTGCCTAGCACTGTGAGGCACTGGATTCGATCCTCAGCACCACATAAAAATAAATAAATAAAATAAAGGTATTGTGTCCATCTACAACTGAAAAAAATATTTTAAAAAAAAGAATACACAATCTCTTCAATGAAATAATATCAGAAAATTTCCCAAACATGAAGAATGTATTGGAAACTTGAATACAAGAGGCTTACAGGACACCAAGTGTACAAAATTACAACAAATCCACATAAAGTCACATTATAATGAAAATGCCTAGCATTTAGAATAAGAATAGAATTTTAAAATCTGCAAGGGAAAAGTTTCAAATTACATATAGGGGAAAACCAATTCAGATCTCAGATTTTTCAACCCAGACCATCAAAGCTAGGAGATCCTGGAATGACTTATACTGAGCTCTGACAGAAAATGGATGCCAACTAAGAATCTTATATCCAGCAAAATTAAGCTTCAGATTTGATGATAAAATAAAAACCTTCCATGATAAACAAAAGCTAAAAGAATTTATAGTGAGAAAACCTGCACTACAGAATATTTCATGAGGAAGGAATGAAAAACAATGAAAATCAGCAAAGGGAGGAGCTACTCTAAAGTAAAAGCCAATCAAAGGAGAAACAAAGTCAAGTTAAAAACCAAAAATAAACCAAAATGACTAGGAATACAAACAGTATTTCAATAATAATCCCGAATGTTAATGGCCTAAACTCATTAATCAAAAGACAGACTGGAAGATTGTATTTTTTAAAAAAGACTCAATAGTATGCTGCCTTCAAGAGACTCATCTCATAGAAAAAGACATCCACAGACTGAAGGTGAAAGGATGGGAAAAATCACTCACATGGACTACATAAACAAGCATCCTCATATCAGATCAAATGGACTTCAAACCAAAGTTAATCAAAAGGGATTAAAAGGACATTTCATACTACTTCAGGGAATCATACATCAACAAGATATAACAATATTAAATATCTATGCCCCAAACAATAGAGCATCTATGTATATCAAATCCCTCTAAATTTCAAGAAGCAAATAGACCACCACACAATAATACTGGGTAACTTTAACACATCTCTCTCACCACTGGATAGATCTTCTAAACAAAGAAACTATAAAACTCAATAATATAATCAATGATTTAGACTTAACAGACATATATAGAGTATTTGTTCATCATTGGGAGAATACACATTCCTCTCAGCAGCACATGGATCATTCTCTAAAATAGACCACTTATTATGCCATAAAGCAACTCTCAGCAAATACAAAAAAAAATTAGAGATACTGCCCTTATGACATATCATGTCACAATGGAAATGAAATTAGAAATCAATGATAAAATAAAAAATAGAAGCTATTCCAACACCTGGAGACTAAATAATTGATAAACCCTTAGCCATACTAATGAAGAGAAGGAGAGAGAAAACTCAAATTACTAAAATTTGTGATGAAAAAGGAAATATCACAATGGACACTATTGAAATACAGTGGATAACTAGAAACTTTTGAAAATTTATATTTCAATAAAATAGAGAATCTCAAAGGCATTGAAAAATTTCTAGAAACATATGATTTACCCAAATTGAATCAGGAGTACCTACACAATTTAAACACATCAATTGCAAGCAATGAAACAGAAGATGCCATTAAAAGCCTACCAATGAAGAAAAGCCCAGGACCAGATGGACTCTCAACCAAGTTCTACAAGACCTTCAAAGAAGAACTAACATCAATCTTCTTCAAATTATTTCATGAAATAGAAAAGGAGGGAACCCTTCCAAATTCATTCTATGAGGTTAGCATTACCCTGATACCAAAACCAGACAAAGACACATCAAGAAAACTTCAGACTAACATCTCTGATGAACATAGATGCAAAAATTCTCAGTCAAATTCTGGCAAATCACATACAAAAAACTTATTAAAATGATAGTGCACCACGATCAAGTGAGGTCCATCCCAGGGATGCAAGCTTGGTTCAACATATGGAAATCACTAAATATAATACATCACATCAATAGACTTACAGTCAAGAATCATGATTATCTTAATAGATGCTGAAAAAGCATTTGACAAAATACAGCACCTCTTCATGTTTAAAACACTAGAAAAACTAGGGATAGTAGGAACTTGCTTCAACATTGTGAAAACTATCTATGCTAATCCCAAAGCCAACATCATTCTAAAAGGAGAAAAACTGAAAGCATTTTCTCTAAAAACTGGAACAAAATAGGGGTGCCCTTTTTCACTACTTCTATTCAACACAGTCCTTGAAACTCTAGTCAGAGCAATGAGACAGATGAAAGAAATTAAAGGGATATGCATAGAAGAACTCAAACTATCCCTTTTTGCTGATGGCATGATTCTATATTTAGAAGATCCAAAAAATTCCACCGAAAACTTCTAGAACTAATAAATGAATTCAGCAAATTAGTAGGATATAAAATTAACACCCATAAATCAAATGCATTTCTATACATAAGCAATGAATCCACTGAAAGAGAAATTAGGAAAACTATCCCATTCAAAATAACCTCAAAAAAGATAAAGTATTTGGGAATCAATCAAAAGAGGTGAAAGACCTCTACAATGAAAACTACGGAACACTAAAGAAAGAAATTGAAGATCTTAGAAGACCATGCTCTTGGATAGGCAGAATTAATATTGTCAAAATGGTCATACTACCAAAACTGTTATACAGATTTAATGCAATTCCTATTAAAAAATACCAATGACATTCTTCATAGAACTAGAAAAAGCAATCATGAAATTTATTTGGAAAAATAAGAGACCCAGAATAGCCAAAACAATCCTTAGCAAGAAGAATGAAGCAGGAGGCATCACAATGCCAAACCTTAAACTATACTATGGAGCAATAGCAACAAAAATGTCCTGGTATTGGCACCAAAATAGACATGTAGACCAATGGTACAAAATAGAAGACACAGAGACAAACCCACATAAACACAGTTATCTCATACTAGACAAAGACACCAAAAACATACATTGGAGGAAAGATAGCCTCTTCAACAAATGGTGCTGGGAAAACTGGAAATACATATGCAGCAAAATGAAATTAAACCCCTATCTCTCACCATGCACAAAACTCAACTCAAAGTGGACCAAGGACCTAGGAATTAGATCAGATACCCTTCACCTAATAGAAGAAAAGTAGGCCTTAACAAGAGTCCTAAAGCACAAGAAGTAAAATTAAGAATAAATGGGATAGGGGCTGGGGTTATGGCGCAGTGGTAGTGTGCTCGCCTAGCACGTGTGAGGCACTGGGTTCGATCCTCAGCACCACATAAAAAAAAAAAAAATAAACTAAAGATATTCTGTGCACCTACAACTAAAAAATAAATATTAAAAAAAAAAGAATAAATGGGATAGATTTAAACTAAAAAGCTTCTTCTTAGGAAAAGAAAAATCAGTAATGTGAAGACAGCCTACAGAGTGGGAGAAGATCTTTACTACATGCACATCAGATACAGCACTAATCTCCAGGATATATAAAGAACTCAAGAAACTTAACACCAAAAAAACAAACAACCCAATCAATAAATGGGTTAAGGAACTGACACTTCTTACAAGAAGATATACAAGAGATCAACAAATATATAAAAAAATGTTCAACATCTCTAGTAATTAGAGAAATGCAAATCAAAACTACTCTAGCTGGGTGAGGTGGCGCACGCCTGTAATCTCAGCACTTTGGGAAGCTGAAATTGGAGAATCACGAGTTCAAAGCCAGCCTCAGCAACGGCAAGGTGCTAAGCAACTCAGTGAGATCCTGTCTCTAAATAAAACACAAAATAGGGCTGGGAATGTGGCTCTGTGGTGGAGTGCCCCTGAGTTCAATTCCCTATGCCAAAAAACCAAAAATCAAAACTAATCTAAGATTTCATCTCACTCCTGTCAGAATGGCAATTATCAAGAATACAAGTAACAATAAATTTTGGCAAGGATGTGGGGAAAAAGTATACTCATACATTGCTGGTGGGACTGCAAATTGAGGCAACCACTCTGGAAAGCAATATGAGATTCCTCAGAAAACTTGAAATGGAACCACCATTTGACGCAGCTATCTCACTTCTCGGTCTATAGCCAAAGGACTTAAAATCAGCATACTACAGTGACACAGCCACTTCAATGTTTATAGCAGCTCAATTTACAATAGCTAAACTGTGGACCCAACCGAAATGCCCATCAATGGATGAATGGATAAAGAAAATGTGGTATATATACACAATGGAATACTACTCAACCTTAAAGAAAAATGAAATTATGACATTTGCAGGTAAATGGATGGAATTGGAGAATATCATGCTAAGTGAAGTAAGCTAATCCCAAAGAACCAAAGACTGAATGTTCTCTCTGATTAGTGGATGCTGATCCATAATGGCGTGGCATGGGAAGAATGAAGAAACTTTGGATTGGTCAAAGGGGTGGGTGTGGAGGGGAGGGGGCATGGGGCAGAAAAGATGGTGGAATGTACATTACCCCAGGTACATGATTGCACGAATGGTGTGACTCTATATTGTGTGTAATAAGAGAATTGTAATGTTGTGCTCTATTTGTGTACAATGAATTGAAGTGCATTCTGCTGTCATGTATAACTAAGTAGAACAAATTTAAAAAAAAAACCCTAAGCCCCAGTATATCAAAATGTGACTATATTTGAAGATGGGAATATTAAGAGGAGATTAAGTTGGCTGGGGTTGTGGCTCAGTGGTAGAGTGTTTGGCTAATGTGTGAGGCAGTAGGTTCAATCCTCAACACCACATTAAAATAAATAAATAAAATAAAGGTATTGCGTCCATCTACAACTAAAAAAAAATTAAAAGAGGAGATAAAGTTAAATTTAAGGTACACCTAATCTAATCTGACTGGTAACTTTATCAGAAGAGATTAGGACACGGAAAGAGACACTTGAGGCACACACGCAGAGAGCCATCCACAAGCTAAGGAGAGAGGCTTCGGGAGAAACACCCTTGCCAACAGTTTGATCTTGGACTTCCAGCCTCTAGAATTGTGAGGAAATACATTTCTGTTTTTTAAGTCTCACAGTCTGTAGTATTTGTTCTGGCAGCCCTAGCAAACTAAAACAGGGCATTCACATATACGATAGTAATAGATGACATCCACTGAGTCAAATGGTTGTACCAAAGTGCACTTTCACTAGCCCTGTGCAAGAATTACTGTTGCCTTGCATCCTGGCACCCTAAACTATTTCCTGTTTTATTGGGCATGAAGTAGGACCTCACTGAGGTTTGAATTTCTTTTACCTGTTACCACTAAGTTGAGTTTTTCTCCATGTTCTTATGGGCCATTTGGATATCTTCTGTTTTTGTAATGCTTCTTCGAGTTTCTTTCCATTTTTCAACTGAGTTGTTGTTTACTTTTCTTATTTAGTTATAGGAGTTTTAATTTTTAAAATATGTGTTCTAGATAGGAGCTATTTAAAAATTACTAGTGTGGCAAATATTCTGTTCCACTCTGTGGCTCGCTTTTTCACTCTATTAATGGTATTTAGGTTCCTTTGATGAATTGAAGTCTTAATTTAGGTCTTAAAATAAATGAATGACTTTACTAAGTAATTTAAAGTCATAAGTACATATTAGATTAAATATTAAAATAGTCTAATGAGCCTGGGGGTGTAACTCAGTGATAGAGTGCGTGCCTAACATGAGTGAGGCCCTGGGTTCAATCTCTAGCACCACACATGCAAAAATAGTCCAATTTATCAATTTCTTTCCTTTATGGCTAATATTTTTAAGCCTTTTTGACTTTCACATTTAGAATCAAAGCTCATACAGAGTGATTTTTGCTAATGGTGGGAAGTAATTATGGGTTGTTTCATTCCATATAGTTAATTTATTACCATTTTATAAAATTAACAATTATTTGTTTGCAATACTATTTTTTGTTTGGTACTGGGGATTGAACTCAGGGGTACTCGACCACTGAGCCACATCCCCAGCCCTATTTTGTGTTTTATGTAGAGACAGGGTCTCACTGAGTTGCTTAGTGCCTCGCCGTTGCTGAGGCTGGCTTTGAACTCGCGATTCTCCTGTCTCAGCCTCCCTAAGTGCTGGGATTACAAGCGTGAGCCACCGCACCCAGCTTTGTTTGCAATACTATTGTTGGTCATGAACCAGGTATACATGCGTACACTGAGCTCTTTCTGGCTATATTCTATTCTATTGGGCAAGGTACCTACTCTTTTGCCATAACTGGTAGAACATGTTCTCTCAGGTTAATCTTCATACTGTCTTGGTTATTCTTGGCTTTTTGCATTTCCATATAAAATATTTGTTTTGCAAAATTGTTGAAGTGTAATTGAAAAATGAAAATTGTATCTATTCAGGGTAACCACAATCAAGCAAGATAACAAATCCATTGCCTCACACAGGTCACTTTTGTGTGTGTGGTGAGAATACTTTCAACTCTCTTAGAGAATTTCAGGTATAATCAACTAAATCTATAGTCACCATGCTGTCCATTAGGTCTCCAGAACTTATGCTTGTAACTGCAAGTTTTCACCTTTCAGCCCATACCTCTATCTTCCTATCTCTCATCCATATATCTTTTATAATTAGTCATTTGATTTTTATTTAAAAAACCTATTGAAATTTTTATTGGGATTGCATTAGGTTACTTTGGGGATAATTGCTACTTTTATGATGTTGAATGTTTCAATTAAAAACATGATACATTCTTCTATATATTTAAATTTATTTCTTCACTTTCAGTAATGTTTTAATGTATCTGTGTATAGGTCTTGAACATCTTTTGTTAGATTCATTCCTGAGTACAGTTGATTCTTGCTATTTATGCATTCTGTATTTGCAAACATGTTTACTCAATAAAATTTATTTGTAACTTTAAAATTAATATTTGTGGGCTGGGGATGTTGTTCGGTGGTAGAGCCCTTGCCTAGCATGTGTGAGGTCTTAGGCTTGATCCTCTGCACTGCCAAAGGAAAGAAAAGAGAACAATAACATCAACAACTTGTGACTTTCACGGTCCTTTGTAGATGGGCAGAATGGTAAAAAAAAATTGAGTCACCCAAGGTACAAGTTCCTGTCTGAGGTCAAATAAAGTGACATGCTGTCTTGTTTCAGCTCTCACACTGTGAACAGTATCCTTTTTGTGGTCTATTTAGTGGTTTTCATATTTTTATGTTTTTTGGGGGGAGAGGGTAATCTTGCCATTCAGAATGTCTCCAGGAGAATGCTGAAAGTGCTGCCTGATGTTCCTAAGGTTGTTATGTGCCTTATGGAGAAAATATGTGTATAGAGAAGCTTCATTCTTGTCTGGATTATAGTACTGTTGGCTGTAAGTTTTATGGTAATAAATCAACAAATATTAAATTAGGTATCTTTAAACAGAAATACACAAGGCAAGATTATCTATTTATTAACTGGGCAAAAAGTTGTGAACTGAACCCTGCAGTAGCTTAAACTTTTACTTCTCCTAGGAGTAATGGTTCAATATCCACTAATTCAGTGTTTGCAATGACTTCACAGAATATAACTACTGCAAATAATGAGAAATGGCTATTTGAAGTTTTTTAAGCTACTGTGAATGTTATCTTTTAAAATTTCAGTTTGAAATATTTATTACTGACATTAAAAAATCCAATTATTTTTTTTATAACTATAAAATGGTTTATTTAAAATGTTCAACATATGAGATGACATTTGAAAGTTATTGGTAACTATAACAACAAAAGAAAAATTCAAATGCTTATAATTATTCCTTTAAATATCTGTACATTTTATAATATTATTTTGCTAAATGATGTAGGATTTAAAATGACAAAAATTATCAATTTAAGTGAAAGTCAAACTTTGTAATACATTATTGTGGGACCAATTAAAAGTGAATGTAAACCCTGAATCTGACATTTTGTAAATTCATGACATAATGAATTAATGAATAATTAAGAAAACTGACAAATGACTATAGCAAACACACACACACACACACACACACACACACACACAAGAAAATTTTTGTCTTCTCCATTGTGTTGAATGGCTGATCTTGGACCAGTTATGGTCTCTGAGAAGCAATTATATACACTTTTGAGTTACTTCATTAAAATTTTTAAATGGTTATATGGCAAATATAACTTTCTTAGAGTCATGCAGTTCTATGAATTTTAGCCCACAGTAGATTTGTGTAACTCCTGCACAGGGGAGGTACTGAACATTTCAATCACCCCAACAAACTCCCTTGTGCTATTCCACAGCTGTCAGTCCAGCCCTGGCTTCCACAGTCACTCATCTGTTCTCCATAACTGTAGCTTTGTCTGTTGGAAAAAGTTCTACAAATGCAAGAAGACAAGCACAAAGTTTTTCACAATCTGGTCTTTGCCCAGTGAAACATTTGATGTTAGTTTAATCTTGTTAATCTTTCAAAACCCACATCAAATGTCATCTCCCTGGAAAGTGTTCCAACTGCTGCTTACATCCACTGGGTTAATTTAGATGTCCTTTCTCTGGACTGCCACAGTATCCTGTGCACACTTCTAGTCTTGCACTTACACATGTCATGTGTGATCTCCTCTGTTAGACTACAAACATTTTAAGGGCAGAGGTTATGCCTGATACAAATTTGTTTCCCAATTGTCTGTATTTACATATGTGTATGTGTTTATATATATGTATATATATATAAAATAAGTAGTTATCTATTAAATATATAATAAATAGATGAATAATGAGGAAAGATACCAAAGAGGGGACACTGATACTCTCAACCTTAGGTGTCTGGGTGCTGAACTTAAGAGCAAATAAAAGTAACATTCCACAAACTTGTAAAGTACAAGATTTTGAGAAGGTTTCCTAGGGAAAAAATCATAGAAAAACGTGCCAGATTCAATTTTCCACTACTAATTGTAACTTACACACATATACAGGTAGTTCAATACAAATATTTATAAAGCTTCATATCCAATGGCCAGTTATGGTAGTTAGGAGAGGCCAAATTTTCCCCAGGTGATTGGTTTTCAAACCATCTCTCATCTTTTTGATTCTAAAAAAGTTGCTTTGAATTCACCTCTAAAATCTGTGGGACTGGGTGATGGGGCTTCAGGTTTAATTCAGGTTTAATTCCAGGACCTTAGCTTTAATCAGAGTCCTGCTTTTGTTTGATTTTGATTTGGAAAAAGAATTTCACTGCTTGAAAAAATAATATCTTGAGCGCCACTGCCTCAGCCCTGGAAGCAAATGCAGTCCATGTTCATCCTCGACGTGCCAATGTCTCCCACATTTGTTTCCTCTGGGGTATTCTTTAATTTAATCCTTTTCTTTGGCATGTGCTCCTATTCACTGTTAGATCTACCCTCGCCCTGCTTCCTGGAATTTCTGCCATGTTCTGGAAACTGCCACTCATTTTGATGGTTCTCCAGAGGTTTGTCATGGAGACATGGTCTTCGGTAAGCTCTAGAAATGTCTCAGATACGCACTAGGCACGCAATCACCTCCTTTCAGAGAGCTTTGTAGTAAAAATCCTCCTTGATAGCTAATTGTGTTAGTCATAATTGTTTCTCTTATGTATACTGTCCATTTTCCACTGATTCGTGTAGCACAAAAATATGAGACTCCTAAAGAATAGGAACAGTATCACTGGAATTCCAAGCACAAGTTTAACTCATTGCTACCATAATTTAAAAATAATTATGATGAACTCATGGTGTCTTTAACCCACAGTGTCCGATTCTGAGCGAGAAGAGAGGCAGATGATTACCTTCAAAGGAGGGTGACAAGGGAGTAGGAGAAGAGGGAGGGGTAAGGAGCAGACACAGGAAGAGCAGGTTCAGTGCGTGTGAATGTGTAGGAGGGTGGAAGTCCAGGACTTTCCTGCCAGGAGGTGCCCCTCCTAACAGGGAGATCCTGGAGGCAGGACAGGTCCAGGCGATGACAAAAGCACAATGTAATGCTGCTGGTGGGTGGCTGACGCGGTGAGGTGAAGGCCAGTGTAGTTGAGAAGGTCAACTTGTGTAGCAGCTGGTCAGATGGATTGTCCAAGAGGCTGCTAAGGCCAATCAGCTTAGCTGTAGGCAAATTCATTGCTATATAAGTAGCTTAAAAGTGAAACTGTCTTTTTAAATAAAAAGCATTCTAAGAAACTTTCCACTCTGCCATGTCTAGCTTCTGCTGCTAACTCAGCTCCAGATAGAATCTCGTTTGATCAGAGAATAGGATAAACGAAGGTCCTATGAAACAGATGGGGGTAGTTGGCCACCATAAGAGAGAGATGCTGAGGACTTAACTTGGTTGGGATATCAGAGCCCTGAAGCACAGGGACATATTCTGACTGGACCTGGAGCCACAGTCATGGTTGAGGGCCTTAGAAAAATGGAGAAGTTAGTTTAGAAAATGGAGTTAGTTTAGAACAGCTACTGTGGAAAGTGGGACTGATAATTAACCAGGGATGAAGAAAAAAAATAAAAAGTCTCCTTTACATCTGAAAGGGCCCAGCTGACATATGACTTACGATCACAGCATATTAATACTTTCTTCAGCAAAGGGCTTTTAGTGGATCTCTGGTGAAAGAATCCAAGGTGTGGCTCTGCTGGAGTGAGGGCAGAGGCCAGTGAAGCTGAGGAGGGCAGCTCAGTCTGTCGTGAGTCAGTTTATCAGATGTATCATCGATGCGGATGTTTTGTTCAATTGGACAGCTGATAAATGAGAGTTATTCAGATGTAAGGTGAGCATTAATATCAAAAGAGCAAGTGTATTAGCATCCTAGAGCTGCTCTAATAAATAACCACAAACTGAGTGGCTTAAAACGACTCAGTTCTCTTACAGTTCCGGAGACTGGGAGGTTGGTGGGGTCACGATCCTTCTGAGACCAGGCTGCATCCTGCCTGTCTTCCTAGCTTCTGCCGGTGACCATCAATCCTAGATGTTCTTTGGCTTGCAGCTGAATCACTCAAGTATATGTGCCTTCTTTCAATATGACATTAATTTTTTTTCTTGGGATAATAATTGTCGTTTTTGTTCGCTTGGTGCCTTAAGTTTTTAAATGTACTCTTTTTTTAAAAAATATTTTTCTTAGTTATAGATGGACACAATATCTTAATTTATTTATTTTTATGTGGTGCTGAGGATCGAACCCAGTGCCTTACGCATGCGAGGCAAGTGCTCTACCACTGAGCCACAATCCCAGCCCCTTAAATGTACTCTTCATTGACTCCGCTCCAGACATTCCAACAGACTATAAAACTCCTCTCGATGGTTAAATACCTCAGATAAGCAACCAACACCATCCCCTCACCCCACTGCAATATTCCTCTAAGCCCCCTGCTTCTCTGTGTTCCTACTATCTGGTGGCTTCCTGCACAACCATCTTCCCGTCCCTAGAAGCCTGGAAACTTCTTTTGCCTCTCACCTTTATTAGATACTCTGATTGAAGAACTCATGTCTTCTCTCTTTGTTTACTTCCTCATTTTGGTGGAGATCATACGCCAGGAAGATCCTAAGTAAAGCAGCATGGAAGATAAACTTTTCAGACCCTTCATGCACAAAAGTCTCTCTAACTTCACTCTTAATGGGTGATTAAAGGGAGTAGCCTTTATCTTGATTGTAATGTGGCAATTGAGAAGATTAATGACATTCTATTTACCTCTCACCAAGTTCATTGAGTCCTTCCTGAACTTGTGCTCAGTCTAATGATTCATCTGTCAAAAGAATTTTTTCATTTAACATCAAATTTGAACTTCTAGATTTTCCCATTTATTTTTTTCTTTTTTGGCATCGAAAATATATTTTAATGAAAACAGTTTCTCATAATGTTTAAATAAAAATGATTTGCAGTTTTGATCTGAAGCTGCTCTGGCATTAGGATGTACTTGCTTCCTGCTCTACAGATTTTCAGTATCACTGCACTTCCCCAGCGCTTTTAACATTCATGTTAGACTGGAGCTTCTCTGCTGGAAGTCCTTGCAGCAACTTCAGGGACTTCATTCTTATCAAATGTTTAACAATTTTCAGTTTTTCACTCACCAAGGCGATATTCTTGTGAGCATGAAGGGTATGTGCTTTTTAAAATCCAAGAAGATTTATCATATTTCTCCCCCAATATGGAGGTCTTGTAGTTTTTGTTATGGTAATAGTTTACAACTTAAGAGGGTGCTAGGGATTAATTAACACGTGAAGGCTGGAAAACCTTTGTCTGGAATTTTTGATTTGGTAAGTTTGTGATGAATCCATTCTGTACAAATGAGAGACTCCACACCTTTCGTCACCCTCTTTAGTCTGCGTAGGAGCCTCTGAATTACTAAGTGCAAAGTCCTTACCATAAATACAATGAATGTTGTCTTTAGAGGCAACAACCATTAAATGTCTAGCCTACACTTCTAGTTCTTACGGTTCTTATGGTTCTCACTTCTTTCTTATGGTTTCCATCTCTTTGCTGAAATTCTTCATCTGTTCATGCATATTGTCCACCTTTTCTAGTAGACCTTTTAACAAATTAATTGTAGTTAGTTTCAAATCTGTGTGGGATAGTTTCAATAACTGGTTCATATCTGGGTCTGATCATGCTGAAAACTTTATCCCTTAATAGGCTAGGGATTTTTTTCTTGCTGTTGTGTGTACCCTGTAATTTTTTGTTGAATATAGAAAATTGTGTATGTATAGACAAATAGTAGAGACTTAGACAAAGAGAATTTATACTCAGAAATGGGCACACCTTTTCTTCTGTCAGGCTTTAGTGTGAAAGATTGATCAAATCTTGTCAGTAGTTGAACTGGGTTTGAGTTTCGTCATTGGTATCATTATCTTTAGTGCACGGGAGCCTCAAATACATCCAGCAACGGACTGCGGTTGTACCATGTGATCAGACAGGAAACTCAGGTGGCAGGAGACTTTTCTCAGTTTTCTTGCTCTCTTTCTGCATTCAACCATCCCTAATAACTACCACACCACAAAGGGAGGTCTCTTTCCATGCATTTGGCCCTCCCCAGCATTAGTTGGCTGCTGTTTGTTATTTGATGCTAAGCTTGGGTGGGGAGAGTAAAGGGGCTTTTGTTGTCCTGTCTCAGCCTCTGTTTTAGGCAGGCCCTATGCACCTGGCCTATGCTCCAAGGGTGAAGCTTTTAAATAAGCTTTCTTGCCTTTCTTGACCTTTGCAACCAGAGAAATGGAAAAACGGAGCTCTATATATGTACTATGACTCGAAATGCAACTAAATATACTAATTAAAAAAAACTACAAAAAAAATTGCCTTTGTCTGTATTTGGACTTAGATGGGATTCCTGCTTCTCCCCCATCAGTTGTAGACCTTTTCCTGGCATGAATGTAGGATCCTGGACAGCAGATATTTTTTTCCTCTCCCCTGATGGTATAGGGTTTTTCTTCTACCATCCCCCAGCAGAAATGGTTCTTTGTCTCTGTCCAGGGAGAGGCTTTCCTACCTTTCTCCTTGAGGCAGATGAATCTTTCTTTTAATTCTTTCCCAGAAATAATGGGCAAGAGGGTTTTCTACTCGTATTGCAGGAGCTTTTACATCCAGGTAGGAAAGGTTTTAAGGAAGTAAGAGGGTTTTGTTCTCCAGCAGCTGCTGACCGCCTTCTGTCTTCTGCCCTGTCCTGTCTGCTCATGAGCATTAACCTAGTAAGGACCATAAAATGGGCTTGCAAGTAGATGCAAATTCGCTTCTGTTGAGGGCCACTACCTATTCAGAACTGCTGTGTTTGCCCACACGTGGCCTTTAAAAGTGTATTGAGTTCAGCAGATTTATTCTTCTCCAATTGGTAGACATCGCATTCTCTTTTTCTGTTTGTGTGTTTGTCTCTCTTTGGAAGGGCTGGTGCCCCTTTGAAATTCAGTTTACTTGATTGCCTTGTGACCTCACCTCTCAAGAAAGTTTCTTTTCTCCAATAATGTGAAGAGAGAGCCTACAGAATGGGAAAATATCTTTACCACACACCTCAGATAGAGCATTAATCTCCAGGATATATAAAGAACTCAAAAAATTTAACATCAAAAAACAAAAAACCCAACCCCATCAATAAATGGGCAAAGGAAATGAACAGACACTTCATAGAAGTGGTCAACAAACATATGAAAAAATGTTCAATATCTCTAGCAATTAGAGAAATGCAAATCAAAACTACACTGAAGGGGCTGGGATTGTGGCTCAGTGGTAGAACACTTGCCTCCGTATGCATGAGGCACTGGGTTAGATCCTCAGCACCACATAAAAATAAATAAATAAAGATATTTTTAAAAAAAGACCAATTGTTACTTTCAAACTTTAATATTAAAAAAAAACTACACTGAGATTCCATCTCACTCCAGAATGGCAATCATCAAGAATACAAGCAACAATAGATGCTGGTGAGGTTGTGGGGAAAAAGGCACGCTCATACATTGCTCGTGGGACTGCAAATTGGTGCAACCACTCTGGAAACAGTATGGAGATTCCTCAGATAACTTGGAATAGAACCACCATTTGACCCAGCCATCCCACCCCTCGGTCTATACCCAAAGGACTTAAATCAGCATACTAGTGATGCAGCCACATTAATGTTTACAGCAGCTCAATTCACAATAACTAAACTGTGGAACCAACCTAGTGCCCTCCAACAGATGAATGGATAAAGAAAATGTGGTATATATACACAACGGAATATTACTCAGCCTTAAAGAAAAATGAAATTATGGCATTTGTCGGTAAATGGATGGAGCTGGAGAAAATTATGCTAAGCAACATAAGCCAATGTCAAAGAACCAAAGGCCAGATGTTTTCTCTGATATGCAGATGTTAATTCACAGTAAGGGGGATGGGGAGAATAGAGGTGTTTTGGAATAGACAGAGAGGAGTGAGTGGGGAGGGAGGGAGCATAGGGTAGAAATGATAGAAGAATGAATTGGACATTATTACCTTATGTGCATATATGTGCATACATGACCTGTATAACTCTACATCATGTACAATCAGAAGAATGAAAAGTTATACTCCATTTATGTATTATGTGTCAAAATGCATTCTACTGTCATGTATATATTTAGAACAATAAAAAAATTTTAAAAAGTTTCTTTTCTCAATGTTAAGGTCGGGGGGGATTGACATCTCTGCTGCTTTCTACATTCAGGGCAGAACTGACTTCTTCCTATGCCATACTGATTCCTTATCCTTTGTATTGATATCATTTGTCCTCTCTGAAAGCGCTTAGGATTTTCTCTGAAACAATGATATTCTGAAGTCCCACCATAATTTTTCATGGTGTTGATCTGTTTTCATTTATTGGAGAAATTTTCTTACCTACTTTTTCTCCCCTAAATCTGCTCTTCCTAGAACACGTGTAGTTAATTTTGGTCTTCTTGGATTAATTTTTCAATTTGTTTTTGTCCTATATCTTATTTCTTTTGTCTTTTTTCATGTGTTTCCTGGGTTATTTATTCAACGTTATTTTCTATTTATTTTTTTAATATGTATAATTGTCCCTCAGTATCCATGGGAGATTGGTTCCAGAACCACCTACAGATACCTAAATCTGCAGATACTCAAGTCCTTTATATAAAATGGCATAGTATTTACATACAACATATACGTATCCTCCTATATACTTTAAACCATCTTTAGATTACTTAAAATAGCAAACAATATAAATTCCATGTAAGTAGTTGTTTTTATTGTTTAGGGAATAATGACAAGAAAAAAGGCAGTACATGTTCAGAAGAGATGCAATTTTTTTCTTTGGATTATCATTATTATTTTTAATAATAATAATAGCATTACACTAGGGAAAGAGCGAAATAGGCTGAACTCTGAATGCAACAAGGAAAAGTGGGGATTTATAGTTAAGCAGGGGGAGGGGGTGCTATTGGAGGACTTGGCTGAGGGAACACTGTTTAGAGGGCAGGTGATTTTCAGCTAAACTAACCTCACAATATATCTGTGACAGGCCAGAGTGTTCAGCAACAGCTGGGGAGCATGGGGTGAGGAGTTTGGCCAGATAGTGAGGGTCAGGGTGGGATTTACTTAGCAGGATTCTTGTTAAAACTTGGCAACGCGCAGATGCAGAAGTCCAAAGGTTGAGGTCTAGTTGGGAAGAGGCTTCAGAGGAGACTGACCGAAGTTTGGTCCAGGGGAGAGTCTGTCATTTGCTTCCACATTTTAGCCACTATGAATGCGATCATTTGTGTTGTGGTCTCTGTGCACAGGTTTTGTGTGGATGCATGCTCTCGACTCTCTTGGGCGTGTTCCCAGGAATGCTGGGCTGTGTGGTGGCCGTGTAACCTGTGGAGGAACACTGGCCTTGACTTCTGCACGCACACTTCAATCATCTCATGTGCTCCTGGAGTTCTGTTAACGGCAGGTTGGAGGCCACAATTCTGCTTTATATGTGAGGGACCTGAGGCCCAGACTACTCACAGAATAACAAATAACAACTGCCATTTGCACTGAGTGCCAGCTATGTGTGGAACACCATGAAAAGTGACTTCCCTGTCATTCTGTGCTCACAGTAGCCTTATGAAACTGGTGTTGTTAGAAATACAACTTAGCAAGACCCTATGTCAAAATAAAAAAAGTGCTGGGGACGTAGCTCAGAGGCAGAGCACCCCAGTACCCCCACACACACATACACACACACAATTAAGCATTTTGAACAATACCATACAGTGGTGTGGCCCAGTTCCATCTGACTAAATTTTGGGCTCTCGCTGGTTCTTCTTTTTATATAGAACATTCATTGATTAGGATGAAATACTGCTCCTTTCAGGGAAGAAAGAGGTGGTGAAGAACAGGACTTAAAGGCAGATACAGAATGGCTTATCCATTTCAAGATGGTGATAAAAATACCTAAATCCAGCACCAGCACACCTGCCTCTGCTGATGGGGCACGGCAGCCAGCTGTTGAGGCAGCTGTTCCTGCTGCTGCGCTCCACTCAGTGCTGCTCAGGGGCCTTGGGGACTGTGGGTTGCTTCCGCACCTAGATTATTTTTAATCAGTGGTTGGTTGAATCTGTGATTTCAGAACTCATGGATACAGAAGGCTGACGTGTTTGTGTGTGTGTGCACGCATGCATAATAGGAGCCATTTTAACCATTATAAGTGTGCAATTCCATGGCATCAATTACATTCACAACATTGTACAAACATCACCACTACCATCTCCAAAA
>CM053404.1:71378669-71393136 GCA_028644305.1 Xerus rutilus
TTCATTCCTTTTTGCTACAGGTGATTCATTTTTAGTTTTGAACTCAAGAAACTTAACACCAAAAACAATCAAATAACACTATTAACAAATGGGCCAAGGAACTGAACAGACACTTTACAGAAGAAGAAATACAAATGGTCAACAAATATATGAAAAAATGTTCAGCATCTCTAGCAATTAGAGAAATACAAATCAAAACTGTCCTAAGATTTCTTCTCACTTCATTCAGAATGGCAGTTATCAAGAATACAAGTAACAATACATGTTGACAAGGATGTGGGGAAAAAGGTTCACTTATACATTGCTGGTGGTACTGCAAATTGAGGCAACCACTCTGGAAAGCAATATGGAGATTCCTCAGACAACTTGAAATGGAACCACCATTTGACCCAGTTATCCCACTCCTTGGCATAAAGGACTTAAAACCAAGCATACCATAGTGAAGCAGCCACATCAGTGTTTATAGCAGCTCAACTCACAATAGCTAAGCTATGGAACCAATCTAGGTGCCCTTCAAAAGATGAATGGATGAAGAAAATGTGGTATATATACACAATGGAATATTACTCGGCCTTAAAGAAGAATGAAATCATGGCATTTGCTGGTAAATGGATGGAACTGGAGACTATGATGCTAAGTGAAATAAGCCAGTCCCCAAACATCATCTGATATGCAGATGCTAACACATAACAAGGTGCTGGGGAGGGAAGAATAGAATTTCATTGGATTAGACAAAGGGGAATGAAGGGAAGGGAGGGGGTGGAGAGTGAGAATAGGAAAGACAGTAGAATGAATTGGGCATACCTTTCCTATGTTTATATATGAATATACAGCCAGTGAAACTTCACATCATGGGATCCTAAGCTAGACTGCATGCATGTATGTCAATATACTCCACATCATGTATATCTAAATAGAACAAGTAAAAAAAGAGAACAAGAAAATAAAAAATATATATAATAAAGAATTAATAATGACAGAATAAAAGCCACCTGAGCTTAAAGGTTGACCAAGACCATTTAGAAATGAAACGACTCTACTACTCATTTCCTTTTTTGGTATAAACCCTACTACTTACAAAAAGATGTGTTTGTGTGTGTGTGTGTGTGTGTGTGTGTGTAGATAATAGAGAGACAGTGGGAGTATTCTCTCATCTTGTTTCTTTATCATTATTTAATAGACTATTATCCAAACTCTCCCTATGATTAATATTTAGCTATTAATTATTAAACAATTAAGATCCCCAAACTCATGATTTCGGGGGTGGCATGGGGAGTTTCCTGGCAGATGTACCTGCAGGTACCATGGGAGGTCCAGTCACTACACCCAGTGGTGGCTGGCACCTGCTCACTCTGGCTGGCCAGGGCTGGTTTGCACATCTCTTCCCATCTCTGTTCAATAATGTCGGTAGCTTGATTAGCTATGGCGGAGGTATTTACAGCACCAGCCACTCTTTGTTTCTCGTCATCAGGGGCAGGAACTTGCCACAGGTGTTGGGATAAATTCTCACTTATTTCTTGTGAATGGCGTGGGGTAGAGGACAGGGTCTCGTTTTCTCAGCTGGCCTTTTTCCTTTACTCATACTTTACAACCAACTTGTCATAAGTTCCATCTTCAGAACCCATCTACATGCCAACTGCTGCTCTCTGCCTCCTCTGCTGTCCCTGGGTCCAGGCTGCCACCATCTGTCACCTGCGGAACTGCAATGGCTTCTCATTGGCTTTCCTGCTTCTGCCCTACCAGTCTTTTCTCCACGCTAGTGCCCACTCATCCTGATTGAAGCCAGATGCTGTCATTATCGGCTCAGAACTCTGCCAAGTCACAAGGTATCAAAGTCCTCATGATGGCCTCCCAGGCATTGATCTAGCCTCCACCCCCTATGGCCTCCTCCTGGCACCTCTCCTGGGCACCAGGCATACTGGCCTTGCTGCTCCTCCTCCATTGTGCCAAACGTTTTCCTGCCTAAGCACCCTCTGGCCTGTTGAAATTGTTCCCCTAGATATTCCTCACTCACTCTTTCAGCTCTGTCAAACACCTCCTTCTCAGGGCCCTCCCCTTATTGCCGCCCATCTACCAAAAGACACACACACACCTCACCCACGCGCCTCTGGCTCCTCCATCCTGTTTCCCTGCTTTGTGTCTCTGCAAAGCACTGAGAGCCACATGTTACGCTGAAGCTTTCACTTATTTGCTTTCTTTCTGATTTCCCCCCCAGAATGTGCTCTCCATAAGGACAGGGACTTTTGTCTCTTTTGTTTGCTGCAGCAACACTGTGGGTTGTCCATTATAGGAACAGAGGGAAAGTGTGGTGGCCTTGAGGTCACCCCAGTACCCCAGGACTTGCTGGGGGACATCAACCAGTCTCTGGGTGAGCTGAAACCATCCCAGAGGAAATGGTCCAATCCGAGCCGTGGAATGTACAGAGGTCTCCTCCCCGTGTCGTGTTCATGCACACACTGGGAACATCATGCCAAGCTAACATCCACGGACATTATAACGGCCGGTTAACGCTTCGTTGGGCATTGGTTGGCAGCAGATGGAGAGCATGGGGCCAGGAGAAAAGGAAGGGGTGAGCGATAGAGATGAATGTCAATTGTCCTTTATGTGCCACAGTGGAAAGTGGAGAACATTCTCCTGCATTATCTCACTGTGCCTCATGACAGCTCTGTGACACAGGTGGGGCAGACATTATTATGCCTTATGATAGATGAGAGAAACAGGAATCAGTGATGGTTCCAAAGCCACAGAACCAGTGGGATTAGAAAGCCAAACCCCAGAGCCCTTTCTTATACCCCATTCTGCCAAAGACAAGATTTTGAGTGAACTCTGGCCTGTGCCATTAGAAAATATCTTGCAGATTGCCTTTGGGGTGTACGACATAAGATGCCAACCCCTCATTAGAGAAAAGGAAGTATGGTGGTTACCTCTCTTTCCTCTACCCCAGTATAAAAAAGGCTAAAAAGGCCAGGACCCAGAGAGAGAATGAAACCCACATGGGCCACTTGTTGAATCAATCAAGCCTGTGCCTGATGTCATTCTGGGTCCTTTACACTCAGAGCCTCAAAATAACTATACAGAGCAGGCAGTATTACCTTGTATTATAAAAGAGGAAACCAAGGCTCCGAGGCTTGGATTACCTGCCTAGGACCCAACTGTGAGGTGGAGCCAATCTTGAATTCAGATCTCTCTGGCCCCAATCCCTTGTTCTTCCTGCTGCACCAAGCTGTCCCCTTATAACAACAGGGCGTTTTCCAAATTAGGGTGTTGTGTCTTTAGCATCCCTCACCTTTCATCTGCTGTGGAACATTTAAGAAACACAAAAGAGAAGGGTGTTTCCAGGGTGGCTAATACAGTCTCCTTGAGGCCTTAGTCAAGCTATAATTATTTCCAGCACAAAATATGGATCTCTCCAGTTTGTTTGGTTTGGTTGCTCTTTTGTCTTTTTACCCTACATTTTCTTATGGAGTCTCTTTATATTTGATTGATCAAGTACAAATGCCCCTTAAAGAAGGCTACCGTACCTGGGGAGACTCTACTGGTAAGAACAAAATTAAAAGACATGAATTTTAAATTGATGGTTGTACCAAAGAAGAATGATGCCGCTTGCTTTTAAGAGACATACTTCCTGCTGGTTGGTTGTTTTCATGCTGACCACAGAGGAGGTGTTGCCAGGGCCTGCCCCGCAATGTGATTTCTAACTTTGGGTGCCTTGTCTAGTTCCTTTGATGAGTTTTATGGCAGAAAACATCCTTTTACAAAGTTTAGAATGAATACTTGCCTATTATAAGCCCTTGAAATATATTAATACTGACATTATTCTCAGAAACAATTGGTCCATGACAGTACAGTTTACCTGCACCTTTGTCACTAGCCCTATAGTCTGTCTCACATCAGTATGAAGAGGTCACAGCAGGTGGTAGCCAATAGTATAATGTCACCATGTGAACGCAGATTTCTAGTAAGAAAGAGAAAATGGAACAAAGGTGGGTGAACTTTCTTTAGCCATGTTGCCTAACTTTAAAAATTCTCTCTTAACTGATATCTTTACCAATGCAGGTTGAGTACCTTTGTCCAAAATGCTTGGAGCCAAAAGTGTTTCAAGTTTGGGATTTTTTTGTATTTTGGAATATTTGAATATACATAATGAGATATCTTGGGGATGAGGCCCAAGTTGAAATAAGAAATTCCCTTGTTTTATACACCCTTTATACATATCATACCCTGCAATTTATTTTATATAAGATTTTAAACAACTTCATGCATGATAGATAGTTTCATGGTGTCAGATTTTCCACTTGTGGTATCCACTTTTTGGTGCTCAAAGGTTCAGATTTTTTTTTTAAATTTTTTTTTTTTAGTTGTAGATGGACACAATATCTTTATTTATTTATTTTTATGTGGTGCTGAGGATCAAACCCAGTGCCTCACACATGCGAGGCAAGCGCTCTACCACTGAGCTACAATCCCAGCCCAAAGGTTCAAATTTTTGACTTTCAAAATAGGGACATTTAATATAGTCCCTAGGGTGATTATACAGACAATTGCTTATTTTAAGTGCCTCTTATCCAAAATTTTAGACCTGAGTTTATTCATTTGTTCATTCAACATTTTAAATTACATAAGACAGGTAGTGTACCAAGCATGAACCCTCCAGTGGAGAATATGGTAGACATAATCCTCACCATCCAGCAAGTAAGGCAGTTTATATGCAAGTAACCACTTCATTGCAATTATGAAAGAGAAAGACAAGATACACTGAGAATACATGGTAAGGAAGAATCTTGGCTAGACTGAGAGATCGTACCTTTCTTCCATTACAGTCTAGGAAACTGAGCCATAAAAGTCAGTCAGTTTTCTACATTAGATATTAAGATCCTGTCCTATCCTATCCTATCCTATCCTATCCTATCCTATCCCAATCTCTCAATTATGAAATGAATTATTATATTCAATCAAGTTGCACCATTTTTAAGTGTTAGGAATCTAAGAAGTTTCTCCATTTCTTTGGAGTAAATAATAGAACTTGAATACAGTAGTTAGTAAGCAATTCAAACCAAGATACACATGTCAACACATGCTATTTAGAAGAAAAGCTATAAACGCAACTATATGCAATACACAAACATATAGACCTATATGCACACATGCATATATTTTAAATATTACTATGAAGTGATTTCTAAGAAAAATCATTGAAGTGAAAAAAGAGAAAACTATATATGAAATGTGACAACTTATCTAAAAAAGGGGAAGGTATGTAAACACACACACATACACACACATATAGACAGTGCTTCTCAGAGAAAAGGCTGATCCAGGACTGGGATGGGAAATGTAGATGAGGGCCCTTAAACATTTCATCTTACTAGAATGCGAATAAGCCACCAAAGTCAGGTAGGGTTGTGACAAAAGGACTTAGGATACAACCTGCGAGACTCCCACAGGTCAAGGATGGAACAATGTGAGCCTCAATTAGGACATTGACTGAACAGACTGAAATATGCCACGTACGTTTATCCATGATTTCACAGTGATACTGTAAATCATTGTTTATCTTTTAATTCATTATTTTGAAAGTTGATGAATAAAGGGAAAGAGTCAAGCATGTATCCTGCCTCTCATTTCTAGACAGAAAACCCAGACAGCATGTGCCCTGTGGGAGACCAAACACCACCTATGAAATAACTTTGTCAGGAAATGTGAACCTGAGAGTACTTGTGCTTCTAGATCTAATACCAGTTATAAGACATGCAGAGAAGCATAAGAAATGCAGAGAAGAGAGGAACAATGGTACCACAGATATATTATTGGAGAAAAAAGTCAGCAAAGTACAAATTATGGGAAACTCCAAAAGGGGGAAAAACAAGAAAAAAATGTTGGAAAGAACTCATAGACTTTACACCAAAAAAACACAAGCAACCCAATCAATAAATGGGCAAAGGAACTGAACAGACACTTCACAGAGGAAAAAATATGAATGGTCAAAAATATATGAAAAAATGTGCAATTCAACAAAGTAGCAGGATATAAAATCAATACCCATAAATCAAATGAATTTCTATACATCAGTGATGAACCCTCTGAAAGAGAAATTAGGAAAACTACCCCATTCACAATAGCCTCAAAAAACTTAAAATACTTGGGAATTAATTTAACAAAAGAGGTGAAATACTTTTACCATGAAAGCTACAGAACACTAAGGAAAGAAACTGAAGAAGATCTTAGAAGATGGAAATATCTCCCATGCCCCTGGGTAGGCAGAATTAATATTGTCAAAATGGCCATACCACCCAAAGTGCTATACAGATTCAATACAATTCCAATTAAAGTCCCAATGTCATTCCTTATAGAAATAGAAAAAGCAATCATGAAATTCATTTGGAAAAATTAGAGACCCAGAATAGCCAAAACAATCCTTAGCAAGAAGAGTGAAGCAAGAGGCATCACAATATCAGACCCTAAACTATACTACAAAGCTATTGTAACAAAAACAGCATGATATTGGCACCAAAATAGACATGTAGACCAATGGTACAAAATAGAAGACACAGAGACAAACTCACAATAAATACAGTTATCTCGTACTAGACAAAGGTGCTAAAAACAGACACTGGAGAAAAGATAGCTTCTTCAACAAATGGTGCTGGGAAAACTGGAAATCCATATGCAGCAAAATGAAACTAAACCCCTATCTCTCACCATGCACAAAACTCAACTCAAAGTGGACCAAGGACCTGGGAATTAGACCAGATACTCTTCACCTATAGAAGAAAAGTAGGCTCAGATCTTCATCATCTTGAATTAGGCCCTGACTTCCTCTACAAGACTCCTGAAGTGCAAGAAATAAAATCAAGAATCAATAAGTGGGATGGATTCAAACTCAAAATAATCTTCTCAGCAAAAGAAACAATAAATGAGGTGAAGAGAGAGCCTATATTTTGGGAGCAAATTTTTGCCACACGTACATCAGATAGAGCACTGATCTTCAGGATATAAAGAACTCAAAAGACTTTATGACAAACAATAACAACAACAACAACAACCAAAAAAACAAACAACTCAATCAATAAATGGGCTAAGGACCTGAACAGACACTTCTCAGAAGAATATATACAGAGATCAACAAATATATGAAAAAATGTTCAACATCTCTAGCAATTAGAAAAATGCAAATCAAAACTAAGATTTCATCTCACTCCAGTCAGAATGGCAATTATCAAGAATACAAGCAATAATAAGTGTTGGTGAGGATGTAGGGGAAAAGGCAATTAATACATTGCTGGTGGGACTGCAAATTGGTGCAGCCCATCTGAAGAGCAGTATGGAGATTTCTTAGAAAACTTGGAATGGAACCACCATTTGATCCAGCTATCCCACTGTTTGGTCTATACCCAAAGGACTGAAATTTTTAAAAACAGCATACTACAGTGATGCAGCCACTTCAATGTTTATAGCACAATTCACATAGCCAAACTGTGGAACCAGCCTAGATACCCTTCAAAAGATGAATAGATAAAGAAACTGTGGTATATATACACAATGGAATATTACTCAGCAATAAAAGAGAATAAAATTATGGCATTTGCAGGTAAATGGATGGAGTTAGAGAATATCATGCTAAGTGAAGTGTGCCAATCCCTAAAAACCAAAGGCTGAATGTTTTCTCTGATAAGTGGATGCTAATACATAAGGGGGAGCATGGGATGAGTAGAGGAACTTTGGATTGGCCAAAGGGGAGGAAGGGAAGGGAGGGGGAATGGAGATAGGAAAGATGATGGAATGAGATGGTCATCATTATCCTAGGTAAATATGAGTGCATGAATGGTGTGACCCTACTTTGTGTACAACCAGAGATGTGAAAAATTATGCTCCATTTGTGCATAATGAATTGAAGAGCATTCTGCTGTCATGTATGACTGATTAGAACAAATAAATTTAAAAACACGAATAGAAAAAAAGAATAAGTTTAGTGCTAATAGTACAGATTTAAAAGGTAATAACAAGGATAATGAACTAAATATGCAAAAAGTTAAAAGAGATAAAAGGCTCAGAGCAATAATAAGTCTAGATTGTAACCAACTTGTTACAATTTGAATCTGGAATGTCCCCAAAGTCTCATGTGTGGAAGGCTTGGCCCCAGATGATGGTGCTTCTGGGAGGTGGTAGAACCTTTAGAAGGTGGGGCTTAGTTGGAGGAAGTTAGGTCATTGGGCGTGGGCATATTGGGATCCTGCCCCTTACTCTCTTTCTGCTTCCCATGTCCCCTGAGATGAGTAGCTGTGCTCTATGACACGTGCCTCCCATCATAATGTTTTGCCTGACCTCAGGCCCAAAGCAATGGAGCCAAGTGACCATAGACTGAAATTTCTGAAACTGTGAGCCAAAGTAAATCCTTCCTTCTTAAAAGTTAAAAGCAAAACAAGAAAACACCACTTTAAAACTATGCCCTATTCTTAAGCAAGCATGATGACGTAAGTGTTCTAAGAATTTGAAATTAATATTTGTAACTCTATATTCTCACACTCATAACACATGACAAAACTAGGAATACTTCCTATTTTTATTTTATAGAATCATATTTTACTGTCTTCCATAATAACCAATAAAAATTAATATAAACAAAATTTAATTTAAAAAACCCCAAGCAACCCAATTAATAAATGGGCAAAGGAACTGAACAGGCACTTCACAGAGGAAGAAATCCAAATGGTCAAAAAATGTATGAAAAAATGTTCATCATCTCTAGCAATTAGAGAAATGCAAATTAAAACTACACTGAGAGGGCTGGGATTGTAGCTCAGCGGTAGAGCGCTTGCCTTGCATGCGTGAGGCCCTGGGTTCGATCCTCAGCACCACGTACAAAGCAATAAAATAAAGACATTGTGTCCATCTACAACTAAAAAAATATTTAAAAAAAAAAAAAAAAAAAAACTACACTGAGATTCTATCTCACTCCAGTCAGAATGGAAATTATGAAGAATACAAGTAACAATAAATGTTGGCAAGGTTGTGAGGAAAAAGATACACTCACACATTGCTGGTGGGACTGCAAATTGGTGCACCACTCTGGAGATTCCTCAGAAAACTTGAAATGGAACCACCATTTGATCCAGTTATCCTACTCCTTGGTCTATACCCAAAGGACTTAAAATAAGCATACTATAGTGATGCAGCCACATCAATGTTTATAGAAGCTCAGTTTACAATAGCCAAGCTATAGAACAATGTAGGTGCCCTTCAATAAATGAATGGATAAAGAAAATGTGGTATATATACATATAATGGAATATTACTCAGCCATAAAGAAGAATGAAATTAGAGTATTTACCAGTAAATGGATGGAACTGGAAACTATCATGCTAAGTAAAATTAGCCTGACCCCAAACACCAAAGGCTGAATGTTCTCTCTGATATGTGGATGATAACCCACAACAAGGGAGGGTGGGGAGGGGAAGAATAGAAATCCATTGGATTAGACAATGGGGAACAAAGGGAAGGGAAGAGGTAGGGGAATAGGAAATACAGTAGAATTAATCAGACATTATTTTCCTAGTTTTGTATTTGAATACAAGACTAAGATTACTCTGCATTGTGTATAATCACAAGAATAGGATCCTAATTAGAATGCTATACTCCATATGTGTATAATATGCTAAAATAATATGCTAAAATACATTCTACTGTCATATATATCTGAAAGAACAAATAAAAAATAAGAAAAGAACTCAGATTAAAAGAGATCTAAAAGGTATATTAGCGAGTCATTGTATATGGACTTTACTTTGTTCTTAATTAAATAAATGAAATGTTAAATATTATAGTACAGGCTGGGGTGTTGCTCATTGGTAGAGCACTTGCCTAGCATGTGCAAGGCTCTGAGCTCATTTCCCAGTGCTGCGATAAATAAATGAATAGAAATTTTAAAAGTTATAACACAATTGGGGAATTGTAGATGCTCAGTGGTTATTAAGTTATGATGAGGAAATATTGAAGTGAGATCATATTGTATTTCATTTAACAGGGAAATCTGTATCTTTTTAAAAAAATTATTTATTCTAATTAGGTTTACATGACAGCAGAATGCATTTTGATTCATTGTTCACAAATGGAGCACAACTTTTTATTTCTCTGGTTGTTAACAATATAGAGTTATACTAGATGTGCAGTCATACATGTACCTAGGGCATTGTCATCCGTCACATTTCCACCATCTTTCCTGCCCCCATGTCTCATCCCCTTCCTTCCCTCCCCTTTGACCAAAGTTTCTCCATTCTTCCTATTCCTCCTCCCCCATTATGGATCAGCATCCACTTACCAGAGAGAACATTCGGCCTTTTGGTTTTTTGAGACTGCCTTCATTCACTTAGCATGATGTTCTCCATCTCCATCCATTTACCTGCAAATCCCATAATTGGAAATCTGTATCTTTAGAAATATGTGCAGATGAAATAATATGATGTTTGAGACTTGCCTTAAAACTCTCTGGGTATAGGGGAAAGGGTACCGAGAATATAAGATTATTCATGAGATGACAGTTGTTAAAGCAAATTGGTAGAAATGTGGGGTTCATTATATTATTCTCTTGTGAATTTTTCCATAATAAAAACTTTGTGCAATTTCAAGAATGTGTACAAAGAATACAATGTAGTAAGACATATTATGTTTAAATGATAAGCATCTTGACAACTCAATGACTGACTAATAGGGGTCATTTGAGATTTACATTACAAAATAGCTAAAAATCTCACGTACTACAAAGTTTTGCATTGGTTATTAAAATATTGTCCCAGCTCCCAGAAATAATTTTCCCCCAAATAACACATTTCAGAGATGAGGAATTGTGCTTCTGTTTCCAGCCGTGGCAGAACAACTGGTATAGGACTGGCCATCCTGCCAAAGGCAATTATAAAGCTGGAAAACTGTATGAAGTAACAACCAATTGTGCAGGATGTGACCTTGAGAAAATGACATATGTGATGGCTGTCAGTGTGTTGGCTCTCTATAAGCAAGTACTTCTCCACTACAGCATAAGGGAGTAGGGTCCAAGGGGATGGTGGACCCACCAGGCTGAATGGGCAGAAGTTGGAGTTTGGGGTGGATGAGGCAGCAGGAATGAGTGGGCAAAATACTGGAGAGACCCAGGCGCAGTGGCGCGTGCCTGTAATCCTAGCGGCTCAGGAGGTTGATGCAGGGGGATTGCAAGTTCAAAGCCAGTCTCAGCAAAAGTGAAGCACTAAGCAACTCAGTGAGACCTTGTCTCTAAATAACATAAAATAGGGCAGGGAATGTGGCTCAGTGGTCAAGTACCCCTGAGTTCAACCCCTGCTACCCCCCCCAAAAGATACTGGAGAGAAGGGAGCTGAAATTATGGGAGTGGCTGCCCAGGAGTCTATGTGGAGCTTCAATGTGCTTCTTGGCAGATGGCTGGTTGGGGAAGGACAGTACTCTACAGGTCTGGAAAGATCACTTGCTGTGGAGTTGAACATAAGCAATGACATTATAGGCTGTGCAATGTTGGCAGATGTTGGAGCTCCGCCCAGCTGGAGTGGAGGTGTCTTTCTGAGCACTTTGTGAATTCAGTTAAGATTCCAGAAAGAGAAAGGCCACATCCTAGAGCCGAGAAGACACCCTATGATTAAGATCAGAACCTAAACAGACCCACTCTAACAAAGAATCAAACCACTCCTGACAGGACCGAAAAGACTGTTGCCAGGACTATCCTCAACACCCTTTCATAAAAGATGACATAGTCCATAATTCCCTTCAAAATATCATCCACAATGTGGAACAGATATAAATTATAGACTTGTAAAAAAGTGGGCAACTGTGACCTATAATCAAGAAAAATAGTAGTTAATAGAAACAGACTTTAAGATGATCCAGATGTTGAAATAAGCATACCAAACTTAAAGAATAAGAGCTTAAGAATAAGAGATTAAGCATATATGCAAAGAACAAGAATTTAAAGAACAAGACCACAAAGATATATAAAGAATAAGAATATATATTGTATGTATATATACATATACACTTACATATATGTACATATATCTATGGACACACACACATACATATATATGTATATATGGAAAAGGATTTTTTTTGGAAAAAAGGAAAAGTGTAAAACTCGAAAATGGAACATCTAAAATAAGAGTTCCCTGGATGGGTGATGGGTGTGGCACCCACAAGAATGCATCTTGCCTGCCTCCTTCTCAGGTAGTGTAACTGACCACTGGCCCCAGATGGGTGCTTTCAAGTCCATCCTGTGTTTGCATGGAAGCTATATCTCTCATGGGATGGACCCTGTGCATTTATGCATTGAATGACATTTTTTAAATGCTGAAAGGAAAATTCCTGCTAATCCAGAAGTCTATATTTAATGAAACTATCTTTCAAAATACTAGGTAAAATAAACATTAAAAAAGAAAAAAACTGATAGTGTTTGTCACAAGTATTCCTATGCTACAAGAAATACAGTTTTTAAGACTAAAGAGAAATTACACCAGACAGAAACTTGGGTTCTCAGACAGGAATGCAGAAAACAAAAAGGATAAATACACATGTGCAAAGACGAAAAAGTATCTTTCTTTATTCTCCTGATTTCTTTGAAAAAATATCTATTTATAGTAAACATTAACTTTATAGTCCATCTTATGTTCATATATGAATACACGAGCAGTGTAGCTCCACATTGTGTACAACCACAAGAATGGGAAGTCATATTCCATGTATGTATAATATATCAAAATACATTCTACTGTCATATATAACTAAAAAGAACAAATAAAAAAAGTTTAAAAAAAACTTTAGGGGCCTAGGATTGTGGCTCAGAGGTAGTGCACTCCCTCGCACATGTGAGACACTGGGTTCAATCCTCAGGACCACATAAAATGAATAAATAAAATAAAGGTATGAAAAACCCTTCATATTCCAGAATTCTTCCCTTACATAAATGTGAAGTATGTGATAAGACCAACACAAAGGGACTGATGGTGTGGCTCAGTGGTGGAGCATGTGCTTAGCATGCATGAGATCCTGGGTTCAATCCCAGCACCGCCGCCACCCACCAAAATAAGAATAGCATAAAGGTTGGGAGTAAATGTGATTTCACTTTTGTGAGATTCTTTCATTTTTGTTAAAATGGTATACTATTGATTCTAAATAGATGTATATTGTAATTTCTAGAACAGTCACTAAAAATACAACTGAAGAACTAAAATAGAACATTAAAAATTATTTTTTGGTCCAAAACAAGGCAAGAAAACCAAGAAACAAAACCATATGGTGAAACCATAAAACATATAACAAAATGGTAGGTGTAAACCCAACCATGTAAAAAATTTATTAAAAAATTCTTGGAATATCCAGATATAAAAAGTCTACCCAAGTGTATACTGTCTAGAAAAGTATGAAGTTTAAGTACAAAGACAGTCAGATTGATAAGAAAAGAAAGAAAAAAGATATTATGAAAACAGTACAACTCATCTGGTGTGGCTATTTTATTTTTCCCCGTTTGGTACTGGGGATTGAATTTAGGGGTACTCGACCACTGAGCCATGTTTCCAGCCCTATTTCATGTTTTATTTAGAGACAGGATCTCACTGAGTTGCTTAGTGCCTCGTCGTTGCTGAGGCTGGCTTTGAACTCGTGATTCTCCTGTCTCAGCTTCCCAAAGTGCTGGGATTACAGGAATGTGCCACCGTGCTCGGCTCTGGTGCGGCTATTTTAAAGTTAGATAAAGTAAACATCAAGAAAAGGAGTATTAGCAGAAATAGTGACATTTTATCAGAAAGATATAATGATTTTAAGTATGCACATGCCTCAAAAAGTTCACAAAAATGTGAAAGAAAATCTGACAGAATTAAAGAGGGGTATAGATAAATATATAATTGCCTTTGGAAATTTTAAATGGCTCTCAGTAAATAAGAGAATAACCAGGCAAATACAATCTGTAAGGATATAGAAGGTATCAACTGTATCATCAACCATCCACACTAATTGACATTTACCAAGAGCAAGCATTACCACTAAAGGAAGAATATGTTGTCTCTTCAGGTGTACATGGAATATTCATCAAGCTAGACTACATGTTTTACAATAAAATAAGTCTCAAAATTCAAATGGTTGAAATCTTACAGAATATGTTCTCTGACTACAATGGAATAAAGATAAAATTCAGTAACAATAAGATATCTAGAAAAATTCTCAAATACTTGGAAATCAAACAATAGATTTCTAAATACCACATTAGTCAAACAAGAAATGACAAGGAAAATTATGAAATATTTCAAGCCAGCATTTTATGCCAATAAGTTGACAATTTAGATGAAACGCATAAGTAACTTTAAAAACAACTCTCAAATATTGCCACAAAGAGGAATGAAAAATCTGAATGGCTCTGTTATCTGTCAAAGAAATTGAATTCATAAAGAAGAATTGTATCATAAATTTTTTTTTTTTTTTTTTT
>CM053404.1:71393236-71405716 GCA_028644305.1 Xerus rutilus
GAAATGTAGGGCTTCTGAAATCCTGTTTTTGAATCTTCAGAAAATCTGCGTCTGTGCCTCTGCTCTAACGTCTTGGAATTGCACAAGTGAGAAGCAAGATCATATAAAATGTACAGAATAGGTACCAACTGTGTTGTGTCACTGTTGGAAATAAAGAAGGGTAATAGAAATTTGTGGGTCTGGGTTAAAATAGGAATTACTCTTCATATATTCCCAGTGCTTTTCAGTGTTCCTCTAAGTAGCTTATCCAAAATAACAATTTAAAAATCTGATTTTTTTTCTTTTGCTTTTTAAAAAATGAATTTAGAATTTAGATTCTTTGGGAAGCTGTTTTTCCTCCATTTGGCCAGCCTGGTTGCCACTTTTTGAAATGGTCACAGATTTATTTTTCGTGGATTTCTTGATCTAGGAAAACTGGGAATTTCAACACTTTGAGATCCTCCCTTAGTAATAGAATTGTGATTGTATTAGTGATGGAATGAGAAAACACAATATCCAAATAACACTGGCAACATAGCACACTCCAGTGTCAGTTGTTTCCCTTTGTGTTTGGGGGGTGCTGACTAGAAGTTGCAGTTGCTGTCGTAGCCCAGCATCAATGATGGGAACACTATCCCTAGCCCAGGAAAATATCCAAATTCAAAGTTTCAAGTACAATTTCTACTGGATGCATATCACTTTTGCAACACCATAAAGTTGAAAAACTGTAAATTAAAACATTTATGCATCAGGGACCATCTGTGTTAGGTATTCCCAGATAGAAGATGTACCCAAAAAAGATAAGACATGGTACTTGATTCAAGGAGTTTGGGGAAACAATACAAACAACTGAAGTATAAATAAATAAGTCCCAGATGAGGTGATACTAATTCTAGGTACAGTATGAACTCACAGAGTGAAGTAATCCATGTGTGTCCAAGGTGTTAAATCGGGTGTGGTGACCATGATAATGTGCTTTGCACATTTCCAACTACAGGCCCGTCATTGACCAAGGGACTCAGCTGCTGTGCTCTGAAAACCGGAGCAATGTTTGTCCCAAAGCCAAGGTTGTGTGTGGTCTGCTCTGAGCCAGTGACTCAGTAAACAGTGTCTACCCTGTCTCCTTTATTCTGGGTCACACTTACAGGCTCTACCAGCCTCCCTTGGATCCTTCCTCATTTCTCTCACAGACAATTCTTCGAATAAAATCCTTACATATGTAATCCCATTTTGGTGTCTGTTTCTCAGAGGACACAGACAAACAAAGCAGGTTTTAGGTAATAAGGCAAGACTTGCACCTCACCTTGAAAGATGGGGAGGGAGAGGTTAGAGTGCAGGAGATTTGCAGTTGTGGAGAACTTAACCAAATTATAACTCTGTCCAAATTATGATGGGCAGCGAGGAGCCAAAATTTGAGTGTCAGAGGGTACCCATTAGAGAACTTTGGGAAATAAGACATGGGCCAGACTGTGGCGAGCGTTAGAGTCTGGTGTTGAGATTGGACTTGCAGAGTCCTGGGACAAGGAAACAGTTCCTCAAAAGTGGTAATTTAGGAAAAATAACCAGAAAATGGTATACGGGATGGATTAAAGGTGAAAGAGTGCCGAATCAGGGTAGTTGGCTGGAAGTCTGGTTCCGTGATCTGGGCCTGAGAGTAAAGAAAATTCCTAGTCAAGGTTGGTGAAATGAAGAGAAGGGAGTGAGATTTTAGAGGGAGAACAAGCAGAACTTAATGCCTGGGTGTGTGAGGGACACAGGATAGTAGATGCAGGGTGAAGATGAAACATGAGTTCAAACTGGTTCCACAGGTTCTAGCCTGAAAGCATGGAAGAGTCACAGATTTGAAGACTGAAATGAGGAAATTGGAATAGAAGAGGGAATGACTTCTGTGGCAGAATGAGAACCGTGAGTTCTGTTATGTGTACTTACTACTTGATAAGTACCAATCTGTATGATCAGGAATGCCTGGACGATGTTGGGAAATCCGGAATGAGAGCCAAACTGGAAAGATAATTTTGAGAATCATCAAAATTTAGATGAATAGTAAGGATGGGGCATAGGTGGAAAAGAGCACCAGTTTAAGAGACAAAACAGAAATATTTGGGGAAAATTGTGAAACTGCCTCCTTTTTGATAATAGCCACTTGGAAGACTTCCTTCTCCCTGTCTCCCCATGTTTGTCAGCTCTTGGGTAGCAGAACAGCAGAGGACTTGGCTCATTGGCTATTGTCACATTTACCACTTGTATGAGTCAAGTCTTCAGGGAGGGACTCTGGCCTCCTTGCTCTGCATGACTTCTCTACCTTGGGTTAAGCTGTACTCCCTGATCCTCTTTGCATATGTGGAATTCTCTTCCTGTTTGGTCCCTTAGTCAGCTATGAAACTTTCAGACTCTGAATTGCTCATCCCTAGAAAACTAACCCCAGCCCTCAGATTCTACTTCAGTCTCTATTACTTTTCCCAGTGCCAAGTCCTAGCCTGTCCTGTGTTCCTGCCTTCTGCCATTGGGGCCTGCTGCTCATGCTCTGTACCCTTATGATGTCCTATTTGAAAAAGATATTGTTTTGTATTTGTAGATGGACAGCCTGCCTTTATTTTATTTATTTTTATGTGGTCCTGAGGATCAAACCCAATGCCTCACCCATGCTAGGCAAGAGCTCTGCCACTGTGCTACAGCCCCAGTCTATGATGCTCCATTTTTAAAAAGCACCTTCATTACTAAGAGTTAATACTCACAGAAGGATCTGGTTTGAGAAAGACTATCATTGAGAAAACACACAGATATGTATGACTCAGTATGTGGGGTGATACCTTCTGAGTCAATTCTGAACCCCAAATTCATGGGACATGCAAAGCAACCTGGCTTCCTATAGGACTCTAGTGTTTTCCCAGCAACCTTGATGTGTATTTCATTTCCCAGGCAAATACCATATGCTTCTGGTTATCCTATATTACACAATGATGTTTCATATTAAATTTTCATTTGATCAGATATAACATATATTTTGAGAAAATAGTTAAGAAAAATTTATCATGTCTTCCATTTGGAACACAATACTGGGAATCAGGATGTTTAGGAGGTATAGAATACAAATACGCAAATGCAAACATCACAGCACATAGAGTATATGACAAAATGCCTTAAATCTGAGTGGTTCTTTTCTTTTCCTACAACTACAACACTGTCAAAGACATCCTCCTTGTTCCTTTTTTGAGGAGAAAAATCAATATTCATAATGACAAACCTAATGAGCTGAATTCTGGGTGTATGTTCTTGGGTACTTCTGCCAACACTGAGCTAGTCTTCCTTATGCTCACTTAACTTTTATAAGAGGTATTTTTATTTCTTTATATAATCCCTAACATGGACCCATTCTGTATCCCTTTGATCAAGAGCAATCCTCATATAATTCAGATAAATGCAGACTCTCCATATTGGAGCTGCCATGCATCAGCTGCTATGGCTCCACATGCCTGGGCTGAGCCTGTTGGGTCACTAAAGCAGTGGCCTTAAGTTTGAGGCTCTTCACAGAGATACATGGGTTAAGAGAGAAACAACTGGAGCTTCTGTAGTCCTGTTCCTTGAGGTCTTATGAACAGCCAGATGAATTCCTAATTCAGTTCACTTAACTCTAATTGTAATAGATCTTCATCACTCAAACTAAAAAATCAATCTCCTAAACCCTGAAGAACACAGTCATACACATGGTATTAAGTGGAAGAGTAAGCAAAGAGAGAAACAAAGCTCATGAACTTTAACTCAGAGGAAAAAAATTGGCTCCTTTCCCAGTTCTCAGATTGGAGCCCACTGATTTAGAATTTTATGTAAAACTAAGCTAACTGCTTTCACATGAGCCATTGCATCTATAGAGTACCACAGATAGCAGAATAGATGGCACAAGTGGTTGGTAGACTTTAACAGCTTAGCATGAGAGAAGAAATGGTGAAGGAAAGATTTTGCCAACTATAATGCTGGGACTTGAATGAAGAGCAAAGTAGCCTAGCACACCTTAGAAACCCCCACGGCCTCTGCCCCCCCCCCCTTGACGACACAGTCCAGGAATCAGGATCCATAATGGGCCACTGGAAGTAAAATTATGCTTGGAATTATCTGTAGAAAAGACAAAATTAATGTAGATTAGAAATTCTGTTAGCAACACAAATGCAATTATTTTCATTATACTTGTAGAAAAGCCATAATTCTCTTTAAAAATTTTGCTTAGGTGGAACAGCTCATTCGATAATGAGACTAGATATTTTAATAGGACTACCCCGTGAAGGACGTCATATGCCACATTAAAGAGGCTGTCATCCTGTGAGCTGAGAAGATTATTAAAGAATTGTGAGCCAGCCGGGCGCAGTGGCTCAAGCTTGTAATCCCAGCATTTAGGGAGGCTGAGACAGGAGAATCGTGAGTTCAAAGCCAGCCTCAGCAATGGCGAGGCACTAAGCAACTCAGTGAGACCCTGTCTCTACATAAAACACAAATAGGGCTGGGGATGTGGCTCAGTGGTCGAGTGCCCCTGAGTTCAATCCCCAGTACCAAAAAAAAAAAAAAAAAAAGAATTGTGAGCCAGAGGCTATGGTGATCAGATTTGTTTTTGTTTTTGTTGTTTGTTTCTTGGGCATCCTATGGAGTAGTGATAAGCATGGAGGAAGGTAGTTGAGCCCTGGAGCTATGGAGGCCAATTAGGATGCTTTAGTAATATTCCAGGAGAGAGGGGGAGCATATGAGCTAGAGAAATGGAGAAGAGTGTGGAGGAGGATTAGATTTATTTGGGTGCTGTTAGGACAAAGGCTGATGACCAATTAGATATGCAGAGAATGGAAATATGATTCAGGTTTCCTTGGGCAACTGGGTGGACGGGTGGTGACAACCAAGATGGAGACAAAGATAGGAAGGGGGCTGGAGAGGGGAATAATGAATTTGGACCTGGCAGTACTGAGTTGGAGGAAACTGTGAAACATCCAGTTTGAAATGTGAATGTCGGCAATCAATTTGGGAGGTAACTATGAACATCTCCTAATAATTTCATGGGTGTGATGAAAAGTCCTAAGGGGGAATATGTAGAATGGAAGGATTACTAATAATGGAGAGCTTAAGATGGAGAAGGGGAACATTTGTCAGAGGCCTGGGGAATATTTAACAACTCGGCTCTTCTTGGATTATAAATGGAAGATCCAAGGTCTGTAGATCCAAGGTCCCTTGAACAGTGAATTACTTTTCCCTTAAGTGATTATCTTCATTTTAACAGTGAGCTGTCTTTCCTTAGGACTTTTAAATTTTAAATTTCACCAAGTTCTTCTGGTAGTAGGTGAGGTAAAAATGCTAAGTTATAAGTTAAAATGTCCGTTTCTTGACTCTGATAGTTTTAAGCCTTTGTTCCTGAACTTTGTTAGTAGAAGGGACTCATGCTGACTTCCTGTTGCACTGATTTTTTCATTTGTAAAAGTTTGAATTTCCCCACTCCATCCATAACCTATTATATGTAATAGATTGTCAAACAAACATCATTTTTTTCACATTTTTGAACATTTTATTGTGAAACATAATATAAATAAAATTCAGTAAAATTTATAGTTAAATGATTAATAAAGTTTAAATATATGTATCCATTTTTTAAAAAATATTTTTTAGTTGTCAATGGACCTTTATATTATTTATTTATATGTGGTGCTGAGAATTGAACCCAGTGCCTCACACATGCCAGGCAAGCGCTCTACCACTGAGACCCCAGCCCCTGTATCCATTTTTTTTATAATTTTTTTTTTAGTTGTAGATGAACACAATACCTTGATTTATTTTATGTGGTGCTGAGGATCGAACCCAGTACCCTACACATGCGAGGCAAGCGCTCAACTGCTGAGTCACAACACCAGCCCTCCATTTTTTATATAAAGAAATTCCTTTGAATGTCAACAGATGGCATCCCAGAGAACCCAAGTTAATAACCTGTAATGTGAAACAAACATTATTTTTTAAAAAACAAATGCAAGTCGTGTTATATAATGAATTCCTTTGTATTCTAGTTCTTCCTATATTTCCATCCTGGAGTTCTCCAAGAAAATTCAGCTAAACTTCTTCTCTGTACGTGTTTTTAATCACAGAGCAATTACCATGTTCATGATGCCCATTTGGCTGATAAAAATACTTGCCTTTTCTGTAGGTTTTTTTGGGGGGCGGGGATTGAACTTAGGGGAACTCTACTGCTGAGCCACACCCCCAGCCTTATTTTGTATTTTATTTAGAGACAGGGTCTCACTGAGTTCCTTAGTGCTTCACCTTTGCTGAGGCTGCCTTGTACTTGCAATCCTCCTGTTTCAGCCTCCGGAGCCACTGGGATTACAGGTGTGGACCACCACTCCCGGCTTCTTTAGGTTTTTTTACTTTTATTTATATGTAATTTTGGATATGGCTGTTGCTTGTTCTGTTGATCTGAAATCTCACCAGCATACTTTATAGTAATACTACTTCTAAGGAAGAATTCAGTTGTTAATGATTTGGATGTGAGGTGTCCCCCAAAAGCTCACGTGTAAGACAATACAAGAAGGTTCAGAGGAGAAATGATTAGGTTGTGAGAGTCCTGACCTGATCAGTGAATTAATCCCCTAATAGAAATTAACCGAGTAATAACTAAAGGGGTAGGGTGTGACTGAAGGAGGTGGGAATTGGGGTGTGGCTATGGGATATATATTTTGTATCTGGAGAGTGGAAACTCTCTGCTTTCTGATTGCCATGTGAGCTGCTTCCTTCTGCCACACTCTTCTGCCATAATGTTCTGCCTTACCTAAAGCCCCAAAGAATGGAGCTGGCCTTCTATAGACTAAGACCTCTGAAACTGTGAGCCTCCAAATAAACTTCCTTTTCTAAAATTGTTCTGGTTGGGTCTTTTAGTCACAGTAGCAAAATAGCTGACTAAAACATCAGTGTTCTAGGTAATAGAACTTGATAATTACTGAATTGTTAGAGTACCAAAGGCCCCAGCACAGCTAATTACATGATGATCTGATACATAATTCAATCCTGTGGCAGATACTCCAATAATGCTCCAGAGTAAATCCCTGTGATGGTTCCCATTGAATAGTGTACCTGGTTGTTCTCTTGCTTGAAAGGAAAAATGGCCAGAGGTTCAATTATTTATCAGTTTCCAGGCTGTGGCCAGAGCTTTGGTTGGATGGTCAGTGACTTGGAAGGAACATTATTGAAATATTGTTCTGTTCACAGAAGTCTAGGAAGGAGGTATGTGGGCAGGACTCTCTGAATGGACAAAAAATCATGAAGATATGAGTGTCCCCTATGAATGCTCATCTAAAGATGATCTCAGCAGAGGAAGAGTTTAATAATCAAGATGACATTCTGTAGCTGTCATCACCCACTGGTCTCCTGAATAAAGTGGCTGTCATCACCCCTGTCATCACCCACTGGTCTCCTGAATAAAGTGGCTATGGTGGCAGGGGTGGAGGTTATGCATCGGCTCAGAAACACGGACTTCTACTCAACCAAGAACAACCTGGCTATGACCACTGGAAATTAACACTGAGACCCCAATATGGCACCATTCCCCAGGGTGACCAACCAAATACCTGATAACAGGTAGATTGTATTAAACTTCATCCATCACAGAAACAGCAGTGATTTGTCCTTATTGGAATAGACAATTCTCTGGATATAGATTTCATTATCCTGCATGCAATACATTTGCCAAAACCCCCCATCTACAGATATTTCACAATGCTTTATCCACCATCAATGGGATTCCACACAGCATTGCTTCTGACTAAGCATTTGCTTCACTTCTCAGTAAATGGAGTACAGCAAGGAGCTCCTGACCATGAAATTCACTTGTCTTACCACGTTCCTCATCTTCCTAAGGGAGCTGGCTTGACAGAACCGTGTAATGGCCTTTTGAAGTTACAGCAGTTACAGCACTACCTTAGAGGCAATACCTTGCAGGGCTAGATCAAGGTTCTCCAGGAGGCTGTATATATTCAGCATCCAAAATATGGTGATGTTTCTCCCGTAGATAGGATTCATGGATCCAGGTATAATGGGGTGAAAATGGGAGTGGCACCAATCACTTGTGATCCACAAGCAGTATTTTAGCTTCTTGTTCTGAAACCTTATGCTCTGTTGGCCTAGAGGCCCTAGTTCCAGAGGGAAAATGCTTTTACCGGGAGACAACAATGATTCCATTGAACTAGAAGTTAAGATTACCATGAGGATGCTTTGGGCTCCTCATACCTTTGCATCAAAGAAGCAAAGAAAGGAGATACTTGCTGATAGGGGAGTTTAATCCTGTCTACCAAAGAAAATTTAGTCCACTATTCTGCATGGAGGTAAGGAAGAGTATATCTGGGATAAAGGGGATCATAGGGCATCTCTTAGTGTTACTCTGCCCTGTGATCAAGGTCAATGGAAAATGACAACAACCCAGCTTGGGCAGGAGTATGCATGGCCTAGACTCCTCAGGAATGAAGATTTGGGTCACCCTGCCAGCTGAAAAACCATGACCAATTGAGATACTTGCTTAGGGAAAGTGGAATACAAAATGGGAAGAAAGCGGTTATAAATATCAGCTATGACCATGTGAACAGTTACAGAAACCAGGTCTGTGATCGTCATGAGTATTTCTTGTTTTGTTGTGAACACATTTGTGTGTTTTACTTAAGCAAATATATATGTTTTATTCCCTTTCATCACCTTATCACATAACATCAGATATGTTGAACTTACAGTACAGTATTTAAATAATATTAACTGTTCATCATAGTATTTAAGTTACTGGGTTATTGGGGAGAAGAGTAAACATTACCCAAGAACTTTGTATCATCTTCTGGGAAAGAGTATATTTTTTATTATATGCTGAATAATTGTATTATTTTAGGCTGAAGTGTTACCTGTAATTGTCTTTATTTGGAAGTGATTTAAGGAGATGTATATGGGTGCCAGACTCACAAGGACTGGACTTGTGATGGTTAATTTTATATGTCAGCTTGTCTGAGCCACAGTGCCCAGATATTTCGTTAGACATTATTCTGGATGTTTCTGTGAAGGTGTTTGTATTAGTCAGCCTTTTGTCACTGTGACAAAATACCTGAGATAATAAACTTAAAAGGAAGAAAGGTTTATTTGGGCTCAAAATCAGAAGTTTCAGTACATGGTTATTTGGCCCTGTTGCTTTGGGCCTGTGGAGGCATAGAACATCATCGCCAGAGTATGTGGTGGCGGGAGAATAAAAAGAGGGGGAGAGCAATGGGTTGGGGCCCACATGTCCTTTTTAAAGGCATGCCTCCAGTGACCTAACTTTCCTCCACTAGGTCTTACCTCTTAGTTCCATCACCTCCTAGTAGTGCCACAGACTGGAAACCAAAATTTTTATCATATGGGTCTTTGGGGGGACATGTAAGATTCAATCTATAGCAGTTTGAATAGGATTAACATTCAAATTGACAGACTTTGAGTAAAGAAGATTGCCCTTCCTAATGTGGCTAGGCCTTATCTATCCACTGAAAGCCTGAATAGAACACAAAGAATGAGCATCTTTGAGGAAGAGAAAATTCTGCATCAGACAGCTTTTGGACTGGAACTACAACAATGGCTTCTCAACTGGGGCTCCAGGCTGCCAGTGTACTCTGGCACTCACAGATTTTGCACTCACAGCCACCGTAAGCACATGAGCAAATTCCTTTAAAGAAAAAAAAAATCCGTGTGTGTGTGTGTGCATTGTGTGTGTGTGTGTGTGTGTGTGTGTGTAGAATCCTGATTAACACATTTCTTTAAACTCGCATCTGGAGATTGCCATATTATTTCACTTAAATTCAATTCACTTAAATTGAATTCTAGATCCTCAAACACCTCACAAGCACCCTGATTTTTTCATGTACATAATTAGAAAGCATGTCTTTAGTTCTATAAAGTTAAAACAAGTTTGGGATCTCAGTGCTAATACTGTCTGCACTCTGCTCAGGAGCAGATACATCTCTGACTTTTTGCATGCCTGGTACAGAGACCAGTTCACTCTGTAATCCCTGGCGCAACTGAACAGAGAGACTAAATTGAATCAGTGTCTTATGCTGTCAGCCACCCTGAGGAATCCAAAGAAACCCAAAGGTGGGAAGTTATGGTAAAGTGACAAGCTTCTCACAACAATCAAAAACACCTGGCTTCTGCAGTTGTACTTAACTGTGGACATTACTTACACATAGAAACTGCGAACACAAATCTGTTTTCTTAGGCTGGTAAAATAAGTACCTGAAGCTGGTTATGTGTGGTTAACAGGAAAGAGAAGATTTGCGAAGTGGAATTTAGCGAGTGCATCATCATGGCTATATTCAGCGCTGTGGGATCATGACCCATGCATGAAAGAGACTTGGTGCCTCATGAAACTTGAATCACAAGGACTTAATTCTCCATAATGCTATGTGCGTTTCATAGCACTTTCCTATCTACTCCTTAGAAAGGATATATGCTAAGGAATATTCTATGTACATTTCTAACCCAACTTCTTAATTTCTAACTGAATTTCATAATTTCCTAATGAATTTCACTTTACAGATTAGAAGTTTTGGAGACCTGTGCTTCACAGACCGAGGAGCTGGGCCCCAGGGAGTGCCCATGACTTTCCCCATCTGACCCTGCTTGTCCCCCAGGTAAGACAAGCTTCAGTAAGGGTGAGCCTTGATCACAACCTTGGAAAGCCCCGTGCTTATAAATGTTCCCTTAATTGGAAGCACTAAGCACAAACACAGTTCACATAAATTCTCCCTAAGAAATACGTAAGACCCAAGAATAAAAGGGCATGGTTAGTTAACACAAACCAGGTCTCCTAAGTCCTGCAAAACTCTGCCATGTGCAGCATTGCTGGCAGCCTAGGGTGGGGCATCTGCTTCTGCTCCCGCCTGTCCTGTGCTCTTTTCTGCTCTTCAGTGTCTTTGAATCTCAAGCTCAAGATCTTAGGGGAAACTTCATTAGACACATGTGAACAGACTCTATATCCTGAACCACAGTCTCTTACAAATGATGTGGGAATCAAAGAAGTCATAGCCCAAAATGGAAATGAAGGAATCAAGCAGCAAAAGGGGCACACTCATATGTCTTAACCCAGTGAGGGTAGCCTAGGGATTTTCAAACTACTTGCAGTCTAGGAGCGGGCTTTGCAATCAATTTGGGGGGTCCCAACCACAGTTTTCTAAAAATGAGACTAAAATAAAGAAAAATATTAGAGGGCATGGCATGCTGCAAGATGAGCAGTTTTGTAAACTTTTTATGTCAGATATTTGTGTGTGTGCAGTTGTGTGCATGTGTATGCATAGAGTTCAGGTGTTTATGTATGTGTTTAGTAGGTCACAATATAAAATATTTCTTACTATGGGTCATGGTCTAAAAGTGCGGAATAACAACACAAGACAATGCTAATATAAGATGATTAGAAGATTGTTAGGCCTGCAATGTGAGATTTTGCCTCTTTTGGGGACACCAATTTTATAGTCATATATTCTTTCTGGGTCTGCTTTTGTCTTTCTCAATCACTATCTAAATCTGCCACAGAAGTCAGGGATCAAGTTGTGAAAGATTTAAGCAGAACTTCCATGTTATTTAAAGACATTAAATAAGAGGCATGCCATCACATGGGGTGATGAAAAGGTTGGATGGCTTTCAGTGTCTGCTCAAGAGCTCAGGGGGCTTCACCTATCAGAAAACAAGCTTTGTACCATTCCCATGATGCAGAAAATCCTAAACCAGCCACGATACTCCAGCCATTGGCTCCCACCTGTTTTCTTCCTTCCCCACTCATCCCCTGGCTAGTCATTTCAGAATGAAATTTTGACTTCAGCCAGATAAGAAGATTCTGTTGTAAGAGGGCTGCTTGTGATCCAGTGATTTTAAAGAGGCAGGGCAAGATTATCAGATTGCGGAGTTCTACATCCCAAGTTTCATGTTGATCTCTGGATCAGTTAGCTACATGACCCCCTAAAGGCAAATTATTTCCAAGTGTTTATTTTTCAAAGTTACAACATAGATGCTGGTCTTTTTTCTCTTGGATATTGGGAAAATACCTAAGATATATTTGAGGATATAATACAAAAAGTCATTCCATGGAGTAATTATTATAATATTAGCAGTCTGGAGAAAATCCACTGAGGTTTTTCCTAGTATGAATTACAAAAAAAAAATCAAAATGGAGGAGCATTGGCTGAGGGCACTCAGTGGAGTCCTAAGGTCATTCTTAGTCAGTTCTCAGATACATCTGCAAGAACATTTTATAGTGGCCTCCAGACTTCCCACACCAGTGCAAGCTGACTTTTGAAACATTGTTGACTTCTGCTGACCTTCTATTCAATGGATCCCTTTGCCCAAACTACCCAGAAACCAAGACCTCACCCAGTCCCTTTCTTATAAAACAACTTCTTTTAGCGTCAACCATAATGCCTGACCAATGAGTGATGTGATTTCCAAACTCCTTGTGGTTTAAAATTATAAATACAGCTGTCATTTTGTAAA
>CM053404.1:71406216-71425224 GCA_028644305.1 Xerus rutilus
GTGTTATATGAGTAGAGAAATACTCATATAATCTTCAGTGGAATATTATTCAACCATAATAGGGAACGAAAGTCAGGTACATGCTACAACATGGGAGTCCTTTGATATTATGTTAAGTGAAATAATACAGACACAAAAGAACAAATTGTGTATGAGTCCATTTATGTGAGACACCTAGTACAGGTATAAATTCATAGAGACAGAAAGTAGAATGGTGGTTTCCAGGGGCTGGGGGAGAGGGAATGGGTACTGAGTTTCAGTTTGGAGTGATGAAACTGGTTTGGAAAGAGATAGCAGCGATGGTTGTATGATACCATGGATATACTAAGTGCCTTTCACTGAATCATACACTTTAAAGTGGTTAAGATAGCAAATTCTATGTTATGTATCTTTTACCATGTTTTAAAAAATTAATAATGCAATATTACCCAGAGTACTATACAGTTTAAATGAGTAAATCGTATGGTTATATAAAATATATCTCAATAAAGCTGTTTAAAAAATTTTGAAAGTAGAGATCAGGTAGAGAAATTCTGTCCCACACTGAGTCGTGCATTGTGTGGACCTGTTTTCCTGAGAGGGATGGGCTCTGAGGTCTTGGTGGCAGCTGCCTCTTAACCCCCTGCACAGAACAGGCATGGTGTGTAATACTAGGGATTTTCTGTTTTCAGTGCTGTATTTACTTTTTAAAGACATTGCTGAGTTCAGCAGAATTTTCCACATCCATTTGTATTTTGCTTGGTACTCACTCTCTTACAAAAATGGACAATCAAGACAAAGAAAACAGAAGGTCCAATTACGACTCTTCATTTCACCCCAAAGCAAAACAAGATTCATTTCTTTCTTTTTTTTTTTTTTAGTAGAAAGCAATGCCAGTCCCACTAGGAAGTGCTTAAGATGCCACAAAGAAAAGCAATTTTCTCCAAGGGTGAGATACTTTGTGCCTGTGAGGTAGTGACAGTGGAATAAATGCTCCTTCAGTTGCCATGAGGACTTTGCGGGCCCCAATCCCCAGTTACACTGTTTTCACAATGTGGTTTGCTCACTACCTGCAGCAGAATTCCCCAGGGTATTGTAGTTCTGGGGTTGTCATCTGGAGTCTGCATTTTTAACCAGCACGCCTACTGATTTTTTGGCACAGCTGAGGACACCTAGTGTAAATGCTTTTGCCTTCCATACATACCAAGAGGTTGCAGGCTTGACTCTCAAATTAGTGACTCTACAGAGTAGCATCTCAAGTCTTTTTTTTTTTCTATTTTATTTGTTCTAATTAGTTGTACATGATAAGTCTTAACTGTAGGTCAAAACCTTTACCACAATGAATCCTTGCAGTAATGCCCCACTGCCATGGTTTGAGCGTGTCCTCCAAGAGTTCATATGTTGGAAACTTAATCCTCATATTCATATGTTTATGGTATTTGGAGATGGGGCTTTTGGAAGTGATTAGGATTAGATGAGGTCATGAGAGTGAGGACCCTATGGTGGTATTAGTGGCTTTTTAAGAAGAGGAAGAGAGACGCAAGCTAGCATCTGTCTCCTTGTGATGCCTTCTGCCATGTTATAATACAGCAAAAGGCCCTCACCAGATGCTGAGCACCATGTACTTGGACTTCCTAGTCTCCAGAACCAAGAGCTAAATGAACCTCTATTCTTTATAAATTATCCAGTGTGTGGTATTTACTCATAAGAGCAGAAAAATGGACTAAGACAACAGTCTGTCCTGTGTGTGCTCAGTGACTTTGGTTGATGATTTGATCTAATCAGAACAACTTGAGAAGACTGAAGGGATTTCCCTAGGCTGATTCCAGGATGTTTTTCTTGACCTGAACTTGAACCTCAAACATTTCCAGCCTGAGCTTCTACACTCTGCTATCTCCTGCTCAGGCCTCTCCTATTCCCAGGAAGGCTGCCTTCAGAAAGTCACTTCGAACTCTGGCCTGAGGCTGAGTAGGATTTTAAACAGAACGGTGCAGTGATTTAGATACAATGATTTCAGGTACACCTGGAGAATATTCTCGTATTATTCTAGCAGTGTCACTGAGTATTTGGTGCAGCCTCTTACTCTTGGGATGGGTAATCTGACACAGGGCTGGGGCTGGACATAGTACAACCCAGCTGAGCATGTGCCTGAAGAACATCCAGAACTGTCGGTGTGTTGGCAGGTGACTGCATCCCTCCCACCTTTTGACTTGATCTGCCTTTTCAGAGGGGAAGTCTTCCTGGTGTATACCAACACTTTTCCAGGCCCTCTCATACCATCTTCCTGAAATGGTATCTCCAATCATTTTTTATAAGGAGCATTTATTCCCAATGTATGGTGAAGAGAGCCACCTCATTAGCAATAAATGCCAGAGTTGATATGCTATGGTTACTATTTGATATGAAGTCTCTTTTTCCACTTTCCAAACTAATTCCACTTTAATAGATTTAAAAAATTAAGCGTCAGAACTTGAAGCTTTAAGGCAGGTTGCATCCAGCCTGTGAGTTTCCATGTACCTTTTTGAGACATTTCTGGGTTTTCTGTTCCTCTTAGAAGTTATTTGTAATGTGAACTTGTAGATCAACCAGCTGCCTCCTAACTCTTGCACATTTTGTTTTATATGAATGTCATGGAAAAACTCATTTACTCAACAAATGTTTTGATGCTGTCTCTCTACCAGGTACTTGGTGAGGGTCTTAGCACTTAATGGTGAACAAGACACACCTGGCCCTGCCCTGGTGAAACTTGATGGAGCAAGTGGGTAAGGACAAGGGTATCACCCACATGCTATGGGTGCTGATGGTGGGGTGGAAGGAGCTACAGGACTCTCAGATGGGAAGGAGTGTTTAACACTGTCTTGGGTGCTCAGGAAGCAAATTCTGAAAGTGTGATATTCAAGCTGTAAGCTGAAGGTCCAGTCAGATGTAAATAAGTGACTTTAAAAACTGACCCTTTCCCCAAACAGGATTTTCTGATTTTAGCATTTTTCCTATCTTTACTTTTCCCTTTGAAACAAGAGGCTCTAAAAACAAATAGTTGGGGCTGGGAATATAGCTCAGTTGGTAAAGTGCTGGCCTCTCATGTATGAGGCCCTGGGTTCAATCCCCAGCACCACCAAAAAACAACAACAACAAAAAAAACCACAAATAGTTGATTAAATAAATGAGAACCTCATGTATTCAAATGACCGTGATTAATAAAAACATTTCAATAGTCAAAAGATTCTAACTTCTGGGAAGCTATTTATTCTCCCAAACGGCAGAACATTTCCCATCTTGGTGCTGTTATAATCTTCATCTCTAAAGGAGCTTCTGGGGTGGTCTGCATAGTAATGGGTTTGCTGTGGGTCTTTTAGAAAATAATTAGACATTTTAGGACATTAGATTATTCTTTGTTGATGAACTTCTATCTCTGGGTAACATTTTATGCCTCAAGAGAAGGGGTCCCATGAAGTCAAGGGTGTTAAAGACATAGAAGTTGCTTCCACAGAAGGCAACTCTGAAGGAAACAGAAGCAGTATAGATAGTTATTATCTCATCTCTCCAGTATTTCATTAACAGTGGGTTAAAAATATTTATGAAGGCGATTAGATAGTGATACTGAGGCAGGAGAAAGGGTTAAAATGGAAACTTGGGCTCCTTCAAGGGCTGTTCTTTTTGTAGCTGGGCTGAGAAACTATAGACATAAGCCAGGCCTTATCAAGGTCAGCCAATTCCTGTGAATCCGAGGGGAAAGAAAAACCTAACTGTTAGTGAGACATCTACTGCCTGGGGGGTGACTCCCACTAAAAGAGGTAACCTGATTGGACCAAAAAGCACATGAAGAGCTCATGGATGCTGAGTGCCTTACCCAGGCTTGGGTAGGGGGCTAGCTCTCTAAACCCTTGTAGATCTATGTAAACCCCTAGACTATAACTACTCTCTATAATCCCTCTCTTGGGACCCTTCACCCGCTGCCCCTTGGGAGCTCTGTTTTCTATTACTCTAATAAATTCTGTTACTTTGCTGTCACCCCTATGTCTGTGGATTTCATTCTACTAATGCACAAGACAAAGAACCTAACCCCATGCTCCATGCTACAATACCAAAATATAGATAGGTAGAATTAGTTCAGGTGTTCTATAGCACCGCGGGGTGACTAATTTTGCAACAATTTATGATACATTTCAAAAAAAATTGGAAGAGTCTGAAGTTTTCCAACACATAGAGGTGATAAACATCGAAGGAAATGGAAATGCTCTGGGGACTTCATGATGATACATTGTATACTTTAATTGAATTATCATGCTATGCCCCTTAAATACCCACAAATGTTATCCATCTTCACATAGTGACTTCATCTTTACTTCCTTTTGACCTGTAATTATCTGACACCTTTTCATATGTTTTATAGGAACACAACATCCTCTGCACAGCTTTATCATGATGATCAACTAGACAATGTACCTAAGGACACTGTCCTGGAGCCTCAGGTCTCCTGGGCTGTCACCTTTTGCCCTGCACATCTCACCTCCTCGCCTCCCCAGCATTTTCATGCAAACTGAACAGGGTGAGCTACAAGACTTAGAGAGCACCACACCAAACTCTTTTCCTGGACAACATCAAACCTGTACTCACTGTCCTGTCAGCACCACATTTTTATTTATTTCTGGCCATGTTGGGGATGGAACCCAGAGCTTTGTGCATGCTGGGCAAGTGCTCTACCACTGAGCTATACTCAGAAGAAGCACAATCGTTTTTAAAATTTTAAAATTTATTTTTTGTTCTTTTTAGTTATACATGACAGTAGAATGTATTTTGACATATTACACATACATGTAGTATAACTTCTCATTCTTGTGGTTGTACATGATGTGTTCATATGTGAACACAAGAAAGTTATGTCTGATTCATTCCACTCTCTTTTCTATTCTCACCCCCTTACCCCTCTCCCTTCCCTTCATTCCCCTTTGTCTAATCCAATGAACTTCTATTCTGTCCTCACTCCCTTATTGTGTGTTAGCATCAGCATATCAGAGAGAACATTCAGCCTTTGGTTTTTGGAGATTGGCTTACTTCACTTAGCACGATAGTCTCCAGTTCTATTTACTGGCAAATGCCATAATTGCATTCTTTATGGCTGAGTAATATTCCATTGCAAGTGCAATATTTTTAAAGAGAATTTATTTCTTTTGTCACCTATTGCTAGGTTCATGGCTGAGGCCCCTAGAACAAAAGGCCTATTAGCAAGGGAAAAGCATACAAATGTGTTTAATATAGGTTTCACGTGATGTGGTTCATAGGGAAATGAAGACCCAGAGGAAGAGGTAACCTCTGTATTTTTATACTCGGGTTTGGTGACGAGTGGAGTTGTGCATGGGTATGACTATGCCTTACGGATGATGTAAAGGCCAGATGGTGGAAGCTTAGCAAGATCTGTTCGTTCAGAGTCTTCTCTGTGACCCTTCACCTTCAGAGATAAGGATATTCCTTTCTATTGGTTGTAGGCAGGGCATCTCTGGAATGAGGGTCTTAGGACATAGTTCAGAGAAAGGTCAGAACATTATTTTACAGCTTCAGGGGAGAAGTGTGAGAAGGTCAGAGAGAGGTCTCCTTGCTTCTACTGTTCCATCAAGTGCAAATGGACCATATTTCAGGGTTGTGCATCCTGAACCCCAACAACAGGTATTAATCTACTCCTTCATGTGTTCCTTGGCCTGTGTGGTTCTCACGGCCATCATGCTGAAGTCCTGATGAACCACATTTACACATTTTTCTGAACTTTCTGGCATGCCTATCTATTGTGAGCAGTGCAATTAATAATTACTCAGAGGCAGATTATCTTGAAATGCAAGTGTATATTTCTCTCACACCAATCATCAAATATAAACATTATGCAAAGAGTGTTAGATGTGCTGGAGCACCCCAACTAGCATTCAGTGCACACTGATTAAACACTATAGGCGTCACACTATCCCAGGGCAACAAAACACTACAAGCAATTCACACAATCCTAGGGCAACCACAAGCCTGAAAATACCTCCAGTGGCAGATGACTTCTCTTAGCCAAAAAGCAGACTTTTTCTTTGTCTGGTGGTTCTCTTCACCTGATGGCTGGACATCAGGAAGTGGTGAAGTTGATCCAGGGACAGATAGCAAGGTGGCCAGTCTCTCTGACGTCCTTGGAGCAAAAGCCCCCAATGTGGCAGGACAAGCAGTTTAAATACAGTTCCAAGTTGGTGGCATAAGCTGGTGATTGGTTACACCCAATGAAAGTCAATGTCCATTGGTTATGTCCACTGAGATAATGTAATTGCCACTGGGCATATTCTTTGCGCATGTCCATGGAGCTGTGCTCCCTATCATTGTAACCAGTCATTGCTAAGCATGCCTATGGCTAATGCCCCTTACAGCCCCTGATCAATTTGCATGCAGGCATGACTACGCATGTCAATGGATGCTGTTCCTTATGGCCAGCAACTTAGTGAGTCCTGGCATGTCCAGGCATATCTATGGCATATGCTCCTTACAGTCCATCCCCTGGAAACCCGTAGACATACAGAGGTACAAGGGCTTCCATCATAATGGAAAAATCATAGGATACATAACAAATGTCCTTAAAGCTCAAAAATCAAATCACAGCCAGGCGTGGTGGCACACGCCTGTAATCCCAGCACTTTGGGAGGCTGAGACAGGAGAATCACAAGTTCAAAGCCACCCTCAGCAATGGCGAGGCGCTAAGCAACTCAGTGAGACCCTGTCTCTACATAAAACACAAAATAGGGCTGGGGATGTGGCTCAGTGGTCAAGTGCCCCTGAGTTCAATCTCCAGTACCAAAAAAAAAAATCAGATCACATCAAAACAAATCAAAATATATCAAAGCACATCAACCTCATACATTAATATCTTCATAAACATGATCATCAGAATCTGGGATTTGAGCAATCATGATTTTGTACAATGCGTCAGCACTGAGCAAATGTACTTTGGCATTATCATGAACAACAATAGCATTTCTAATCTTACAGTTACAAAAGCAGAACAATAATTTTAATGTAACATAACACACAGCAAACAGGATAAAATAGTGAAGAATCCACTTAACAAAATTTAATGGGGAGGGCCAATGTAAGCACATTGTATTGAAGCACAATAACTTTTGGATAGCTATAAAGAGGAAATATGGGGAATTTAAGGTAGCAACATCTTTTTTTTGTTGTTTAAGGCAATAGTATTGGTGTTGAGGATATGTACCAGATCTATGTTTGAGATCTTTTAATTCCATAGAGGCTTTCGTCTGTAAATTTTGTAATTATCTCAAGTTATCATCTATGCATTTGTTCAGTCTACCATGTTTGTCTAGGAAGGAGTTGAAGATCTGATTGGAAACATTTACAGAGCCTATTCCCATAGTGGTGTTTGTTTGTAGGTGTATGGTAGAATTACTGGAAAGAGTGCCACATTTTTGAGAAGACCTTGGTGACCTTCCATGCATGATTAATCATAACACACTCATTGTTTATAGATATATTGTATATATAAGTGTCATTGTGGCCTAAGGCAGAGATGTTTGCCATCACATTAGAACATGCAACTAAATGGTAGTTACCTAGATCACATAGTCTAATGGAATAAATGTAGTTTGTACCTGCACAAGGGAAAGCTCTGGTTGTTGGTCATGTAAGACCATATATTGTAATGGGGACAGTTATGTTAAAGACTCAGTACTATACAGTTTGCCATTGATCCAGATAGTATCTTCCACTGGCAATACTGTAAGTTCACCAATTTTCCTGGGGTATTTATGTGTCTTATAACCTGTGGCCTTTTTAAGTGTACAGATTTGCAGAAGATTTATCAAACAAAAATCTTGATCACATCCAGAAGGGTTTGTGGGATCTAAGAAAGATTTGGATGTGGCAGTGTGTCCAGCAATTCCCGTTCTAAACATTTCTTGTAAGTCTGTATAGGTTTGAACAAATAACTGTCTCATAGTAGCACAAGTATTTACCTTATGTGGTTTCTCAGTTAGAGCCTCTAATGCCTTTTTAGTGGCCTTATCATCTTCACACACTGCCTTGTAGGAGTCTCTAAGGATCTTCGTTTGAATATTAATATTAGTAATTAATGAAGATAAGGAAGAGAGTGAGTTAGATAGGGCAGCAATGGTTTCCACCTGTTTCTCTTGTAAGTTAGATATTTTATCAACAACTATACTTAATTTTCCTATCTCATGGGCAGTAATCAACTCGCCTGCAGCAGCTCTGGTTATGGTCATCCATTTGAATTGGGGTAGTTTTCTGGGCCCTATCAATGGAAGGTGAGGGAGTTGTGGCAGGTAAATAGGCATATCGGGTGTGCAGTATGGTGCAGAAGAGGGGAAGTGTAGGGCACGAAGGTCAGTGTGGATGTTGAGCCTGTGTATGTCTGGTGGGACTAGCACCGAAAGTGGGGTGCACACATCAAGGACATAAAGTGGAGCAGGAGATATAAGAGGAGGGTGTTTAAGCCTCCGGCAAAAAGCAAAGGCAGGTTTATAATGAGCTGTAATGAAGCGGTGGGTAGTATTATAACCACCGGGCAAAAGAATGCATGGCCCAGGGGAATCCTGTGCCTCATAGCATCTGGAGAAAGAAATGGGGAAAATGTACCTCACATTAGATTTTTGTTCAAGCATATTTAAATGCATGGTGGTGGTGGCATTTAGTACTGGGTTGTGAGCTACCATATCAAAAAGGTGCCATTCATTGTTGAATGGAAGTAGCATCTGGAATGTACAAGGCAAATGTGAAAGTTGTTGAGTCTATAGATTTTGGAAACCTTGTTTGAGGGTGGCCCAAAACGTTAATGGATGGTTGTCTGCTTCCTTAATGTGGTAGCGTACAGTGCCATTAAGGAAACTGATGGGGCAACGAGAGAAAAAGACAGAAGAAGCATGCACTGAAAGAGGGAAATAGTCCAAGGAGGAAATATTGTAGAGGGCATGAGAATAGCGGGCAAAAGAATAACTGGAAGACTTATGGTTATAAATAGGTTCTTCAGAAACATCTAAGGGGATGAATGTGTCAAAAGAGGAGAATAAAAGATGTCATTGCACCTTGATAAATATTTAAGGTAAAGTAGCAATGTGGGGTAAACATACTTTGGTAGAATTTAGATACATTTACCAGAGGGTCAAATAAGAGTAAAGTGTGGAGGTAAGAATTAATCCACTTTTTAGGTAAAATTGTGTAGGAAAGGTTGAAAACTGCAATTTAAAAAGGATTAAGAATCCAGTACAGGGAATGTAGGTGCTCCCATTAGAATACAAGATCCTGGATGCATTGAAATAAAGCTTGGTATTGTCAACCTGGGTGTTCCAAATGTTGATTTGTATCTTAGTTGTGGTACCCCAGTAAGTACTAATGTGGTATGGATTTAAACTATCAGAAAAGAAATTGACAGTGGTATTTAGAAAAGGAAAAAGTCCAGGAGGTAATGATAATTGATTTACATGAGCTTTGGAGTTTGGAAAACAAACAAAAGATGGGGTTGCATCAAACGTGTTATAATAGTTAAGATGAAAGTCAAGTCTGGAAATATCTGGTATAGAGAGTGCTAATGCACAAAAGTGGGAAACTTGGGCACAAGGGGGTCTTGGTGGAGGCTTAATTGGTACCATGTTGATGGGTTGTGGTAATACATCTGTTACGGCCACTGGGAAATGCCAATGTTGAGTCCCAAGTGCTGCATACTGACATTGTACATTCACGGGCAGTTGGGAAACATTATAAATCCATGGGTCCCAAGAAACATTATGACAGTGTATTTCCAACTGAGAAAAATGGTAGGTTTGGAAAATTGACCACATATAACACTAAAGTATTTGGGTTGTTGTATTCAGGGTGTACCTTAAATAAATCCATTAGGCAGTCAAAACCAAAGCATTCTGGGAATTGTTGGATGCTTTGTGGGAAGTCAGGTGGGATAGTCCAGTCAGAGACATCTGGAAAGTATAGGGCATTTGGGTTGTCATCTTCTGTGGATTCTGTGTGTCCCCCTGTTTTGTCATTCAAAGCAGGTAAGTCTGTATGGTCATAATGGTCATAATTGTTATTTCCACAAGTAAGGCAGGGAAAATCAAAAATTGAATTCCATAAGGAGAAAATTTTACTTTGGCAGCCAAGTTACTATAGAATGATGGGCTGCTGTCCATTATTTCTGTGTTTGTATATACGGTGGTCTCACCAGTGTAGTTGAAGGAAGCTAGATCATAGGAAAATGAAGATAATGAATGAAAGAAGTATGGGTAATATACTGAAGCTGCTATAATTTGTCTCCATGCTTCAAAAGAAGAACAATGATGGGGATTGGGGTCAACCCAATTAGTGAGGTTCGGTGTATTATCTAAGAATGTTTGATGCCACGAGCTATACCTTTTGGTGGCTGCATAATATTGAGTGCAGTATATTGAATCTATGTGTCTGCAGAATGCATACTTAGCCAAAAAAGATTTCAGGTTGTATTGGATACGAGAATAACCATGTATGTTTCTCCAAAAATGGAGCACTTTGGATAAATTTACATATGTCCATGGTGTTGGAGTAACACACATGAAATTCCAGGTATGTGGGACTTGTGAGTCTAAAGAGATGTCTTCTTCATTAGTAGGATTAGAGTCAGTTGAACTGGAATTGTGTGGCCAGATCATATGGTAGGTGAGGAAAAGAAAATACAGGGTCAGTATCCATTGGAATGGTGACCTTGTATTGAGAAGCCAAATGTTGCAAGTGTGTTTGCATCAAAGACACTGTGGAGACAAATGTGGATAGTGACTGGTCCAGGGAGACTCTTGGGAGCAGTTGTCATTATGCGGGGTATGTCTAAGGTGGTGGGTTGGAGTAAAATAAAAAATGGGCAAATGTGATATGTACAAATGTTATTGTGTTGATCTCACAATATCACAACACCTGTATCTGAATTAGCTGCAATGATAACCTCCAGTGTGATATCCTGAGGTTTTATCAAAGGGCTAAAATGCATTATATGACAAACAATATAGAATAAAAAAGCAATAAAAGGGATCAAAATGAGAAAAATCAATAGGGGTGAAAGAGGCGATACATTCATAGGTGACTGGGGGGGAGTTTGGGAGGGGATCCAAGGTCAGGAAAATGGCCCACATCATAGACATCCAGATATAAAGGGAAATATTCAATGCCGTTTCACAAGAAGTATGTGAGGGACCAAAGAGTAGGTATAGAAGACAGGAGGAGAAGAAAGAGAGTTGGGTAGAAGTCAGGTCAGTAAAGGCTCCTAGAAGCCAGAGGTCCTTGATGAGATCCAATACCTGGGTGGGAAAGAGTTGGTGAAGGTCTGTTGAAGGCACTTGGTCCAATTCATTCTTGAGCAATGTCAAGAAATACTGAAAGGAAGTCTGAGAGAGAGAGAGACATTTAAATTCACTGTAAGGTTTCTAAAGTCACAGCATGTAATTGACTAGGAATTTGTGCTGCCAGACCTTGCAGTACTCAGTAGAGTTCGTGTAGGTGTGATACTGGCAAAAGGTAAAATGTCCAATCAAAATGAGGGCTGAAAGTAAAGTGCAAAGGAAGCTGATCAAGTAGATGGGATTACAAATGGTTCCCCAAAGTAGAAAGTCACAGGTGATCTTCAGGGAAAAAAGAGATGTTGCTGCATTCGGTCAACTGGAGGTGGCCTTTGGCGCCAGTCATCCAAAAGCAGTTTCCATCTGCAGATGTGACAATATCCTGTAGGGAAAGGGAATTGTCTTTTGAATTTTTAAAAAGTGCTCTGGCTGGGATGGGAGCATTGTTTATATAGGTTGTGTATTTGGTAGTGTAACAGGTAGGTCACAAGGAAAAACTGTATGAAAAGGAGATTTAATGAGGTCTATTATTTAATTCAAATTCTGCAATTGGGATGGCCTTAGCTAGAGACAAATTGGTGAAGGCCAGAAGTTTAGTTTTAAGAAGTTAGTTCCATAGTTCAAAAAAAGCACTGGCAGTAGGATTATAGGCAAGGTGGTAAAATTTCATTGTATGACCAATGTATCATATAATTGTTTAATTTGGGCCCCTGTGAAATGTGTTCCCTGGTCACTTTCAACAATGTTTGGTAATCCATAATGGCTAATCCATTGCCATAAAATTGTTATGGTGGCTTCCTGGTTGGGTGATGATCAAGGGTTTGCTAGTGTCAATCCAGAGAAGACATCTATAATTGTACGTGTGTATTTGTTTTGAAAAGTTTGCAAAGGTTCTATAAAATTGATTTGAAGCATGAATTTTAAAATGTCAGGTTTGTATCTATCTGAAGGTGAGGTGTGTCTAAATAGTAATTGAGCATTAGAACAATCAATGCAACATTGAATAACAGATTTACAGCATTGCCATGATAGGGGAAGGTTTCTTTTGGAAGCCCACTGAAACAATGCATGTGTGTTTATATGTCCACGCCATTTATGTATGTGTAAAATTTCTGCATCAGATATGGTGGCATGGTTGTGGGGTGGGATATTGACTCATTTATTAGACTGTTTAAATGAGATTGTGTTATGTGATTTAAATTGCTATCAGGTTGTCGGACCATTTTTAAATTTGGTTTAGCTGTCCATTGATTTGTATTCTGTAGTTTTAAGCACAATGTACTGAATTATAATTTAGAGAGCTCATCTACCTTGTGGTTATGTGCCGATGTTTTATCTGTGCATTTGGTGAGCGCATCTACATGGGAGACATATATTATCATGCCACATTTTGCAAAATAATCCCAAATATCAGGAGACCAAATAGGCCTACCATTAATAGTTCAAGTAGAAGATTTCCATTTTCCTGACTAATGGCGATGCCATTTGCTATGCACCAAGAATCTGTGAATATATATATAATTTTGAGTGCCTCAGATTTAGTGTGTTCTATAGCCAATTTCACCGTATGGAATTTTGCATGTTGGGCTGAGCATTCTGTCCCTTCATCAGTCAGAATTACTCCATCCGAGGGTCTATAGGCAGCAGCTTTCCAGCGCAGCTTCCCATTTATTGCTGTAGCAGAGCTATCAGTGAACCAGGCATTTTGTAGCTTTTCTGACCATTGCTCAGGTCCCAGTGCCCAATTGGTCTGCTGGGTGTTATAATAGGCTTGTGTTTGGGGACAGGTGCAATTGGGTGGGCTGCTATATGCTCAGTCAGTTTGGCTACCATCTCTCCCATTGTTGTTGGTCGTTCCTTATGGAACTCCTGTATGTTAGCATTTCCATGTTAGCACCTTAGGTTCCATCTGTACTCCACTTCTCCAGGTTCAAGGGCCCATGTAAGATTGGTATAGTTGATCAGGGTTGATTCTGGCATAGTGGGGAAACAGTGCACAAAGCCTCATAGAGTATCCATATGGTTTTCTCAAAGAGAGAATATTTTGAGGATGACTATGGTAATTTCTTGCAAAAAAATGCCATGGGGAATGTCTGTCCATTAGTGGTGATTAAAGTCCCCAGCTACCATAATCTCAGAAAAGTATTATATCTAGTGTAAATCACCCCTTTCCAGGTGAATGTAGGTGTTGGTATTGTTTGATGCATTCTTTTAGTGTGTTAAAGGCAGAACATTGTGGTTCTCCCAAAACAAAATCTACTGCTTTCCTTGCCACCTCATATACAGGTTTTAAGATGATTTGTAGGGGCTGGGGTTATGGCGCAGTGGTAGCGTGCTCGCCTAGCACGCGGGAGGCACTGGGTTCGATCCTCAGCACCACATAAAAATAAAAATAAAGATATTCTGTCCACCTACAACTAAAAAATAAATATTTAAAAAAAAAAAAAGATGATTTGTAAATATAGAATATGGTTTCTCTAATAACCAAATAAGCCAATCAGGTGTTGGGCTTGTGTTTTGTTTGTGGGCTCAGGAAGAGCCATAATTTCATCAATAGTGGTGGGTAGAATTGATTGTCAAGTGGAGTTCCAAATTACTCCCCCAAATTTTACTTGAGCTGCAAGTCCTTATACTTTTTCTTTATTAAGCCAGCCATTTTTATTAAGTTCTGTGACCAATGTATCAAGTGCTTCTTATACCTCATGTATAAATTAATCCATAAATTATGATATAATCTACATAACTTAATATTTTGACCTTTGGGTGTGCTGTCTTAATAAGGTCCAGGTATTGTGAGATAGTAGCATGGGTTAGGATAGGACTGTTCTTAAATCTCTGAGGTAATCTCTTGAATCAATATTGTTTGGCATTCCATATAAATGTGGTTTGCTCTCTGGATTGTTCATCTATGGGCGCACAAAAGAACATACCTGTGTGAACAATAGCCGCATAGCATTCTGAGTTATCCTGAGTAATAATACTCATGATCTCTTCTTCTTCTGGGAGATTTCCTGGAAGGGGGGTACTCCTCTTTAGATTACAATAATCAACAGTAAATCTATATGAGCCATTGGGTTTTAGAACAGGCCATACTGAACAGTTAAATGACTGTGTTGGTTCATTAATATCATTTTGTAATAATTCTTGTATTTTGTCAGAAATTTCCTTGTGACTCCCCCCTTTAGTGAGTATTGCTTTGTGAAAGAAGGTGTAGCTGGAGGAAGTTTAACAGGCTGCATTTTAACTGTGGACAAACATACAGAAGCTTTGAGTCTTTTTAGAGGCAGTAAGGTTCCAAATATTGTGGGAATGTAATCCATCCCCAAGACATTATGTGCGCTTTGTTGTCCTGTGATAGGATCTTGATTATATACAAGAATATGGGCCTTTATAAGATAATCTGTAAGTGTTCCTTTGGATATGCTTTCTACTTCCATCTGTTTGTTTTAGCCAAGATGTCTCATATGGTAGTTATTTGGCTAACTATGTCTATGAGAAAATTTAAATTATAATTTTGGTTTTTGTATAAAATGGATAAGGAAATATATGGTCTGTTATCTGTGCTAGTTATGCATACCTGGGTTGGTTCCTCCAATTTATCATCCTCCCCGGGGTGGGTTGTTGTTGAAAATTGTAAGGACCTTGGGGACCTCAATTCTGATGGAGGGGTCTCCTCCATCCATTTTTTGAATTGAATGTTGCTCTATTAGGAATAACTTGGTTGGCATTTGGGGAGTTCCTTCTGTCCCTATTAGGCCATCCTCTGGCATTGGTCCATCACCTCAAATGGGTGTGCTCTTCCTTGGTATTGACTATTATATCCATTACACCTGGGATTTCTACATGTGTTACATCTGTTAGGCCTGTTTTGTATATTTATATTTTGAAATTGTGTCAGAAAGGACATTTTTGCCTGAGTAATAAATGAAATGGCCTTGTCTGTCCCAAGGTTTCTGGCCTGTCTTAGGTATTCTGTCATTTATGGTTGTGGCGTTAGCTAGAGCTGCTGTTAATGTTAGTCTCAGATAGTTTGGCCATCCCTTAATAATTAAATTCTTTATCTCCTGTTTTATAGGAGTGGCTAATGGTATAGTAAGTAGCCTCCTCAGAGTATATCATTACAATAATCCCAATCTTACAACACAGTTTTATACACTGTTCTATATTGGTCCAGTGTAACTGTGTACCAGAGGACAACAGATCCATCATTGGAAATGCCTTAGTCCAAGCTTGAGCCACCTAGCTAAATATGGAGTATGACTCAAGGGGTTGATCGTCAACTAACTTTAGTAGTGCATCTTGAATTTGTGGATTCTCTATGATACCTACCAGGGCTGACATTTCTTGTCCTGAAACTATCACTCTGTTTGCTTCCCTGTTCCAAAGTTTTAATAAGCATTTGACATCCCTGGTTTCTTTCTGTGCAAACTCACTTCTATATGCCTGTATCTTGGTCCTAATTAAGTCTCTAATTTCAACAGTTTGTTCTGGGTTTTTGGAGCTCCCTGGCCTAATTACTTTATTTGTGATGACTGGTAGGCATTCCTTAAGTTCTTGGACTTTTATCATGTCCTGTAGGAATTGATTATTTTTACTTCTTTCGATAATTCTCTTGGCTAGCCTCCCTTTTGTCTATCTTCATCTACATCTGCAATTGTTTTACACAATATCGCAGGTATTTCTTTAGGATCTGCTTGAGCAATTATGGGTTGCACTATTTTAGGGTTTGTTAACGTTACTTCTACATTCATCCTCTTCTGGAACTTTGGGAGCTTTTCCTGTGTGGCTCTCTCTCCACTTCGCCATTGGTTTGGGGGTTTTAATTCCCTTAAGGTCCCTTTTGACCAGTATTTTAACTTGTCTAGTTTTTCCTTAATTTGCATCATTTTTGTAACTTGATAGCTATCTGTAATATTACCTTAACCATGCATTTCCTACAATACCATGATATAGTGCTATTGGTATATATGCTTGACAGAGATGGTTCAATTAATAAGTCTACATGTCTATATAATCGTTTTACTAACCATTCTTGCATGTACAGTCTGATATCTGTGCCACCTTCATGTTTGCTGTTCCCTTACCAGAGTCAATCTTACTATCGAGAGACCCTAAGCGGGCCCTCAACAGGTGTCTTTTGAAAGTTGACAATGCGACCTGCCACCATACTTGAGACCTAGGCCCCTGTTCAGGGAGCTCCCTTCCACTGAGCTGTCATCTCCGACCAGAGCTGATCTTACTACCAAGAGATCCCAAGGGGGCCTTCAACAGGTGTCATTTGGAGGTGAACAGACAGCATGCAGTATTAATGAAAGCTACCTGAGTTCACAACTTCTATTTCAGCCAATTACCCATAAATTTGGAAAATTAGATAATCCTGCTGACTATGCCAACTGTCATGAGCTGTGAAATTAATAATTACTCAGAGGTGGATTGTCTTTAAATGCAAGCATATATTTGATCACACCAATCGTCAAATATAAACATTATGCAAAGAGTGTTAGATGTGATGGAGCACCCCAACTAGCATTCAGTGCACACTGATTAAACACTATAGGCATCACACTATCCCAGGGCAACTAAACACTACAAGCAATTCACACAATCCTAGGGCAACCACAAGCCTGAAAATATCTCCAGTGGCACGTGGCTTTTCTTAGCCAAAGAGCAAACGTTTTCTTTGTCTGGTGGTTCTCTTCACCCAATGGCTGGACATCAGGGAAAGGTGGAGTTGATCCAGGGACAGACAGCAAGGTGGCCAGTCTCACTGATGTCCTTGGAGCAAAAGCCCCCAATGTGGCAGGACAAGCAGTTTAAATACAGTTCCAAGTTGGTGGTGTAAACTGGTGATTGGTTATACCCAATGAGTTATGTCCAATGAGATAATGTAATTGCAACTGGCATTTTTTTTGTGCATGTGCATGGAACTGTGCTCCTTATCAGTTGTAACCAGTCATTGCTAAGCATGCCTATGGCTAGTGCCTCTTTTAGCCCCTTATTGATTACAAGTAGGCATGATTAAGCATGTCAATGGCTGCTGTTCCTTGTGGCCAGCAACTTAGTGAGTCCTGGCATGTCCAGGCATGTCTATGGCATATGCTACTTACACTATCAAAAACAAAAACCAGTTTTAATTGACATATCTTTTCTTTTTGGTTTTGTTTTTATTTTTTCTTACAAAGAATCTCATGAAAAATCCATTATAAAATTTTTCCAGGATAAATGTCAACTCACAGAATGTGACTTGAAAAATTCATTTTCTCCATGTTTTTGAAAATCAAATCCACATTTTCCAAAAGTTGGCCATTTCAGTTTTTGGTGGCAGTGGGGGTGGCGGGGGATGCCAGGGATTGAACTCATGGACACTCAACTACTGAACCACATCCCCAGCTCTATTTTGTATTTTATTTAGAAACAAGGTCTCACTGAGTTGCTTAGCACCTCACTTTTGCTGAAGCTGGCTTTGAACTCACAATCCTTTTGTCTCAGCCTCCCGAGCCACTGGCATTACAGGCATGTGCCACCATGCCCAGCTTCCAGCCCTTTCTTATTTTCTTTGATTTTGGTCAGAATGACTCTTCAGGCTGTAATCTGTCCAAGTTAGGAGACTTTAACCATTTTAGGGTGGTTTTGCATTAGAATCTCTTTAAAACCTGCTTTTTAATGAAAAAGGGGAGGAAAAATCCTTAACATTCCCTGTTCCCACTAAATATAAACACTATTACCACCATAGCATATTTTGCTTCCAGAGATTTTTAGAAAACTTACTCTGATATTTTTCATAAAAATGCTATAGGTGTATAATATAAAGTACAAAAACTATTAGTAAATAGAAATAAACAGAAGACCCCAATTTCATGCTCAGAAATGATTTAAGTAAACATTATCTCAGACATTTTTCCTATGCTTGAATCAAGACAGGAAGGCACATGCTTCCATGAAAATATAATCATACTAAAATATTATCAGTAATAAAAAGTATTACACTCATTTTTCCTTTAATTTAGCGGAGGGAAATTAAACAGATGAAATTTTGGAAGCTCAAATAAAAGTCTCTTTGCCTCAAGAAAATACAACTTCCTAAAAATCATCCTCAATTGCAACGAAGACATGGTTAGAGGCATTCAGAGGTTAAGGTCATATTGTTGGTTTTTCAATGCATAAATTCCAAATTTTGACAGTGTTTGTTGACTCCTGACTTTAAAAGGTAGCATGAAGTTCTTTCCTCTTTTTGCTTTATTCCCTGCTTGCACCTCCTTGTTTTTGTTATTTTGTGCGGGTTTGTAATGCTCAGCATTTCTGGTGATGATATTGTTCTGTATTAGCCATCTGCAATTCTTTAACCACAGCGCCTCCATCCCTGAGTTTATTCTGTTGAGAAGGGCTCCCTGGTGCCATTCCACTTGAGTGGAGTTTGCTAGCACAGTGCTCCCGGGTCATCCTGAACCCTAGACACACTGCTCTATTGTCTTCTGCACTGGATACTACTGAACAAAAGTTAGAGATCTGACTGGTGTTTTGATTTTTCTGCCTGATGTCTTCAGATTTTTCCTTAAAATTCAGTTACTTCACTACTACTTGATGTTTTATATCAAAATGTCCTGAAATATGGTGTGCTCTTTTGATAGGATTATACTTTTCTTTTTCAGAAAATTTTCTTGTGCAGTATCTTTGAATATAT
>CM053404.1:71425724-71481689 GCA_028644305.1 Xerus rutilus
GAGGGGGTCCTATGTGTTCCTGACCCTGGCCTCTGCTCTTATTTCTACGGGACAATCTCAGTCTGTTTTGAAGATGAAAAACTGAGTCTCAGAGTTGTCACTATTGTACATGCTTTGTATTTAACAAGTTCTCAATAAAAGTTGACCTTCTGACGGAACGCCACAAAGATCAGTGGACAAATAGACAAAGTGTCATCCTTGCTGAATGCGTGAGAGAAGTTGCATTAGGGCTGCAGTGACTGCACATGGCAGGGTGCTATCGGCCACTCCTTTCACAGCTTGAGAGTGGAATTAGGTTGGTGGTCTCTGAATGGCAATTAAGTATGTGTATTGACAGCCTTAACATCCTCCTACCCTTTGACTTGGGAATTCTGCTTTCTAAGTCTATCATGGGAAATAAAATAACTTCTGACAAAGATTTCATAGAAAAGACTCATTGTAGAGAATTGTTTTCTGGTGTCCATCAGTGGGTCCCATTAGAGGGACTCTATACCTTGCATCCTAAGAGAGGTCTGAGAGAGCAAACCACCACTCCAGTGCCCTGGTCTTGGATAGGACCCCAGTGGGAGAATGACTCACAGTGACACCAGACAGATGCCCAGACCCAGGAGAGGGAACTCTGGGGCCTTGGTGTCTACCCCTCCTGCCTATACCACACCTGATAATAGACTATCTTCAGGATGAAGAATGTTCTAACGATGCGGCTAACCTCCTGCTCCTGCTTCCCTGAGTTATGGGAACTCATATTTGCAACACTTGAGATTTAGTATTATATGAGGGGAAAAAAAGAACCCTCAGGATATAACACGATATGGGTAGCAGAATTCTGTGAGATTTTATCATTTTCTTTATATATCTTTCTCTTTTAGTTTTTTTTATTCTGCACATATATGGCTTACATAACTGTATAATTAAAACCATTTAAACATTCGAGTAAATTTTTTTCAACTGTGTCGTCAATTTCTTAAATCCATATAAAATCTGTTCAAGAAAGATAATATATCTTATTCTTAAATATTTCCACACAGAAAGCTTACTCAAGGTAAAACCAAATGCCAGAGGCTTATGCCCCACACTAAACTTTTAGTCATATTTTTAGTAAGTATTGGGGCTAATGAAAATGAAAAGTAACAATTACCTTATTTTGAATGTGCTGTTATTAGACTGTCAGTGTGGATCATTAACTGATTCTAGCATCAGTGCTTCAGCTAAAAAACAAACACCCACTTCTTCACAACCACCTAGGTCACTTTTCCTTGTCTTAGTTTATCAATAAAACTTTATTTGCTCACTGATAACAGGAATAATCATACCATATAATTTGTAAGGGGAAAATAAACCTGAGCAGTACAGTACAAAGTATTGGTTAATTTCTCCACATCTCCCATTTAAAATATTCACCAAGATATTATACATACATGCTTCTATAGCCACAAATTCCAGGAAAATGTGAACACTGGTGTCTACAAAATGTAAAAATTTACATTTTCTTTTGCCTTTATTGAGTAAGTGAAAGCTATTCATGTGTGTAGCCCCAATAAATGGTGGACTTGGGCCTTTACCAAGTCTCGTTAAGATTCTAGCACAGGTCAGAACAGGGCATTGTAGGGGTGGACAAAGAAATGCAAAGGAAAACTGGAACCACAACTTTGCCCTCTCGGAGGTACCATCACATGTCTGCCCCCTACCCCAAGCTTAGTACCCTCCTCATTTCAGCTTGCAGGTGATTTGTATTCATGGGAGCCTAGGAGAAACTTGAGCCTGCAGAGATGGTAGCAGGCTGTGCAGGCCAGGGGCTCAGGGTACAGGTCAGGGGTAAGGGTCCTCCTTGCCATTCCTTCACTTGCTACCTGTGGTCAAGGGGGTGCCATTTAAGAGCTCTGAGTCTAAGAGGCATCAACAATATCATCAACAATACCTCAACAATATTCATTCAGCAAGAATTTGAGTGCATCCTCTATGGGAGACATACAGCCAAGATGAAGACAGGGAGGTAAATACCCGTTGGTTTCTTCAAGTTCAGTGGGAGAGCTAGTCACCACTCAGGCAGCTTGCAAGCTGTGCTTGTGACACATACTGGAATGGGTGGCCTTGCCTAAGCTAGGGAGACCAGGGACCAGTGGGAGATGGCCAAAAGAGTGGGTCCAGGCAATGGCATGTTATAAGAGAGAAGTGGTGAGCCCTGGAGAGTGCACCACAACAGGACACCTGGTCCACAGAGGTCAGCCAGCACCACCTCTCCCCTCTTCTCCTACCCCACTGGCAATCCATCCCAACACCCCTGCCCCACACTGACATCCACAAGCACAGACAGGCAGCCAGTGCCTTTGTGCAAGTGCCTGCACAGAATTGCCTACTGTAAGATGGTGTCTGTGTCTAAGACTGCTCTCTAGACTCCAACAAGTCACACGGAGGTAGCAACCTAAGAGAGAAGAAAGAAAGCAAACCATTTTTACTGAGTTCCTGGAATGCTGAACGGATTTAGAACTGCTCTGTCCTGGTGCCAGCCCAGGAGGAGGGACATTTTGAATCGGAGATTGTGAGCCCTGGGCAGCCACCAGGAACCAGGAGGAACGCAAGAAAGAAGACAGGCCTCTCCTCACTGCCACATTCTCCTGCCACTGTTTTCTCTCCTCTATCCCCCACCATTTTTTTAAAAAAATGTGGTGAAATATACATGACATGAAATTCACCATCAAAACCATTTCTAAGTGCACAGTTCAGTAGCGATGTCATTAAGTACATTCTCATTGTTGGGTTAGGTCGGTTTAAGGCAGCAAAAGGAAAGGAAGCATCAAGCTGCCCGCGAGCGCAAAAGAACAACCAATCAGATGCTGACACATCAGTGGACCTCTCCTGACCCATCTTGGAAGGACACAGATCTCAGCAGGATCCCCTCACCAACCCCAGGGGGGAACATGGGACTCCAAAAACCTCCTTTTCCTCCCCAAGTGCTCCCCTTCCTGCCCCACGCCCATGAAATTTCTATTCTGCCAAGCACGTGTGCGATTCTCCCAGACCCGCTCTGTTGGACTGAGGAGTCTCGCCTGGGAGCGTACATCAATAAAGCCTTGCTCATCGGTTTTAATTTGCCTCCGTTTGGTCATCTATATCTGGCCTTACATGTTGTACTTCTATTGCCACCATCCATTTCCAGAACTTTCCATCAACTTTCATTTTTTTTGTAGTCCTGGGAATGGAACCCAGGACCTCCTGTGTGCTAGCAAGTGCTCTACCACTGAGCTACAACCCCAGACCTTATCATCTTCTTTCTAAAAGCTCTTTCGGTTTCTTTTCCCCTTGAAGCACTCAACTAGTCATGATGGAATTCATTTAAAATTGTCTTGATGTGGGAGTATGGGAGGGAAAAAGGGAAGAGAACAGAGGAATCATGAACTAAGGTCAATTTCTATGCATGTGTGAGTATGTTGGGAACCCAACTACTATGTATAACCGTAAAGTTTGAATAAAATTAAATACATAAAAAAAATTTTTAATTGCCTTGTTGAATTCACTGAAAATATTCTGCAAAATCTTTCATTTTGAAACCTGGAAAGGGAAGTCTTTTTTCCTTTTTTGAAAAATCCTGCCAGTGAATTCATGGTAAGTTCCTTTCCACTTGCATCTGGTATTTGATTGACAATTATTTTTCCCCTATGAGAGGAATCAGCCCCTACAGATGTAAATACAGCTGTTGGGGTAGAGATATTTATTCTTTACACCACACAGGCTCAAAAGAGGGACTGAGACAGGGAGGCTCAAAAGAGGGACTGAGACACTTTTATGTGTACCACGGAGGACTTCCTTGACCAGACACAAGACCCAAACAGGTCACAATCACCTAGAGCACGAAATGTGTCTGTCCATTTGTGCAAGTCTTCTTAAGGTTGATAAGCATGGATGTGACTATGTCTAGTGGGAAGAATGACAATTAAAACAATTTCAGTAATGCATGGTAAATGTTCATAAAATTGTTGAACTGTCTAAAGATCCTGCATATCACCAAATCACTTGTAAGATCACAAATACTTCCCTCAAATACTCATGATCACAGACACACTCACACACATACACTCTCACACACATTCGTGTGTCACACAGCCTCCAACACCATTGCTTGTCCCATATCTTTTGCCTGTACCATTTCTTCCACATGAGATGCTGCCCCTCATTCCCCAATCCTCTTCCCTTTCTGGTGATTTCTTTTCCTTTACAAGTCTGCATGGGTGTCACTGGGGCATTTCTCTCCCTGTGCCAGGTTCTCTGTGCAGTGACATCTCTGTCCTTTACATTTCCACTGAGGCTGCACTTTGGAACTCCCTGGAGCAGAGACAGCTTGGCATGTGGGCGTTAGATGGGCCTGATACCCTGGTGGCATTTGTGGTGCTGGCCTGGAGGCTGCCTTACACAGCAATGTCTTTTTGTTTTCCCTTTACCTCCTCCTTATTGTCTAGCTCATGGGCTGGCAAGTTCCTTTCCACAGGTCAGAGTTGTCCTTGGCAGTGAGCCTTCCAGAGGGTCTCCAGAGCACATGTGTTTCTGAACACTCCAGGCTCTGACACTCCATGCTCTGCTTTCTTTCTGGAACCACTCCTTTGCAAAACTCTGCTTTAAACAAGAAGAGTACCGAAAGGTGGGCCCTGCCTTCCACGGGCCCAACTCCCCTCTCCACAGGTGCACAGTGAGGGCCCTGTGTCTGTGATGGGACAGGCTCAGCTTCAGTGAGAAAGGCATGCAGTGTGGGCCCATCCAAATATTAACTGTGGACATTTTCCTCCTTTGAAAACATGAGACGCTCTCTACTCAGAGCCCTGCCCTCCAGAGAACACAATTGCTTCTGTTTTTCTTTTTCCAGTGGATTGAAGCTCGACATTGGCAGTTACTTATGTTCACAATGCCCAGGGTTTTGGAAAGTCAGCACTTAGAGCTGCTCATCTTCAGGCAGTGGCTGCTTCCCATTGATCTTCTCTGCCTGGACCCCCAACAACTTCCCCCAAGGGAAATGGGGAGAAAGTGGGAAACCAATGCTCTGAGGGCCCATAGGGGTCCTTGGAAAGCAGGGAGCTTTAGGGTCTGGGCTGCACCCAGGGTTCATCATGCCTGGAGCAGGACAGGGGTGGGGAGTTACCCTAAACTGATGTTCAATACATTTTACCTTTTGCACCTGGAATTTGGATGGTTCCAAGATGCAACTATAATCTGTGACCAAAATCAATATTTTTCATGTTGCTGTATCTGATCATACAATGAAGTTCAATTTATTAAATTAGAAAACTGTTGCACAACAAGGCAACATTGAGTCATAATTTTCTCTTTTTTAAAGTGGATCCAACTGAAGCTAGATCGTGGCTTGTTGGGTTTGATTGTCATTTTCTCAGGGCGGATTTTAAGGCCAAATTGGACAGTGTGCCAAGAAAAGCCAGATTCCCGCCCAGCTTGGTGTGTAGTCTTAATTGGGTCTCATTCTGATTCTCTGGCTGGGTTATGGGCTGATTACAGGGGAGCAGGCTTTTTGTCTGTGTTGGAGCCTGAGTTTCCAACACAGGTTTTAATCAGCAAGCTAGTGTGCCTTTTGCCACTGGGGCAGTTATGCAAGAAATTCAATTTAAGTGGTTGTCGCACAGTTTAACTTGAAAGTAGAAACAGCCAAATGCCCATCACCTGATGAATGAACAAATAAATATACAATGGAATATTATTCGGCCATGGAAAGGAACAAAGTACTACTGATACATGTTGCAATATGAATGAGCCTTGGAAACATTGCAATAAGTGAAAGAAGCCACTCACAAAAGAATCAATAATGTGCAATTCCATTTATATGCACAAGCATATCTGTTGAGACTGAAAGTAGAACAGGGGGTCACGGAGGCTGAGTTAGAGGGGAATAATAGAGAATGGCTGATGATGGTTATGAGGTCTCTTTGTGAAGTGACAAAAATGTCCTAAAACTGATCATGGTGATGACTGAACAACTGTGAATATACCAAGAACCACCGGATTATACACTTTAAACAGGTAGTTTGTATGGTACGTGATCCTTATCTCAATAAATCTGGTTCTTTATATAGCTTTAATGGATCTGTATGTATCAGTAGTACTTTGTTCCTTTCCATGGCTGAATAATATTCCATTGTATAAATCTGCTAAATCACCATAGCAAATGGTTACTCTTTTTAAGGAATCTTTTTATTTTTAATGTGTGGAAAAGCAAAAATCTTACTGTTCCACCTCTGACTCCCACTTGATCAGAAATATGTTATAGAAGGTTAAGGCTCAAAGTAAGAAGGTACCAAAAATCCAAATATATCAAAAGTGGCAATAAATATAAATGAACTAAATTTACTAGTTAAAAAAAGAGATTTGCCAGGAATGGTGGTGCATGCCTATAACACCAGCAATTTATAATTGCTATAATTTCAGGAGCATTGCAAGTTCAAGACCAGCCTGGACAATTTAGCAAGACTCTGCCTCAAAATAAAAATAAATAAATAAAAAGGACTAGGGATGTAGTTCAGTGGTAGAGCACCCCTGTGTTCAATCCCAAGTACTGGAAAGAGAAAGAAAGAAAGAGAGAGAGAGGGAGGGAGAGAGGGAGGGAAGGAGGGAGGAAGGAAGGAAGAAAAGTAGCAAGTTAGGAAGGAATAAAGGATGGATTGATTCTGTATCTGTATTCGAATTCCGAATCCAAAATTCTGTATCCAAGTTCACACTTAACTTCCCCATTTGGAAGAACAGTAGGCGTGTCAAACATAACATGATCAAAACAAAATTCTGAATCCCCTCCTCAAACCTGTCCCTTAATTCCCTTCCACCTCAGGTTTTTCCATGTCAGTAAATGCTTTCAGCATCTTCCCAATTGCTCTTGGTACCCCAGTCCTCATTCTTTCACTCTTCTTCCACAACCAGCCCTCTGGCAAGTTCTACCATTTTATCTTCCGAATACTTTATAAATCTGTTTCGCTCCATTTCTGTTGCTACCATTCAGTTCCTAGTCCTCCATAGTTTCTCTAACTGATCCTCCTGCAGGTCTATCCAATATCTTTCTTACCACTCTACAAACTAGTCACAAGACAGAAGACTGAGAACTTTTAAAATTATAAAGTATGCTACATACTTAATATTATATACATTATACTTTGTAGTTTACAAAGTCCAATAGTAGGATGATACTTGTGACTCTACCCCTTGATTGAAGAATTAGCCAAACATTCCTGCAAAAATTAAATCTGAATATATTACTCCCCTGTTTACTGGTTCTACTGGCTCACATTACAGTTCATGCACAATCCTGATTCCTTGCTTCTCCAAATTCCTTCTGTACTCTTCTCTCTGTGCCTCTCTGAGTTTCAATCATTGACCTTCTTTGCGCTTCTACAATATGCCACAGGGCCTTTGCACTCATTGATGCCTCTGCTCTAGATCTTCAGAGTGCTGGCTCTTGTGTTGTTCAGGTTTCAGTTCAAATATCACCTTCCCAAAGGGATCTGCCTTCACCATTTTATTTCAGGAGCATATGTACAAGTCCCATTTCATTTTCTTAGTGCACTACTGGATCACTATCCAAAAGCATCTAATTCATTGTGTTTATTTTCTGTCTCCCTTCTATAAGCTCCATGAGAACAAAAAGCTTGTTTTTCTGGTTATTCCCAGCTGTATCCTTAATGTCTAGGACATAGAGGGTGCTCGATAAACATTTGTTGAGTAAATATGCAAACCAATACACCTGAACTAAGTTGTAAATTGTGCCTTGTGGTTAATACTCCCTTGCTAGTCGATTTTTCTTTGGGTTCTTTGTTTAGAGCTCATGTGCTTCTTTTATTAGAAATTAATCCCAGTGATTGATCCCAGAAACTTTGAAAATGTTCTAGAGCCAGCATATTATTCCAACATCCTTAATTCTAGCTCAGTTGGGACAACTTTAGGTTTGCAAGGGAAACTGACACCTCTCACTCTGGAGAGAAGTAAACAGATGGACTACATTCTCTTTTGTAGTGACTTCTGGGATGTTGGCCAGGCTGTGTATTTTTCTGTGATTCTTCTAATGAATTTAGCCAGATTGTAAGATTCTAGACCATTTTGTGTTTTCCTGTGAGTCATTAATCAAGCACATGTTGCCTTTTCTACTCTCATGCCTGCCTAAACTGTAGGTTGTTTTAGATAATGAAACAAGCTCACATTGCCCAGCCTTCTGATATTCCTACTCAGTGGCTTGAGGTTCCATGTACCTTCCATAATTTCAAACGCCAATGTTGTGCCACATGCTGGAAATAATACTGCAGTTATTCTTAAATTTCAATGTATGTAACAGCTACCTGTGATGTTGGTTGAAAATGCAGCTTTCTGGGCTCTAGCTCCAATTTGGTAAGTTTCAGGTAGGACTTGGGATTTGTACCTTTTGATTTATGCCACATCAAACATGGAGGTCTGCCAACTACTCAGACGAGCCTGCAGAGAACTGGCTAGTACTTGTGAGTGTTCAGGACACATAGTTTCTCTTCTCGTTGGGACCTGGAGGACTGCCCATCACTGCCACCAGAGCAAAACTTTAGTAACTCTGGTGCCCCCAGGTTGTCTGCATGGTGGACGTCAATTCTCTTTTCTCAGCTCCCTTATGACAATAAAGTTTCCACTCTACATAATTACTTACTTAAAAATTGCCAAAGACTATTTTTAATGGAACTTTTTTTTAAAGAAGCAGTTTAAGTACATAGAAAAATTGAGCAGAAAGCAGAGAGCTCCCCTATGCCTCTCCCTTCCTATTTCCTTTCTTATTAACATCTTACATTAGTGTGGTATCTTTACTAGAATTATAAATCCATCTTGATGCTTTTTTTTGTTGTTCATTAATATCCGTAGTTCACATGCAAGTTCAACCTTGGCGTTGTTCCTTCTATGGGTTTTGACAAATGCTTGATGGCAAGAATCTGTCATCACAATATCACACAGAATAGTTCCACTGCCTTAAAAAATTCCTATTCATTTCCTCTTCTCTTTCCCCAGAATATTTTTAATTTTAACAGATACTCTTAAAGGATCAAAACTAGTTTCACTCTTCATTTTCTTCCTTTTGTAACTGTCTTTAGTCTCAAAGTATACATTTGGATTTGTTCTTGAACTTGATACAATTTATTGGATTGCTACCCCCACCATATGGGTCCCATTCCAGAGCTGCTTTGGCCCTCTGCTGTGTGTCTTCCTTGAAATGCCTCAGGTCCTCCCACACCCAACAGTCAGGGTCTGCCACTGGCCCTCTCATCCGTGCTCAGAAAGGAGGAGTTTTCAAGGTGCTAGAGATTTATACAATCCACTGGCCAATGGCCAAGGCTGAGTCTTCTTTATAGTATCATATTCCCAAAGAATTGTATAACTAGCTACTGTCTCTAAGCCAACTTTAGGGGCTAGCCATAGCCTTCCTAAAACACCTGGCTGCAGGCAGGTGAGAAGTTCCCACCCTACTTGGGCATTGTGAGGGTCTTCTAGAAGGGCCCTGAGAGTCATTGACAGACATATTTTTGAAGGATTTCTAAGGTAGCTTTATTTCTCATAGTGACCCACTGCTGTGGTTTGGAGGTGGTTTGTCCCTTAAAAGTTTGTGTGCTGGAAGCTTGGCCCTCGGTATGGTGGTGTTGAGGTGGTGAAACCTTTAAGAGGCAGAGTCTAATGCAAAGTAATTGTGCCACTAGGGACACTGCCTCAGAAGGGATGTAATGCTCTTGGGACCCGAGTTAATTCCCAAGAGAGCAGGTTGTAATAAAAAGATCAACTTTGTCCCCTGAATCCCTCTGGCTTCCTGTCTCAACATGTATGTAAGCTCTCCTTCCTGAATGTGCTCCCACCATGATGCTAAGTTGTAATAGAGCCAGAAGGCCTCACCAGAGCAGAAGAGAGGCTAGCACCATGCTCCTTCAGCCTCTAAAACTGTGAGCTAACTAAACCTCTTTTCTTTATGCATTATCCACCCTCAGGCATTTTATTATAGCAACAGAAAACAGACTAAGACACCCATTACACATGGTATTGGTTTCTGAGTCTAGTCATTCTCAATAGGTAATTTGCAGGGGTCCCTACTCTCCAGCCTCCTTTATCATTTTTATAATCAACAGTATAAGAGACAGATGAGTGTACCCCTGGATAAAGAATCTGACCAGATTTGATTGTGAGGTATTCTGGATTTTAAATATCAGCAAGGAGGAAAAGAGGTGACAGAAGTTTTGGTTCTTACTGATACTTTGAGACCTGTGGGCAAGTTTAATTTTTTAACAGAAGAGTGCTGCATAAAGAATAATAAATTAACTGGGCATGACGGCATATACATGTAATCCCAGCAGCTTGGGAGGCTGAGGCAGAAGGATCATGAGTTCAAAGCCAGCCTCAGCAATTTAGTGAGGCCTTAAGCAACTCAACAAGAGTTTGTCTCAAAAAAAAAAAAAAAAAAAGCAGGAAGTGCTGAGGATGTGGCTCAGTGATTAAATGCCGCTGGGTTCAATGCCCGGAACCAAAAATTAAAAAATTTTAAAAAAGAATAATTTAGCTGGAGAGAAGTTGTGAGCATATTTTTTTTCACACTAACAATGGAGCTTACTGTCTGTTTCATTCTCTCTGTGCTCTACTGCGACCTAGCTGGTTCTCCCTCCTCCAGTGTGTCCTCATTTCCTGCTGAGATCCAACTTGACATGACGTACCACCCAGCCAAAACCAGGACACTACTGTCTTTTTTTTCCTGTGGGAATGTGTTCCCAGGGCCAATTCCAAGAACTCCTGCTTGGCCATCGTTTGGGTGGTGCTGGAGTGCTCAGCAGGCTCTGGCTTGGCTGATGTGGCCGGAGGTCTTTTGTGACCATTTCCCTGACACAGCAGAGATGGTAGATGACAAATCCACTGGCCGAGATCACACCTATGAACTAGACCATGACTCAGGTATCCCAGAAGGTTGGTATGATCTGGGCTCTCCAGGGGGGTTGCTTCTGCCCAAGGAGATATACTGAGTCCAAATCCGGTCTGCAGCCAGTGCGGGGGCCTGGTGCAATTTGCACCCCTTCCCCCTGCTGGCCATTGCCCACTTCTGAGGGAGGTCTCAGCAGCCTCAGATTCTCAGATTCAGAGTCTTGTGTAGCTGGGCAGGCGCATCTCGTAGGATCTCTCATATCACAAATGGAAAGAGGACCGCTCAGAGAATTGTAGTTGTCATGGTTGCCTGGAGTCACGCATCAGCATTTATTATCACAAGGCAACAAAACTCCCTGAGGTGCTCAGTGGGTGCCAATCTCCCAGTGGTGAAGGGCTGGCCAAGCAAGAATGAATTTTGCCTTTGGGAACCTCCTCTCTCCTGGTGGCGACCTGTCCCACCCCAGTGACATGCTATCTGACCTCTGAAGATGGAAGAGACAAGAGGGAACTGACCCTTTGTACAATCTGCCTATACCCAGTTATGAAAAGCCACCAGAAAACAAGCCCTGAATGTAACAGAAAAGGATGCTGAGAATCAGCTCACATAATTTTGACCATAAACAAGGATTTTTCACCTTGCCTTAAAACTCATCCTTTTAAAGTGTACCATTTAGGATTTTCAGTATATTCATGGACTTGTACCACCATTGCCACCTACTAATTTCAGAACATTTTCATGACTCCAAAAAAGAAACCCTGTATACACCACCCCTGTCCCAGCCCATGGCAAATACTAATCATTTCCTGTCTCTATGGATTTGTTTATTCTGGACATTTCATTCAAATGAAATCATACAGTATGTGTGCTTTAGCATCTGGCTTCTTTTACTTAGTTTTTGAGGTTTATATTGTGCCATGTACTTCACTCCTTTTTAAGGCTAAATAATATTCTGTTGTATGGATATGCAGCTGAGTTTATCCATTTGTCTGCTGATGGATACATGAGTCATGTCCATTTTTTAGGTGTTGTGAATCATGCTGCAGTTAACATGCTGCAGTATATGTTTATTGTGTGGATGTGTATGTTCTATTCTATGGAGTCTATTAGAAGTGGAATTGCTAAGTTGCCTTTTAAATGAGGGGCCATGCTACCAATTGTCACATGTATGGCTGTAGCTGAATATTCTAGACATGTGACCTAATCTCTTCCATGCTCTGCAATGATGGGTTATGCACTTTCCTGAACACAGTCTACATACCAGATTCTCTCCTATGTACTAGAGATATACTGATGAGCAAGATAAAAGACCCCGTCCTTGTTGACTCCCACTCTACATCTCTCTCACCCTGCTATGTCCCCTCTGCCCTCCTTGCTCAAGCCCAAGCCCAGGGTGTTACTGAATTCTTCTCTTGTTTTTTGTCTTTGTAAGTATGACAAGGACTTTATTAGTCAATGTACAAGCTAAGCTGCTATAATAAAGAGTTCCAAGAATACAGAAATTTAAAGAAGACAAAGGTTTCTTTCTCTCTCATTAGTCTAGGGAAAGGTCCCAAGCTGGCCTGGGGGCTTTGCTCCAGTTACTGAAGTCTTCTTCTGCTTCCCTTAAGTTCAACCAGATATCAGTTGGTCTATCTAAAATGCTGGCAAACGTAACAGATCAGTCCTCTACCTAAGCCCCCACAGTGTAACCCATTCATCTATAGGATAAAACCTGCACTTGTTGGGGCCTACAAAGGCCAAGAATGATGCAGCCCTGACCAGTCGAACCTAGACCCCAGCATCCCTTGAACTGGACCCTCCACCTGCAGTGGAGCAACTTAGTTCTCAGATGACTCCTTGCTGCATTGGTCTTGTGGAATTCCCTTCCATTTAAACATTCAACTCTGCACATCCAGTTCCTACACTGCCCCAGACACTGCGATTTGGCAGTAAATGAGACAGACACAATTCCCATCCTCACTGTCTTTCTTCCAGAAATCATCCTTCTCCCCAGGGCCCTAATTAATTCATCAAAGCTTGCCTTCCTTCTGGAACCTTCCATGAACTGATATACTTCCTCTCAGTTTAGATCATTGCAGGAGGAAGCAAGAGAGTGGCAGGTGAGCCCTTCTGTTCAGGGACAGATGAAGCTACGCTACCTCCACCTCTAATGAGCTATAAGATTTTAACAAGTTCTGCAGCCTCTGAACTGCAACCTCCTCCTTGTAGAATCCACAGAGGGGCATGGAAAGGGTGCAGCACAGTTCCCGGCTCGTCTCAGCAAGCCTTTATGAAGCTTACATTTATTTTTGCCACTGCCTAAGCATAAAGGTACTGACTTTTCCAGTGGTGTTGTCACATTGTACTATTTATTTATACATTCTTTCTCCCCTACCAATCTAAGAGATTCTCAAGGACAGTAATTAGTTATTGTTAACTTTGGAATCCTTTTTTCCTGGCACATTACCTGAAAATAAATTATTGGTTTGCCTTCCACTTATTATCTTAATTACCCCTGAGAGGCAGAGATCAAATCTCACTCCACTGGGCAGCTCAGTGTTTCTCCTAGTAACAGGCAGGATGACTTAGGCACAAAGAAGGAATGAATGGTTCACATATGGGCCACATTCAGACACCTGAGATGACAACACTGGGTTTCCATGCACCTCCAACTGTCTGCTTTCTGGGTGGTCTCTTCTCCCCCACACTGACCTCCCCCTTCCGCTGACCAAAGGACACACAGGCCCAGCTTGTCCATTCTGATTTGAGCATCTATACACCATTTGGCCTCTGGAATATGCTGGCTCCTAAAGGAGGGAGGCTGGGTCCTGGTACAGCTATTTACACTTCCAATTTCGCACAGGTGGCCCCACTAAATTCTCCGCCATCAGAGAATTCATCAGTTCATCTGCCAGTTGTTCTCAAATCTTTCTGCACAAGAGAATCATCTGGAGACCTCAAAAAATACTGTTCTGATTGCCACCCCATAATTGGTGTGACCTGGGCTTCAGATTTGTTAAGCTTGCCGGGGATTTTTAAAACTGCCAGCAAAGATTAGGAGCCTCTAGGCTGAGCTCACAGAGTGTCTCTTGAGGTGATCCACCTGAGGATAGTAACTTCACCTCTGGATGTGTGATGCACACACAGAACCAAATAGCTGTAGATCACAGAACTGGAATTTAAGAGACTTTTTTTTTATAATACACAGGACAGTGGTCTGACAAGTATCTTAAACAGAGAAAGTACAATTTGGTGAGATGAGGTAGATTTTTCCATTTTAGGATGCCAATGTTTAAGATGCAAATAATCAAAGAAAAAGGGGAAAGGTGAGATTTTAAAAATTAAGATGGTATTTGTCCCCAGCTTCCTGTCTGTGATCCAGCTCTGCAAACTAGAGGAACATGGGGAAGCTCACTATTCAACACACCTATTTCATATAATGTGCTTTGTGAGAGATTTGGAGAAATGGTCCTGGCTGCAGGGAACTTAGAGCCGAAGGGTGGAGACATATCTCAACAGTGATCAATTCTACAATGCACCAAAAACAATATCATAAGACAGGGAGGGATAAGGTACTGTGAAGGCCTGGGGAAGGAGGAAAGGAATTCTGCCTGGAGACCTGGGACATCAGGTACAGGGGTTTGTAGTGGATGGGAACACACAGTGGAGGCAAATAAAAGAGGAGGCTAGGGTCAAAGGAGGAACATGTGTAGATCATGTTTTCCTCTGTAAGCCACTGCAAGGTGCTGAATGTCATGAGCAGAATAGTGCCATGACTGCCCCTGTGCCTAAGAGAGGGTGGGGAAGAGAGGCTGGAGATGGTGAGAGGCTACTGCAACAGTCCAGACCAAGAGCCTTAATGACACTCTGACTAGGGCAGCAACTATAGCGAGGAGACTTTAATATGCAATTCAATTCAGCAAGAACTGGAAACCTACTATGCATAAAGTGGGAGACATAATGAAGGCAACCCTTCAAGTGTTTAAAGATCATCATCATGTTCCCTGTGCTATGGAATGTTCTTTAAGTACCGTGATGTCCTCACCAGCCCCATTGCACACATGCAGTGCTGCTGCTGGGTGGCAGGGGCTGTGTCAAATGCAGCCGTGCACAGGCCGAGATACAGCACGAGTGGAAGTGATTTCTTCTGTGATGAGGTAAGTGTAATAGATCCGGCTTGTCATCAGAAGGAGGTTGCTCTTCCATCCCTCCTAGGAGGGTGCCTTCTGGGATGTGTATAATTGTCTTGGCCTAAACCAATCTTGAGAAACCAAGAGTGGGCAGATTGTCCTCTGATTCTACAAAAGCTCCCGATTATGTACGTAAGGGGCCATCTGAGTCTTGGCCAAAAGTTGTCGGGGCTCAGCCTCCATGGTGAATCCAATTAGGAGCAGGTGATTAAAATGGCTGCTCCTTCTCAAGCAACATGTGTCATCTATGACTTCATTTATCCTCAATTGCCCAAAATATGTTTGATCACACATTTTGACATAAATATATTTGATCACATATTGGTGACATCAGTGAGAGGAAAGTCACAGAAAATTAATCCACGGTAGGTAGGTTTTAGCCAAAAGAGAATCACTACAGGATAATCAAAGATAACAGTGAGGGGCTGGGGTTGTGGCTCAGTGGTACAGCACTTGCCTTGCACGCGTGAGGCACTGGGTTCAATCCTCAGCACCACATACAAAATACATAAATAAATAAAATAAAGGTTTAAAAAAATCTTATAAAAAATTATAAAATCTTACAAAAAAAAAGATAACAGTGAAGGTTGAGTATACCTTATCTAAAATGCTTAATATCACAAGTGTTTCAGATTTGGGATTTTTTAAATTTTTGGAGTATTTGCATATATATAATAAGATCTCCTTGGAAGGGGACCCAAGTCAGAACATGAAATCCACTTATGTTTCATATTCACCTTATACACACAGCCTGAGGTAATTTTTTTGCAATACCTTAGTGCACCTGAAGTTTGCAACCATGATGAGGCCAGATGTGGAATTTTCTACTTGCCGTGTCTTGTTAACACTCAAAAAGTTTGATTTTGGAACATTTCCGATGTCAGATTTTCAGATTAAGGATGCTCACTTAACCTGTATCATATGAGGGGTTAAAGAAACAGACTCAAAGTTCAGAAATGCCTTCCAGAACCATACCTCAGAACTAGGTCACCAAAAAAGCTGCTGTCTCTCCCTGGATCTGGAAACTTTCAACCCCAGAACCACCTGATTTCTGCCTCCATCTAATCAGAAGTCAAGCTTCTCCCAGGGTTCCTGAACCAAACCCCACCTGCTTCTGTCTGCAGCAGCAAGTGGACACCCTGGAGCCCACCTCCCTGCTACCTTCTGTTTACTGGCTCAGCTTGGGACCTCCACTCAACAAACTCCTGCACAGCTGGGGCAGCAGGACTGCTGCCCCTGCCTCCCTGAGGCCTTCCAGGTCTCACTTGAATGTTCTACAAAACATACGTCATAGTTCCCTAACTGCAGCAAGTCTGAAAACGGAAAGTTTCTAATCTGGTTTCTACAAAACAGGAGGAAAAGTGGAGTGAACATTAACACTAGGCCACATCTCTGTGCATAGACCTCTGTGGGTCAGGGAGGCCATAGAGACCTTTAGACCAGTTCCCAGACTCAAGAGCCAGGGCAATCCTGTCTCACAGTTTCTCCCTCCCCAGCAGGTGGTCTGGCAGGCTAGACTGTCTGTCTGACAGCCATGTGGGCGTCTATAGTCTACTCCCGTCCAAGTGCACTCACCTGACATCCTGCTCGCTGCCTTTATATAGTAGTCTCACTCAGCCTTCAAAATACAAGTCAAAACATAATGAAGAATTCTACTGTACTGTCCTCATGAGGCCTCTGTCTCCCTGAGCGCTATGTCCTTATCACCTCATCCAAACGCCTTAGTGAGTACGTAACTTTAGTGTGTAAGGTCATTGATCGCCCTCTGATTTCTTCCTGTATAATAAGCTTGAACTCCAATTAAATCAAGAGTCCTGTAGAAAGAACTGGGATCAGATCTATTTCTCTTTTGGTATTCCTGACAGTTTAGAAACTCAGTGCTGAAATCAGAAAAGTTGTTCAGTTCCAATTCCCAGGAAAGTCTGATTCCTATATTGCAAAAGGGATAATAACACCAACCCTGTTTCTGTGTGTGCGTGATTTGCTGGACTCAAGATTAGAGGAATTGGGGCTGGAAGGTGGCTCAGTGGTAGAGTGTTTGCCTAGCATGTGTGAGGAACTGGGTTCAATTCTGAGCACCCTATATAAATAAATTAAATAAAGGTCCATTGACAACTAAAAAATATTTTTAAAAAGATTAGAGGAGTTAATGTAAAGGAAAAGGTGCTGTGATCTTTACTCTTAACCACTGCTTAACAGAAGTTCTTACTTCCAAATTATGCTGCAAATGAGCCTGAGAAATTGCCCCATCCAGCTCTCAGCCTTGGGTCTCACCTGCAGGGCTCCGTCTGCTCTGTGGAGACATGATTGGCTCACAACTTTCAGGTAAACAGCCAAAGTGAAGCAAGTGATGCATGAAGCATGAAGACAGGAGACGAGACACCTAACATGTGGTTTGGGCTTGACTGCAGGAGTTAATTAGAGTTGGCACAGATGCAAACTTTTTGTTTCTGTGCTTCTCCAAAACAAATAAGAGTTGGCTAAGAGGGCCTTCCTTCAACACCTTGAAGTTGAGTTCTCCTTTTCTTCCTCTTCAGGGAGGTTGATGAGGCAGTCAGCCCTGGCAGGCATGGTCTTAACCAAGGTCTCCCACCGCAAAGTGGGAGCAGGCTAGTTATGTGGATGGTGAAGCCACACATAAGGGCTGATGGGTTCAGAGGGGAAAGAGAAGAGAGTTGGGTAGTTTAAAAAAAAAGTTCCATACCCAAAATTTTTTTTGGTGGGTTCAGAGGGGAAAGAGAAGAAGTATTAGGAAGTTTCAGTAGATTCCCTAGATCACTCTTCTCATGCCTGAGAGAAAGGAAGAAAAGAGGGCTTAGTCCATTAGCTATAAAGTGAATGAGTGAATTAGTTATAAAGAAAAAAGGTTTATTTAGCTCACAGTTCTTGGAGGTCCAAAAGCATGAGTCAGCATGTGATGAGAGCCTCATGGTAGATGGCATAGTATGTTGGGGGCATATATATGAGAGAGACAGGGGACGTGTCAGGCTCATTCTCACAATAACTAGCCCACTCTCAGGGCAACATTAATCTTTTCATGAAGGTGGAGCCCTCTAGCCTCTTAAAGGCCTTGTCACCTCTCAAGACTACCACTTAGGAGACCAACACTCACCATGAGTTTGGCGGGGATAAACCACACCCAAACCATAGCCGTAGGCAAGCAGAGTTCAATGAGCATTGGGCATCTGTTCCTAACATAAACTCACCTTCGCTCAAAATCATTTAGGTCTGCTCTGCATTTCAACAGAAAATATTTTCCTCAGAAACGTCAGTGTGGTGTTGCTGAAGAAAGTGCAACTGAGATATGCACAATAAAAATACACTGAGAGCCGGGCATGGGGGCGTGCACCTGTAATCGCAGCACTTAGGGAGGCTGAGACAGAAGAATCACGAGTTCAAAGCCAGCCTCAGCAGTGGCCAGGCGCTGAGCAACTCAGTGGGACCCTGTCTCTACATAAAACACAAAATAGGGCTGGGGATGTGGCTAGTGGTCGAATGCCCCTGAGTTCAATCCCCAGTATCAAAAAAAAAAAAAAAAATGTTGAAAACACTTCCAGTGAGATGACTGAACCTTGGGATAATTTTGTGCCTAGGTGTGGGTTCTTAGTGCAGACTAAGTACAAGAGAAGAACCAGATCCAGATCCTTTTGTCCATCCATCCATCATTGATTTAAATTCATGAGGATAAAATTGTGATTCACCATGAATTTGAGATAAAAGAGCCAACTTGTTAAAAATCTGTTTCTATTACTTGCTCATTCCTACCTTTTCTATGCACCCCCAGCCCCAGCCTTTGGTGCTGGAGATGGAACCCAGTACCTCATACCTGTTAGGCAAGTGCTCTACCACTGAGCTACACCCCCAGCCCTCTATGCAAATTCTTGCATGCAGTAAATAGATGTTTTTCAAACCCTATGTGTGATTAATTGCAGCAAAATGTGATGAAAGCCCATAAGAGTGGTCCCAAATATTCAAATCCAAAGGAAAGGCAATAATCAGAGAGGAGTTATTAATTTCTGGAGGGTCTTTCAAGAAAAAAGACCCTTGCTTGGGAGATGACATTTTTTTTTTTTTTCAGAGAAGTCATAAGGTAAGCTTGCTTCATGATTTACTCAGTTCTGGTATTTGGGGTATAAGAATGATCCTTGAGTTTATGTAGAATTGGGTAGTTTAAAAAAAAAGTTCCATACCCAAAATTTATTCCTGTGGATGATGTGGCAACTTCAGGATACACCGTGGCCAAAGCAGGCATTTGTGTACTTGGAAGGATTACTACTGAGTCACAAAACAGTCAGGTGGCAGTTTCAGTCTTCTCTTCTTGGCTCAGGGTTGGATACAAAGAAAAAAGTTGTTTTTCTGTTGATGTGAATTCTTAGGTTTCATCTCAGTCACATCTTTTTTGCCTCCCCAATTGAAGTCCCATCCCTATATGCAGTTTTTGCAGGTAGTTTTACATTTGTCAGTCTCAGTAAGTACAAAGCAGTTGCAAAGAAGACACAAGCCTACAGGTGGGGATTTGATACAAATCCTTAGCTGCCCAAAGCAGGAAATTTTTTCCTCCCCGCAAAAAGTAGTGAACTAGATAATCCACAGCTCTGCATAGACCAACTGAAGCCCTCCTGACTGAATTAATTTATTTCTTAACTTTTGTACCAGGAATTGAGCCCAGGGGCACTTTACCACTGAGCCACATTCCCGACCCCTTTTATTTGTTTTTTTAAATTTTGAGACAGTCTCACCAAGTTGCTTAGGGCCTCACTACATTGCTGATGCTGGCCTTGAACTTGAGATCCTCCTGCCTCAGTCTCCCAAGTTGCTGAGATTACAGGCATGTAATCCTAGATCTCCTGACTTAATTTAATTGACCAGATGTGATGGGGTGGAGGAAAGACTAAGATTTCCTGACAATCATGGCTTTTGTAGAAAGAGCAATACCTCCTAAAAGTCCTGGAGTTGCCATAGTTGACAAACATAGAAAAGGTAAATCCAAGTGTAAATCAGTATGAAAGAGAGAAAGACTCTTCCAGGAACTATTAAGAAAATGAGATAAGACAAAGACTGGGAGAAAATATTTGTAGTTACACATTATCTTCCAAAGGAATTCTATCCAAAATACAAACTCCCACAAATCTATGATAACAAGCAATCTGTTAAAAATTGAAATTCCAAAATCAGAATTTCATGTATGGCCAAAAGCACAGGAAAAAATATTCAACCTCATCAGAAAAGTTTAAGTTAAAAACACATTAAGATATATTCACATTCATTAGGATGGCTAAAAGTGAAAAGATCAACTGTATTGAATGCTGACAAAGATGCTGAGCAACTAAAAGTCTCATATGTTGCTGATAGAATAAAAAATGGTATAACAACATTGAAAAATTAGACTGGTCTTCTGTTATGAAGTTAGACATAGACTTACGATATTGCTATGGTGTTGCCCACATGTTGAAGGCTTGATCCCCAGCCTGTGGTGCTATTGGGAGGTAGGGCCCAGTGAAAGGAAGTAAGGTCAATAGGAGCATGCTCTTGAAGGGGGAGATTGGGCCCAGCCCCTCTTTGTCTCTTTGTTTCCCAGCAATGAGGTAAGCAGTTTCTTCTACCATACATTCTAAACTGTGATGTACTACCTCATCACAGGCCCAGACATGGACTGAAACCTCTGAAACTGTAAACATTCCCTCCTTATGAATTGTTTTTCTCAGATATCTTATCACAGTGACAAAAAGCTGACTAGTACAATTATGACTCATTAATTCCATTTCTACACATAGAAATAAAAACATTTTTACAAAAATATGTGTATGCAAATGGTCATAGAAGCTTTATTTTAAAAAGCCACCACTTTGGGGGGAAAATAACAATCCAAGTGTCCATCAATGGGCAAATGAAAAAACTATGGAACATCCACACAATGGAAACTATTTACTGCTCAGCAATTAAAAACAAAACTAAACAAAACCCTCCTGACACACTTTCAAAAACATTATGATGAGAACTAAAGAAGCCAGACACAAAAGAGTTCATACCATATGACTCTATTTGCATGAAGTTCTAGAACTGGCAGAATTCACTTCTAGTGACAGAAATCAGGTAAGTAGTTTCCCTGGGGCTGGGGGTTGGAGGAAGAATTCACTGCGGAGGGCCCAAGTGAACCTTCCATGGTGAAGGAAATGATCTATATCTGGATTGGAAAGGTGGTCACGAGGATGAACACATCAGTCAAAATTCACAGGGCTAGGGGTGTGACTCAGTGGTAGATGACTTGCCTACCTTACATAAGGACCTGGGTTCAATCCCCAGTAACCTCCCCACTACAAAAAAATCACTGAAGCACATTCTTAAAATGTATGCATTTCTTCGTATGCCAATTAATCAATTAACACAAAGACTCCAGAATCAGTCCCCTGCAGCACGTTGTACCTCTTCAAGTTGGCAGGTTTTCATGTGGACTGGACAGAAATTGATTCTGAGATTTAGCATATGTCATAATAATATTGAGTAAGATTCATTTTTATTTGGTTTTAGCATACTCATCTTGGAAGTCAGGAAGTTACTTTGATTGTTCAATAGATTCTGTATTTAACCTCAAAAGTACTAATTTTAAGCCAGACTTTAAATTATCCATGCAGCACTGCCATGCTTTAGAGGAACTGCTGATTTGCTATTACAATTCTTCAGAAAAGGGTATTCTACAAAAAGAAAAATTCAAGAGATTGCATTGTGTTGAAATTTTTGTATCAATATACACTGTATTTTCTGTTTGAAACAATGCTTTGAAAATATTTGCAAATGCCAAGACATCAGCCTGTTAAAGACACCTTTTTTTTTTTTGGTACCAGGGATTGAACTCAGGGGCACTTGACCACTGAGCCACATCCCCAGCCCTATTTTGTGTTTTATGTAGAGACAGGGTCTCACTGATTCGCTCAGCGCCTCACCCTTGCTGAGGCTGGCTCTGAACTCGTGATTCTCCTGTTTCAGCCTCCCTAAGTGCTGGGATTGCAGGCGTGCGCCACCACGCCCAGCTAAAGACGCCTTTTTTAAAAAAGAAAAACTTAAGAACATCAGTTGACTTCTCTTGATCCTGCTCCAGCCAGATCAGACTCTAGCATCTCCTGCCACGTGTTCACCTCTCTGTCCCTGCCCTTTCACCATTAAACAAAAAGGCAGTCCATCCAGAAAGGGTGTCACATGTTTGGTTTTTTAAAAAACAAACTCATTTTATTTCTCCATCAACCCTCACAAATCACTTCAAAGGTAAATATGGCAAGGAATCATGGAAAGGTAGTTATGAAAAGGTAAACACAGCAAGGAAACTCTTAGGTGGTTTAAGAGACAACTGAGCCTTGGCTGTGACTCAGCTTCAGCTGCAGAAGTACCTGTTTCACTCCCTGACAGACATGTCTGTGCAACGTGGACAGTGACATTCCCTTTCCTTCTCTGGTAGTCTTTGTCCCTTACCAGGAACCCAACAGACAAATGGACCAAGCACATTCCAATGGACAGATATGAGGCTCAATAAACTTAATGACGATCACCAAAAAGATACAATAAAAATAAAATATTCAGGTCCAGATTGGAGAGTTCAATAAAAACAATCCCATTGTTTTATTGCCCAGTGAAAAATTTACCCATAGTTATGATGTAACAAGCATTCATGTACATTGTGAAAGGTCTCTGGCAACATGGGCTAAGAATTTTTTTTTTTTTTTTTTTTTGGTACTGGGAGTTGAACTCAGGGGTACTCGATCATTGAGCCACATCCTCAGCCCTATTTTGTGTTTTATTTAGAGACAGGCTCTCACTGAGTTGCTTAGCCACCTCAGTCTTGCTGAGGCTGGCTTTGAACTCGTGATTCTCCAGTCTCATCCTCCCAAAATGCTGAGATTACAGGCATGTGCCACCACGTCTGGCTGGGCCAAGAATTTTTGAAGTTTCTATCTACAGATCAAAACTTCCTCTTCTAATAACCTATCCCAAGTAAACAATTAGAGATTTTCCTACCTTTGTGTACAAAATAGTCCATGAAAAGGAGTTTATAATAGTAAAACTATTGACAACATCTAACTATCCAACAGGGAATTTTTATGGCAATATGGTGAAATATTATTCATACAAAACAAAATTTATGGTCTTCTTTGTGAACCTATCCTCCCCAAAACCTTGCAATAAAGCATAACATTTAAATTGAAGTCTGAAGTCAGACTTGACTTTGAAACGGATTGTGTAACATTGAATTATGAACTCAACATAACATCTAAGATCTTAGTTTTCTTGCATGTAAATAATAAGGCTACCACAGAATTAATAAAATAATTAATAACACAGAAAAGTGTTGATATAATAGAGACTTGACAAACACTGCTGGTTGCTACTTTGGATCCTCACAGAAACTACCTCCAGTTTTTTGAAGAAATACTCCTGCTTGGTTTCCATACCCAGGAATTCCAATATGATTGATCTGTGGTGGAACTCAACTTCCAGAATTTTTGAAGCTCTTTATGTGGGTTGATTTCAGTCATGAAAGAATAGCTTGTCTTGGACCAACTGTGCTGTTAATAACAATTAATATTAATAACAATTAATATTCTGACTGTGGAGCCCAGCAGAAAACAGTAACTTGGGGGCCAAAAAGCTGCATCTCAGCAAGTATTGAGTATGTGGTTCCAAGTTCAAATCCATCCTACTTAGATCTGGCAACACTACAGGCTCTTCCTGAAAAACCAGGACCACACCTTAGGAGTAAGAACCATGTCCCAAGACTAGAGGCTATGACCTAGGATAATGACAGAACCAAAATAACAAAGCCTAAAACTGAGCTTTCACAGGATCACAGGATCCACAAGTAATTTTAAGTGCTTTCTAGCACATTTTAGAGGACGATAATATAACTCAAAGTTTCTACAATGTATCTACAACTCCCCAAACCATAATAACATAGAAAAAAGACAGTAGACAGGCAAAAAACAAAGACAGGAAATGAGACCCATAATCAAGATAATAGCAACAGATGTATAGATAATCTGGGTGTTGAATTTACTAGACAAGCAATTTAAATCAGCTATTATAAATACATTGGGATTTTACAAGAAAGGATGGGAAGAAGGGACAAAGAGACCATCTAAATAGATAAGTAGAAATGCTAAAAAAGGAAACAAATGTAAATTCTAAACTAGAAAAATACAGTAGTGGAATTAAAAGTTAATTGGCTAAACTTCACCAAAGATTCCACACAACAGAAAAAAGGATCACGAATGTCAATAGACGTCATCCACTTTCTGAAGCACAAAGAACTGAAAAGAACATCTGAGTTTTGTGGAACAAGTACATATAGTTGATCTAACACAACTGGAGGCCCAAAAGGAAAGATATAAAATGTCTAGAAGAAATACCTAATGAGATAATGGTCATCCCCCACCCCTTGACAAATTGAAATAAGACAACTCACAAATCCAAGAAGCTCAGCCACTGCCAAGCATAATAAATACAGTAGGACATATCCCAGTCAAACTTATGAAAAATGAAAAGAAAAAAATTGAAAACAAAACTAGCCAGAAAAAAAGACACATTATATTCAGGGAAATGATAAAATAATGCAAAATAATGGTGGCTAGCATCCCCACTAAGGGAACAGAAGGTAGAAGATATTTGAAAAACCTCTTTAAAGTGCTGGGGGGAGAAAAACTCAATGCCAATCTAGAATTCTCTGTGGAGGAAAAATATCCTTTAAAAAATAGGCAAAATAAAGACATATTCAGATAAGCAAAACCTGAGAGAATCCATTGCTAGAAAATCCTCACTACATGAAATGCTAAAGAAATTCTTTGGGCCAAAGGGAAATGACTCCAGATACAAATAGGAGTCTACAAGAAAGACTGAAAATCACTACAAATGGTAAGTTTATAGGTGTATATAAAAGGCTGTTTTTCTAACGTTCTTTAAAAGACTATCGTCTATAAAGTGCAAACAATGTATTTATTGCATGGTTTTTATGTAGAAGTAAAATATATGACAATTAGAGCACAAAGGTCTGGAGTGGTAAATGAAATTATGATGTTATAAGGTTCTTACTTGTCCATGAAGTGGCATAATATCAATTTAATCTTGATTTGAGAATAGTGTGATCTCTAGAGCAACTATTAAATATATTTGAAACAGACTGAAAGTCCATTAAGAAAATAGAATAAGGGCTGGGGCTGTAGCTCAGTGGTAGAGCGCTTGCCTAGCATGCATGAGGCACTGGGTTCAAGCCTCAGCACCACATATAAATAATAAATGAATAAAATAAAAGCCCATTAACAACTAAAAAATATTTTAAAAAAAAAGAAAATAGAATAATAAAAATGACTTGAATAAGTGGAAAGAAGGCAAGAAAGGAGGAACAAATAGGACAAATAGAGAATTAGAAAGGAGGTCAACTTATATTCAACTCTATCATTAATTATATTAGATGCAAATGAACTGAACTTCTGCTTCCTGCTATGATAGGATAACTTTTCCAACTTGCCGTCTTGGTGTAAGCAAGGAGAAAATTGTACAAATCATTTGGCAGATGTTTTTACACATTGAATGACAGCCAGCTCATGACTGTGACCTCAGAAAGGAAAGGAACAAACAAGGTTGCTACAGCTTTCTGCCTAGAATCACATATCATTGTGTGGCTTAGGAAGACCACGGAGTGCAGTGGTCTTATGAACTGGGAACATAGTGGTGGGGGTTCAGGGAGATTTGGACAGCTCTTAGTTGCAGGGAAGCCTATCAGAGATGAGGCAGGTGCTCAGCGTCAAAGATGTAGACATCTACATAGAGGAGACCTTAAGAATTAGGCTGAATACTAAACAGAACATGAATAGAGTGAGACTCCACAAGGCCAGGCAAAGCAAAATTATAAGAGAAAGAACCAACAAAGAGTTGTCATCTAAGCAATTCTCAGATATCTTGCAATGCTGACAGACAGTAAATTATCTGACCTCCTGAAGCAGACCCTACAGGGAACACAGCTTTCACATATGACTTTCATTTTAGGAAAGTAGAAAAAGAAAAGCAAGTTAAACCCAAAGTGGAAGGCAGGAAATAATAGAGCTCACACTGGAAATTGATGACAACAACAGAAAAACTGTAAAGAAAAATCAGTGAAACCCAAATCTGTTCATTTAATAAAATCAGTGAAAACAAATAACCCTCTAGCCAGAATGATACAGTAAAAGGAACAAAGACACAACAGGAATTAGAGAGATGATATTATTATGGATTCTACAGACCTTTCCAGTACAATAAGGGAATATTATGAACAACTTTATGCCAATGAATTGGAGACTGAAGTTAAATGAGTACATCTCTTGCAAAAGGCAAACTGTCAAAGCTAACTCAAGAAAAAAGAAATAATCAATTTTCTATTAAAGAAACTGAGTTGTTCATTTAAAAATCCTTCCTACAATGAAAATTCTAGGCCTACAATGGCTTCCCAAGTGAGTTCTACCAAACATATAAGGAAGAAAAAATACCAGTTCTACACAAACTATCTCAGAACACCAGAGAGGAGGACAATTTCCCATATCATCCTATGAGGCCAGTATTACAAAAGCAGACAAAGACATTATAAAAAAGAAAACAAGGGCTGGGGCTGTAGCTCAGTGGCAGAGCGCTTGCCTGGCATGTGTGAGGCAATGGATTTGATCCTTAGCACCACATAAAAAATAAATAAATAAAACAAAGGCATTCTGTCCATCAACAACTACAAAAAAAAATTTTTTTAAAAGAAAACAAAACCAAAACCCTCATAATCAGTGATGCAATAATTCTATAAAATATCTTTAGCCATTGTATATATGTACCACATTTTCTTTATCCATTCATCTGTCGAAGGGCCTCTAAGTTGGTTCCATAGTTTAGCTATTGTGAATTGAGCTGCTATAAACATTGATGTGGCTGCGTCACTGTAGTAGGCTGTTTTTAAGTCCTTTGGGTATAAAACAAGGAGTAGGGTAGCTGGGTCAAATGGTGGTTCCATTCCAAGTTTTCTGAGGAATCTCCATACTGTTTCCATAGTGATTGTACCAATTTACAGTCTCACCAGCAATATATGAGTGGGACTCAATCCCCACGTACTCGCCAACACTTATATTACTCAGACTTCAAGAAGAATGAAGTTACAGCATTTGCAGGTAGATGGATGGAACTAGAGGATATAATGTTAAGTGAAATAAGCCAATCCCAAAAAAACAAAAGTTGAATGGTTTCTGATAAGCAGTTGCTGATCCATAGTAGTGTTGGCAGGTAGGGAAGAATTTGGATTGTGCAGAGGGAAGTGAGGGGAGGGGTGAGGCGGTGAGGATGGGAAGGACGGTAGAATGAGACAGACATTATTACCCTATACATATGTATGATTACACTACTAGTGTGACTCAGCACCATGTATAGCCAGAGGAATGAGAAGGTATGCTCCATTTGTGTACAGTATGTCAAAATGCATTCTACTATCATGTATAACTAATTAGAACAAATTTTAAAAATATATAAAAAAATAATTTGATTCTGCCAGTAATAGCTTTTTATTACTTAATCAAAATTAAAAGCAGAATTATTTTAGGTATAAAAAAAGAGTAATACTTTTTAGATATGGTTTAGACATGTTTACACTTAAAAATATCAACCTTTTCTTTTAATAATATCCAGATACATTTTTTTAAAAAAACCTTACTTATATTCACTAGTTTTTTCAACTATTAGCATCCCCTAATCTCATGCTAAAGGGATCCTTTGAAATTTATACTATGCTTAAATTGTGACAGATACTCACTGTAAAAAATAGGTCTACACAACAAAAATAAAGAATTTCATTAAATGAAATGTGAAAAAAATGTTTTTAGCTAATTAAATCTCTTTTATGACAGAGATATTAACCCTTCCTTCTTTTGTTTTTCTATTTTTAAAATGAGATATATTATAAAAACAGTAAAAGACAACAGATCCTAAGTATTGTTAGATAAACTTTGAAAAATGTATGCAGTCTTTTAGCCGGGCGCGGTGGCTCAAGCCTGTAATCCCAGCACTTAGGGAGGCTGAGACAAGAGAATCGCGAGTTCAAAGCCAGCCTCAGCAATGGCGAGGCGCTAAGCAACTCAGTGAGACCCTGTCTCTACATAAAACACAAAATAGGGCTGGGGATGTGGCTCAGTGGTCGAGTACCCCTGAGTTCAATCCTCAGTACCAAAAAAAAAAAAAAAAAAAAAAAAGAAAAATGTATGCAGTCTTTTAACTATAAGCTAAATCAAAGTATAGAACATTTTGTGTAGAGTGTTTCTAATTAACCTCTGAAAATTCCCTTGTAACCCTCCCTAGTCAATAGAGCCATTGTTATGGTTTCTATCACTATAGATTGTTCTTAGGTTTCTTTAATTTCATATAAACATAATCACACATTACTCATTTTCTTCTGTCTCTTTCTTCCTCTCAATATAATGTCTCAGCAATTTACTGCATATATTAGTAATTTGTTTCTTTTTATTGCTAAGTAAGTATTCCATTTTATGAATGTATTATTTTATCCATTCTCCTATTGATGGGCATTAAGATTTTTTTCCACTTTTAAAAATTAAAATGCAGTGAACCTAGTGCTTATTTAATTTCTAAAGAAAAAACCACATATTTTTATATTAAACGCACACATACACACAAACACACACCAGAAAGATACCATATATACATTTGTTATTTGGAAGAAGTGACATTATTTCCTTTATATTAGTCATACTTTATTGTATGAAAATAATCCAGATTTTCTATAACAAACAGGTAGGCTACAGAGAAAATAATGAATGTTATATCAAATTTTATGTAACCAACTCCTAATTACTCGTACACCCTCCAGCTTGTATCTATATAGCGTGGGTTTGGGGTTCCACAATGTTCTCTCTTTTGCCCATAGGCTGGTCTTCACCTGATTGCACCAGGAGTGAAGTCATAGGTCCCCATTTATCCGTAGTGCAAAGAAGCCCTCATCCAAATTGGACCTCTTGCTTCATCTGGCAAACACCTGATACCCCAGGACTGTGCTGGTGTCACCCAGCGAATAGCGGGGGTGAACTGTGTGGGGCACGTGAAGTTGAAGGACACTGTCCTCCCTCTCTGGAGATCTTTCTGGGCAGATTCCTGCTTTAGGAGTCGCCTACCTGGGAGGAAGTCTAACGGTCTGGCCTTGGAATTTGTTGCATGACTGCTTTCCCAACAGCAGGTCATTAATGACTTGAAAATGAAAGTAGGGCTGGGATTGTGGCTCAGTGGTAGAGTGCTTGCCTCACATGTGTGAGGCACTGGGTTCGATCGTCAGCACCACATAAAATAAATAAATAAATATATTGTGTTCATCTACAACTAAACAAATTTTAAAAAGAAGAAGAAAGAAAGAAAGAAAGAAAGAAAGAAAGAAAGAAAGAAAGAAAGAAAGAAAGAAAGAAAGAAAGAAAATGAAAGTATTCCAATGTGCTGTTTTGCTAGATTTCCAGCAAGTTACCCGACTTGTCAGAGCCTCAACTTTCCCCTGGAGCAATGAAGAGAGCATGACCATTCTGAAAGGTTGATAGGACAACTACAGAAAACATGCATGTAAAACATTCCACAGATACCTTGCAATTAATTGGTGATCAAGACCATTCAACTTATTAGAACTTGAAAATAAAATGTTTTTACATACAAATAATGAATAGATTGTGTAAGGATGATAATAATTGCTAAGATGCACTACCCTAAGGTGCGCCTGCAGTGCATCCTTTCCTTTGCTCTGCATGCAGTTCTAGGATGCATGTCCTAGCAATAGCTCCATTTTACACACAAGGCAGTTGAGCCATACAGAGGTAATACATTTGTAAGCTAGTAATTACACAATGTCATATGTGACAAAGCAGAACCTGTACTCATATTTGTCTGATACTATACTGGGTTAAGTAGTGGCTTCCCAAATTAAATGCCCATGTCCTAATCTTCAGAACCTGTGAATGTGACCATTTGGGAAAAGGGTCATTGCAGATGTACTTAATGAGATGATCCTGGATTATCTAATGGACTGTAAATCCAAAGATAGGCATCCTTGTAAGAGTGAGGTAGAAGGAGATTAGAGAGACAGATGGACACACAGATGCAGAGAAGACGGCCATGTGAAGACTAGGGCAGAGATCAGAGTGATCCTTCCACAGGCCAAGAATACCTGGAGCTACCAGAAGCATGAAAAATTCTCCCCTAGAGCTCATGTGTGTCCTGCTGACACCTGACATCCGCTTGGCCCCCACAGTTGTGAGAGAATCAATCTATGGCTTCAAGCCACCCAGTTTTAGGTCACCAGTGATGGCAGTCCTAGGAAACTAACAGATGCCAAGCTCTGAATTCGAAACTAGAAATGAACCTGAAATGAAACCCCACCAAGGCGTTCATTTGCTGAACTGTTTTTTGAAACACCAAGATTTTTGTTTGTTTGTTTTTGTTTTTTACATACAGGGAATTGAAACCATGGGTGCTCTACAATTTAGCCACATCCTCAATTCCTTTATTTTTTATTTTGAGACAGGATCTCACTAAATTGCCCAGGCCATCTTTAAACTTGCAATCTTCCTGTCTCATCCTCCCAAGTTGCTGGGATTACATGCATGTGCTGCTGCATCCAACAACATGACGTCATTTAGAGTCTAGAACATTCATTTCCCATCCTTCACAGCCACATTTCATATCATGTGTTTTGGCAGGAAGACCTAAATTTGGAGTGTAACTGCCCCACCAAGCTCTATTCCTGCCAAACTTTCATTTGGTTGAGTACCAATTATACACAATTATACCCAGACTACAGAATCCTTCAGGGATACTCTGCCTGCAACAAAAGGCAGATAGTACCATCTGTGGGGATACTTTTCTCTGAAGATTTGTCCACAAAGTTTATCCTTAGAGTCATGGTGATGCTTCAGTTCCCAAGAAAGCTACATTCTTAATAATCTTAGGATGTGCACAGCTTTTTAGTTTTGATCCACATTCGAAAACATCTTTCCAACAATTATCCTCATGATGCTAGAATGTTTCCTTTAATGAATGCATTGATGAGAACTAAAGGTTATAGGGTTCTACTAAAACCAAATACAAGCAATTTCCAGAGTAGGAACATGAATTTCAAAAATGTTTATCCTTTTAAAAATTCTACAGCAGACTTAAATCCATAGAAGTCATCTTTGAACTAGCTATGTTGAAACAAACTCTGATGCTGTGTCATGCAGTCTTTCCTGCCCTCACTGTCTTTTACTTGACAAGGCTTGATTTTAGGAACCTGGCTAAGAATGTTGCATCTGTAGTAAAAGAGGCACCAAATTTCCGAAAGAAATTCCTGAGAGCTAGGCTGGTATGTTACCTGTTCCTAGGGAAGATTGTGCTCACAGAAGTGTAGGTTTCACTGAGAGAAAAGAGAAGCCAATTTTTGATTAGTTCATTTGTAAGTGAAAACTTGAGAACACTGGACACTATTCTGGGAGTTCTCCCACTCTTTGCTGTTAACCCTCCCTGGGGCTGCATGGTTACTTATAATGGAAACACATTTCTACTTTTCCTAAAAGTGAGAGGAAAGTCAGGAAACAAAAGGGAGTAGGATTGGAGAACTGGCTTTGAAAACCTGGGTTCTGGATTATGATCTCCTCTGTAAATTGATCATGGCAGTACCTCCTTGTAGGGTTGCTTTATGCACAAAAATGCCCCATCATGGTGTCAGAGCATGGTAGTATTCAATAAAATCATAGATATTATTATTATTATTGGGAGTGTTATGATTTGGGTGTGTCCCCCCCAAATGTTCATGTGTTGGAAACTTGGTCATCATGTGGTGATATCAAAAAGTAGTGAAACCTTCAAGACCTGGAGTTTAATGCAAGGTAAATAGATCATTAAGGACACTGCCTTTGGAAGTTTCTTGAACAGAGTTCAAGAGGGTTGTTATAAAACAGCCAGGCTGCTCCTCTCTGCTCTTTGAGTTCCTATCTTGCTATATGATCTCTTCTTCTTGCATACACTCCCACTATTGTTGTTTTTTTTTTTGTTTTTTTTAAATGTTTATTTTTTAGTTGTAAGTGACAGAATATCTTTATTTTATTTTTATGTGGTGCTGAGGATCGAACCCAGTGCCTTATGCGTGCTAGGCGAGCACGCTACCACTGCGCCATAATCCCAGCCCCCACACTCCCACTATTGTAATGCCATCTGTCATGAGGTCTTCTTCAGAGCTGAGTAGAAGCCAGGCCATGCTCTTGAGCCTTCAAAACTGTGGGCTAAATAAACTTATTTTCTTGATAAGTATCCAGCCTCAGGTATTTTGTTATAACAATGGAAAATGGACTAAGATGGAAGCAAAGAAACCAGAGATTAGATCCAGCTCTATCACATACTAGCCCTATGATTCACATCTTGGTTCCATTTGTAAAGTAGGAATAGTAATGGAAGATGCATTGTATCCTAGATGATCACACTGTAAAGCATTATCCATCATAGCATAGTATTCTGACCTTTGAAATTCCTTCTAACTTCAGTAGTCTATAATTTATGATATGATGAAGGGATATTCTTATTGTGCTATGGTACAGAATGAGATGAGATTTGTTAATGAGTAGAGTTTCCATAGCAAGTCAGGTGTTATTTTTTAAAAAGAACTTTACGAGATACATGTCTTCTATAACATCCCAGTTTCGATTGTAAAGACAGGTAAGACAAATCTGCATTTAGGATCAAAGCTAATGTTTTAATGCAACTGATACTCTGTTAAGCTAGAAAAAAACTAGCACTTTTAACTTTTGATAATACAACTTAAGATACTCTTTATATAAAATGTCAAGCATTATCAATTTTTTTTCAATCTGATGAACACCTCATTACAATTAAGGAACTCTTTCCCCTATAGATTAGAAATAAGAAAAAGTGATTCTATGAACCTATTTCTGAATGGTTAAAAAGAGAGAGGATGTGATTAAATATAAAGAAACTTTGAAGTTGGGCACAGTGGTGCACTCCTGTAATCTCAGTGGCTTGGGAGGCTGAGGCAGGAGGATGACAAGTTTGAGGCCCATCTCAGCAATTCAACAAGACCCTAAGCAACTTAGTGAGACCCTGTCTCAAAATAAAAAATGAAAGAAGAGCTGAGGATGTAGCTCAGTGGAAAGGCACCTCTGGGTTCAATCCCCAGTATCCTCCACCACCAAAAAGAATCTTCAATTATTTATAAAATAGAATGAAATATCACTCCATGTGCCTGAAAGAATTAAGCACCTTCCCAAATTATCCAGCAGGGAGGAGTTTACTCAGCTGTAGAGAATATTTGAGTAGAATAAGCATTTTTCTAATGGCTTGTTATTATTAATCTAAGCACAATAATAACAGTGGCCCAAATACTTGGAAGGATGCCTAGTTCAGGCAGCTTATATTTTCCCACATTATGTCAGAAACAGTTTTCTCAATTCTTAGTATTGTACAAAAATTATTGGTTGAATATTCAAAAGTCAAATAATATCAAATGTAATCTTTTTTTAATGAAAGGTGAACTTCCTCACTTTGTTCAGATCATTTTCTTAGCAAAATACATGGGCATTCATTTTTAGATCCCAAACTCATAAATAAATACTTCTTTGTAATAAATAATTCCGTTCTTATTTTTTAGTACTTTTTTTCTTTTTATTGATTCTTTTTAGTTACACATAACATCAAGATTCATTTTGACATAATTATAAAGGCATGGAATATAATTTGCTCTAATTCAAACCCCAGTACTTCCCCTTACGTTTCTCCTCCCTCCTCCTATTTCCTTCCCTCTAATCTGATCTTTCTGCTCTTTGCTTTTAGTTGGTGCTGTTTTTTGTTTTAGTTAGTGTCTTGTGGATGTACATGATGGTGACATTCACTGTGGTATATTCGTATATATACATAGGAAAATTAGGTTAGATTCATTCCACTGTTCTTCCCTCCCCACCCCACCTTCCCCTTGTTTGGGGCTAGCTTCTGCATATCAGAAAAAACATTCAACCTTTGACTTTCTGAGTCTGGCTTACTTTCCTTCTAAAGTGATGCATCAGAGTGGAAGGTCTCTGAACTCTGTAAATACCAAATCTTGAATTGGGTTCAATTGGCTAAGTCTTTCTATGGTAAATATAACAAGATATGACTCGAGGTTTTCAAAAGAGCTCTATTTACTCTCACAAAAATGCACCGTTCAGAGAGACAGAGAAAGAGGAAGATAGGTGAAGAAGAGTAAGGACATGCAGAAATGTCAATAATTATTTAACTTAGGTGTCACATGAGGGTGTACACAGAGCTGGTCATATTCTTTCTACTTTGTGTTCATTTGAAATTTTCCATAGTAAAATGTTTTTCATGTTTGTGTGAAATATAACACACAGAAAAGTCCGTAAAACATAAATGCCTATTTAGTGTAACCAAAAACTGAAAGGTAAACACACATATGAAACCATCACCTAGGTCAAGAAATGGGATAGTGATGCTCTTGAGGCACTCCACTTCTAGATAAAATGATTTAAAGAAGTTATTTATAGGGGGCTGGGATTGTAGCTCAGTTGTAGAGCACTTGCCTCGCATGTGTGAGGCACTGGGTTTGATCCTCAGCACCACATAAAAATAAATAAATAAAATAAAGATTTTGTGTCCATCTACAACTAAAAAAATTTTTTTTAAAAAAAGAAGTTATTTATAGAATTCTGAAGCAAGTCCTGTATCAGTTGTTTAAATTGTAAATATTTTTTTAAATATTTATTTTTTAGTTGTAGGTGGACAGAATATCTTTATTTTATTTTTATGTGGTGCTGAGGATCGAACCCAGTGCCTCACGCGTGCTAGGCGGGCACGCTACCACTGCGCCATAACCCCAGCCCTAAATTGTAAATATTTTACAATTCAGGATTTGTCTTTTTACTCTCTCTATAATACATTCTGATAGATTTCAAAATGTTAATATAATCAAGCTCATGAGTCTTTCTTTTTTATTTATTTTTTATTAGTTCCTTTTAGTTACACATTGTATTAGATTTGTTTTAACATAATTATACAAACATGCATTATAATTTGCTCTAATTCAGTCTGAGGTATTTCCCTTTTCCCTCCTCTACTCCTTCCCGTTTCCTTTCCTCTACTCTACTGATCTTACTGTTTATTTATTTTTTTTTAAACATTTATTTTTTAGTTGTAGGCAGACAGAATATCTTTATTTTATTTTTATGTGGTGCTGAGGATCGAACCCAGTGCCTCACGCATGCCAGGCGAGCACGCTACCACTGCGCCACAACCCCAGCCCCCTGATCTTACTGTTTATTTATAGTTTTTGTTTTTTTTAAATTAGTGCCTTGTGAATATATATAATGGTGAGATTCATTGTGGTATATTCACATATGTGCATAGAAGTTAGGTCAGATTCATTCCACTGTTCTCTTATCTTGTCCTTCCTCCCTTCCCCTCCATCTCCTTCCTCTACTTCACCGATCTTTCTTCTATTTTGACGGAATTCCTCCCCTTTTCTTTCTTTCTTTTTTATTTTTATTTTTCCTTACTTTGGATTAGTTTTGCATATTAGAAAAAAAATTTGACTTTCTGGATCTGGCTTAGCATGACTTCTCCAGTTCCATCCATTTACCAGCAAATGCCATAATTACATTTTCTTTATCCATTTATCTATTGATGGACACCTAGGTTAGTTCCATGGCTTGGCTAATGTGAATTGTGCTGCTCTAAACATTGATGTGGCTATATCCTTATAGTATGCTGATTTTAGATCTTGGCTATACACTGAGCAATGGGATAACTGGGTTATATAGTAGTCCCATTTCTGTTTTTTTGAGGAATCTCCATAGTGCTTTCCAAAGTGGTGGCATTAATTTGCAGTATCACCAACAGTGTATGAGAGTACTTTTTCCCCCACATCCTCACCAACACTTATTATTATTTGTATTCTTAATAATTGCCAGTCTTACTGAAGTAAGATGAAATTTCAGTGTAGTTTGATTTGCATTTCCCTGATTACTAGAGATGTTGAACATTTTTTTGTATGTTTGTTGACCATTTGAATTTCTTTTTTTGAGAATTGTTTGTTTAGTTCTTCTGCCCATTTATTAATTGGGTTATTTGTTTTTTTTGGTGTTAAATTTTTTAAGTTCTTTGTATGTCCTGAATACTAATGCCCTATCTGAGGAGGAGGTGGCAGAGATCTTCCATTCTGAAGGTTCTCTCTTCATGCTCTTCATCATTTTCTTTTTATTTCTTGAACTTTAGGAGTTGTGTTAAGAAAGTCGCTGTGTGTGCCAATATGTTGGAATGTTGGGCCTACCCTTTTTTTCTGGCAGTTGCAGACTTTCTGGTCTAATTCTTAGGTCTTGATCCATTTTGAGTTGCCTTTAGTGCAGGGTGAGAGATAGGGGTCAAGTTCCATTCTTCTACATGTGGATATCCAATTGCCCCAGTATCATTTGTTAAAAATACTATCTTTTCTCCAACATATGTTTTTGGCACCTTTGAAGTATCAGGTGATTGTATTTGTGTGGGTTTGTCTCTGTATCTTCTATTCTGTGCCATTGGTCTTCATGTCTGTTTTGGTACCAATACCATGTTGTTTGTGTTACTGTACCTCTGTAGTATAATTTGAGGTCCAGTATTTTGATGCTTCTAGCATTGTTCTTTTTGCTCAGGATTGCTTTGTCTATTTTGGGTCTCTCATTTTTTGAATGAATTCTAGAGCTGCTTTTTCTAGTTCTGTGAAGAAATTCATTGGTATTTTGATGGGAATTGCATTGAATCTAGATAATGCTTTTGGTAGTATGACTATGTTGACAATATTAACTCTGTCTATTCAAGAACATGGAAGATCTTTCCATCTTCTAAGGTATTCTTCAATTCTTTTTTCAGTTTTCTATAGTTTTAATTGCAGAGGTCCTTTACCTCCTTCATTAGATTAATTCCCAAGAATATTATCTTATTCTTTTGAGGTTTTTATGAATGCGGTAGTTTTCCTCATTTCTTTTTCATCAGATTCATTATTAGAGTACAGGAAAGCAATTGACTATGTATCTTGATCTTGTATTGTTACTTTACTAAATTGTTTATCAGCCCTTAAAATCTTCTGGTGGAATTTTTGGGATCTTCTAAATATAAGATAATGTCTTCATCAAACAGAGATAAATTTACCTCTTCTTTTTCTACTTGTAATCCTTTAATTTCCTTCTCTTGCCTGATTGCTCTGGCTGGAGTTTCAAGGACTATGTTGAATAGAAGTGGTGAGAGTGGACATCCTTGCCTTGTTCCTGTACTTAGAAGAAATAGTTTCAATTTTGCTCCATTCAATATGATGTTGGCCTTGGGTTTGTCATTCATACCCTTTATTATGTTGAGGTAAGTTCCTTCTTTCCCTAGTTTCTCTAGTGCTTTAAAGATGAATGGGTGCTGGACTTCGCCAAGTGCTTTTTCTTCATCTATTGAGATAATTGTGTGATTCTTGTCTTTTTTATTTTTTTCATTTTGGTGCCAGGACTTAAACCCAAGGGCACTTAACCACTGAGCCACATCTCCAGCCCTTTTTAATTATATTTTGAGACAGAGTCTTGCTAAGTTGCTTAGGGCCTCACTAAATTGCTGATGCTTGCCTCAATCCTCCTACCTCAGCCTCTTGAGTTGCTGGGATTATAGGCATGGGCCACCATGCCCAAAATGATTCTTGTCCTTAACACTATTGATGTGATAAATTACATTTATTGATTTGTATATATTGAACCAAACTTGCATCCCTGGGATGAATCCCCCTTGATCATGGTATACTATTTTCATAACATGCTTTGTTAAATACTGTTTGCTTAAGAGGAGACAGACAGCCAGCGTCTCCTTGGCCAGCGTCTTCTTCCTGCTGAGGAGGATATAAGCCATCTGAGAAATTAAAGTCTAGAATAATTAGTAAAGAACTAAAGACAAAGCCAGAAAGATAGTTTCAATAGTTGGAGCCCTTGATAGTCCAGTCCACACGGGAGCTGGAGCTACACAACAAGAAGATGGCTCCTGTGGTTTATTTAAGGATATACATCAAAGGTAGGAATGATGTCTTGCAATCAGCAGGTTGATTGGCATCTTGGCAAGACACACCTATCTCAGGGGGCTATGAAGCTACAGCAGGTCAGCCCATCTCCGGTGCTGCGTGAGATCTTTGGCAGAGCTGACAGAAAAGGTCACTTGCATCAGGCGGTCTATCCCAGTGGGGGTGCCACAGGAGTTTCCAATGCCAGACTTATCCCCTCACTGGCTACGATGCCAATACCCACGTACAGTCCATGGATGGCTCTCTACAGTTTGCCAATATTTTGTTAAGAATGTCTACATCTATGTTCATCAAGGATATTTGCCTGAAGTTTTTTTAAAAAATATTTTTAGTTGTAGATACCTTTTTTTATTTACTTATTTTTATGTGGTGCTGAGGATTAAACCCAGTGCCTCACACATGCTAGGCAAATGCTATCACTGAGCTATAACCCCAGCCATTGCCTGAAGTTTTATTTCCTTGATGTCTATGTCTGATTTTGACATCAGGGTGATATTGGCTTCATAGAATGAACTTAGCAGTGTTCTCTTCTTTTCTATTTTATGTAATTTTTTAAATGTATTTATTTATTTTTATGTGCTGAGGATTGAATCCAGTGCCTCATACCTGTGAGGGAAGGGCTTTACCACTGAGCAACAGTCCCCGTATTGGTTCTTGTTTAAAGGTCTGGTAGAATTCAGCTGAAAATCCATCCAGTTCTGGGTTTTTCTTTTTTGGAAAGCTTTTGATCCCTGCTTCAATTTTGTTACTTAATATTAATCTGTTTAAGTTTTCTAATTCCTTATGATTCATTTGAGTAGATCATATGTCTCTAGAACTTTGTCAGTATCTTCAAGGTTGTCTAGCTTACTGGAGTATAAATTTTCAAAATAGTTTCTAATATTCAGTAGTTTCTAATGATTAGTGTCTGTGGCGATATTTCTCTTGTCATCTCTAATTTTGATAATTTGAATGTTTTCTCTCTTGGATAGTTTGGCTGAGGGTTTATCAGTTTTGTTTTTCTTTCAAAAAACCAACTCTTTCATTGATCCCTTATATTGGTTTTTAATTCTCAATTTCATTGGTTTTTGTTACTGAGTTTTTAAAAAAAATTTAGTTGTTGATGGAGCTTTATTTTATTCATTTATTTTAATGCGGTGCTGAGAACTGAACACAGTTCTACCATTGGTGCTCTGCCATTGAACCACAACTCCAGCCTCAATTTTGGCTCTGATTTTAATAATTTCCTGTCTTCTGCTGGTTTGGGTGTTGTTAGTTTGTTCTTCTTTTTCTGGGGCCTTGAGTTGTAATTTTAGATTATTTATTTGGTATCCTTCAGGTTTTTTGAATGTATGAACTCAGTGCTATCATTTTTCCTCCTAGAACTCTCTTCATACTATCCCAGAAATTTTGTCATATTGTATAAGTATTCTCATTTGTTTCTAAGAATTTTTTTTCTCACCAATTTCTTCTGCTATCCACTTGTCATTCAAAAGTATATTATTTAATCTCCAAGGGTTAGAATGCTTTTCATTTATCTTGTCATTGATTTCTATTTCACTCAACTATGATCTGATAGGGTATTAGAAATTATCTCTGTTTTTGTATTTGCTGAGATTTGCTTTGTGACCTAAAATAGAATCTATTTTTAGAAAATGTTCCATGTGCTGCTGAGAAGAGAATTCAGTCATTGATGGATGAAGAATTCCATTTGATAATAGTACTTTTTAGTTCTGAAGAGTTTTTATTTAGTTTTTGTCTAGACAACCTATCTAGTGGTGACAGAGGTATGTTGAAATCACCCAGTATGATTGTATTATGGTCCATTTCATTCTTAATATTGAGAAGGGTTTGTTTTATGTAAATAGATGCACCATTCTTTGGGGCATAAATATTTACACTCATTTTATCTTGTTGGATGATTCCCTTAAGCAATATGAAGTGATCTTCTTTGTCTCTTCTGATTAATTTTGGCTTGAAGCCCACTTTGTGTGATAGGAGAGGAATTACCCATCCTTGTTTACAGCTACCACTTGGGTGGCGTATCTTTTCCTTTCACCTTCAGTCTGTGGATGTCTTTGTCTGTAAGGTGAATTTCTTGCAAACAACAAATTGTCAATTCTTGGGCTTTTTAAAGTCCAATCTAACTGATATTATAGAGATGATTTTTATTTCCTGCCATTTTGATTTGTTTCTAATGCTTAATTCAGACTTTATTCTCCTTTAATTGACTATTCTTCTAATGCATTTCAACCCTGTGCTGGTTTTCATATTAATTTTTCATTTATTTTGCATGAAATATTTCATTATGTTTTATAATACAGGCTTTGTGGTTATGAATTCTCTAAGTTTCTCCATATCATGGAAGGTTTTTATTTCATCATCAAATTGAAGAATAATTTTGCTGAATATAGTAATCTTGGTTGACACCCATTTTCTTTCAGAGTTTGGTATATATTATTCCAAGCCCTCTTGGCTTCAGGGTCTTGGTTGAAAAATCTGAATTGATATACCTCTAATTATTTCCTGCCATTTTTTTCTTGCAGCTTTTAAAATTCTATCCTTATCCTATATGTTAGGCATTTTCATTATAATGTGTCTTGGAGATCTTTCTTGATCTTGCCTATTTGGAGTTCTATATGACTCTTATATTTGAATTTCCATCTCATTCCTAAGATTTGGAAATTTTTCTAATATTATTTCAATAAAAATATTGTATATTCCTTGAGTTTGTATCTCAGAGCCTTCATTTACCTGATGGTCTCTTGGTGTTATCACAAATTTCTTGAATATTCTGGTCATGGTACCTTAACATCTTTTCTTTATGGTCAACCTAATTTTCAAGATCATATAGTTTGTTCTTTTTTTTTAATTTTTTTTTTTTAGTTGTAGATGGACACATTGTCTTTATTTTATTGCTTTGTATGTGGTGCTGAGGATCGAACGCAGGGCCTCACGCATGTGAGGCAAATGCTCTACCGCTGAGCTACAATCCCAGCCCCCATATAGTTTGTTCTTCAAGGGCTCAAAATCAATCTTCAGAGTGCTCTAATATATTGATGATGCTTTCCATTGAATTTTTAATTTGATTTATTGAGTCATTTCCAGGATTTTCATTTGGTTTCTTTTCAGAATCTCCATCTCTTTTTTTGAAATAGCCTTTTAGTTTCTCTCATTTCACTCTTACATCTTCTTTTAACTTGTTTAATATTTTAACCATGAACTTTATCTGACATTTCCTCCATCGTGTCAATAAAGTCACTTATTGAAGAAGTGTCATGGGTGGCTTCTTCCTTTGCTTTTTCATATCACTTGTATGATTCCCCATCTTAGTACTTCTTCCTGCCACCCATCTTAGTACTACTTAGTACTTCTTTTATGCGAGAAATTATTTCATAAATTTCTTTCTCTTAATAGCCCTGGACTAGGTAAATATCCAGGTATTGATACTTTAACTCAATGTGTGACTTCTGCCTTTCCCAGTATCAACACCACTTTGAGAGAAGTCACTGAACTCTATTTACTACAATCACTTCAGGCCAAAACCATGTACTATGCAACCTTATGACAAAGGAAAAACTTGTTGATCTGTTCTCCAGTTTCTCTAATCCAGGTCTAAACTGGTAGTGATGTTCTCTTGGGTCAATTTCTCCTTCGCTGCCTCCTTTCTGTGTTGTGAGGAGGTTGGGATCACTGCCCAGCTCCATTCTACCATCCATGAGTCTTTTTCTTTATTGTTAATGCTTTTAGTATCTTGATTAAGAAGCATGTTATCCTGAAGATCAAAAGATTATATATATAGGACCACTGAGGAGTAAGTATATAAAATCTTCTACTGAGTTGCACCCCAACCCATATTTCCTTCTCAACACTTTATTGTTTTTGTTTCACACTGAGATCTGTAGCCCACCCTAACTAGTTTTGTGTATGGTAGGGGGAGGAGGGGTGCAATTTCACTCCTTTTTTCCCCATGCACATACCCATTCTCATTCCTTTATGTCATCTTTACCGTAAATCGAGTTGTCTATGTCTGTTTTAATTTGTTTCCAGACTCCTTATTATATTCCAGTGATTTATCTTTGTGTCAAAACTATACCATTTTCAAAAAGTTATAATAAGTATTGGTATATGGTGGAGCAAATGCTGCCATTTTATTTTTAATAAGAATGACTTGGCTTTTCTTTCCCTTTGCATCTTTGAATAAATTTTGAAACAACTTATCTAGCTATACATACACACAAATACACACATTTTGGGATGACATCGAGTGTGTAACAGTGATTTGAGGAGTGCTGTATTTTGGATTTGGCATGTCCCTCAAAGGCCCCTGTGTTAAAGTCAGGGTCCCTCAGGTGGCACTATTGAGAGGTGGTGGAACCTGTCAGATATGGGGTTGCATGGGAGGAAATTATATCACTGGGAGCATGCCCTCAAAGGGGACTACAGGATGCCAGTCTCTTCCTCTTTTTTTTTCACTTCCTTGCCATGACATGAGGTGCCCCATGTTTCCAATCCTGATGCACTATCTCATCATAGACCCAAAAGCAATAGGGTCAACCTATCACAGACTGAAACCTCCAAAATAAAACTTTCATCTTCATAAGTTGATTTAGCTTAGGTGTTTGTTATAATGATGAGAGCTGACTGACATAGGGAGAACAGACACAATTACAATATTGAGTTTTCTACCACATGAACATGGCATACATTGCCATATGTTAAAATCTTTAATATCTGTCAGTAATGACCTATAATTGTAACAATACAGGTGATTGACATCTTTAGTTTTGTTTTTCCTAGAAACGTCATCATTTTTTATTAATACTATGAAAATTTCTTTTCTGTTTAATTGCCCATTTGTGGATATTTATATAAGTATGAAATGTTTTCTTTTTATTGGTTTTATATCCATCAAACTTACTAAACTTCCATATCAATTCTAAAAACATATCTATATGGCTGGGGGGTGTGGCTTCATGGTAGAACATTTGCCTAGCATGCACAATTGTTGGTTCAATTTCCAACACTGCAAAAATATAGAAAGTAAGTTCTTAAGATTTTTCTATGTAGATAATCATAGCATCTGTAAATAATGAAGTTTTTCTTTTTTCTATTCTACTTCTGATATTTCTTACTTCTTCTAAACTAGTTGCACTTGTTAGGATCTCTAGTTGGGAAGATGTCTTGTGTCTTTGTAAATCTCAGAAGGAATACTTTCCACACATCACCCTTGTTTTGGTCAGCTTTCTTGCTGCTGTGACTGAAAGATCTGACCAGAACAATTTTAGAGGAGGTTATGGGCTCATGGTTTCAGAGGTCTCAATTCATAGACAGCAGACTCCATTCCTCCAGGCTCACGGTGAGGCTAAACATCCTGGAGGAAGAGTGTGGCAGAGTAAAGCAGCTCACAAGATGTTTAGAAAGCAGAGAGAGAAACTCCATTCACCAGATACAAATATATGCCCCAAAGCCACACCCCCTACACTCCACCTCCTCCTGTTACCACTCAGTTAACCCCATCAGGAGATTAACTGACTGACTGGGTTAAGGCTCTCACAAACCAGTCATTTCTTTTCTGAACTTTCTTGCATTGTCTCAAGTGAGCTTTTGGGGGACACCTCATATCTAAACCATAATAGATAATACAACCCTGTTGTAGGATATTTGCTCCAGATTTTTGTGGATCTCTTAATATAAGTTCTTGTCTATTCCTTGCTTGTTAAAAAGAATTTTGTTAAATACATCTTCTGCAACAATCAAGAGGATTTCCCCCTCTTTTAAGTGCTCAGGTGTTACTATAGTTTGAAAAATTCATGTGTTTGAATCCTAATCCCCAAATTAATGTTAATGGTATTTGGAAATGGGGCCTTTCAGAGATGAGGTCTTAGATGAAGTTCATGAGAGTGGAGTCCCCATTTTGAAGCTAAAGAAAAGAGAGAGAGAGACTCAAGCTGGTACACTTACTCTTTCTCCTCTGTGGTATTCTCTACCATGTTATGATGCAATAGGAAAACCCTCACCAGATGCTGGCACCATGCTCTTGGACTTCTCAGTCTCCAGAACAGTGAGCCAAATATACTTCCATTCTTTATAAATTACCTAGTCTGTGACATTTTGTATTAACAACTTAAAATGGACTAAGACAATGGTAAATCATATATATTGATTTTCTAATATTAACCAATCATGTATCTGTGGCATAAAATCAGCTTGATGTTGGTGTATTACCCCATTCATGTAGCACTGCTTTGGTTTACTAATATTTTTGTGCTGGGATTGGCAGAAAACTTTATTTTCTCATACTGTTTTTATCAGGTTTTGGTATGAATGTTATCTAACCTTATAAAATTTCACCAGAATGGTTTATATAAGATTGAAATTAGTCCTTTCATGAATGTTGATATGATTCCCCAAAAAAGTCATCCGGACCTGATTGAGTCAGTTTTTGTTAATAATTAGGAAAACTATTCTTGTTCTCATGTGTGTGTATGTGTGTATGTGTGTGTGTGTTGAATTTCAATAAAATTTTTTTTAGGAAACTGTTTTTCACCCAAATGTTCTAGTTAGTTATCATATTATAAATTCTTCATAGTATTTTCTTAACTTTTTAATGACTGCAAAATCTGTACTGATTGGTTTGGAGGTGTGTGTGATGCAGTGGGTCCCTCCTGATCATTGCTTACATCTATTTGTGTATTAGGTAAAATGATACTTAATTTCAGCAATCTTTTTATTTTATTTTGATTTGTTTTACTTATTTATTTGTTTTTGGTGCTGGAGATTGAATTCAGGTCCTTGCACGTGCTAAGAATGTGCTCCACTGCTGAATTACACCCCCAGGCTCCTGCCCATCATTCTTAATTTATTATTTTGAATACATAGAGAAAATGTACCCTCCTTAACTTGGTTACCCTGAGGCTTATTTCATATAAGAAAATCAGGCTAAATGTTTAAGCCCTTTACCTTATTTGGCAGGTTTCAGAATAATGAGTTTGTCTGTAACTGTTCTAAAGGTAACCAGCAAGACTTTGAAATTTATTACTATCATTGTAAACTCAAGAATGTTGACACATTAGTCATCCTTTTAATACAATGCAGTTATTTTTCTTATGTATGCTGATATCCTTCCATCTTTGGCCAGTGAGACTCGCTTCCTGCTGGCTCCCAAGTGGTTTTGACACAGTCCAGTGGTTCGGGAGCATCCTTGTTAAATCCTTTCTGGTTTTCTTCAGCTTGTAGCCCAGTATTTCCTCAGTATTGTTTCAATTCTTCTATGTCTAATGATTTACACAGTCATCTTTCTAATCTGTCCTCAGGAGAGGCTTGTTCCAAATTACCTAGACAGTCCTTACTAGAAGTGGCCAGAAGCAGCAATGAGATCCAGTCATTGGTTTATATAACAAGTATGTACTGAAAACCTACTTTGTGCTAGATTCTATGGTGGAATAAGAAGATGAATCAGACAGTGTCACCACTCTCAAAGAATTTGCAGTCACCTGCGGAAGTTGATGAGTACCATGATTTCTGGGCAGAATAAAAGACATGAAACATGCAAGTTCTAGCAGAATTTCAAAGTAATTAGTGAGATTCCAGGAGAAGGTGATGCCAGGAAGCTTGAGGAGGGCTTGGACATGATGAAACAAAGGAGAGCATTGCCTTCTCCACCTTTATTTGCATCTGATACATCCACTCTGCAGAGCAATCCAGGAACACCCAGAGCTCCTGTACCAGCAGTCTCCTCATGCTCAAGCCATCCCAAATGGGAGACTGCCTCTAAGACAGGGTTGTGAGCCTCTCCTGATAGCCTTGGATTTCTACTCTCACAATTTGAACAAGTAATCTAGCCTTTATAAAAAAATGCAAAATGCAACAGAGACAACTTTTCTATCCACGATTCCCTCTCCATGGGATCTCTTTAATATTAATCCTCCCAAGAGAACTGAGTGATAAGAGACAAATTTTGATATAATTTTTCTACACTCAACTCCTGAAATGTATGACAGAGTAGAAGTAGAGTTATTTGGGGAATTATTCAGGTGAAAATCAAAACAAACAAGCAACAACAGAATAACCCAGAAAAAGTAGCATAGTTTTATTCAAGGACACAAAATTAAAGGGCAATTTTTCCAACCAAGGTAAAAGAATCATTTCAGATTCTCATGGGTAAAAAAGAAGGGCCTGGGCAGAAGACCCAGTGTCCTAGGGGCCTGGCTGACTGGAACGCCCCACCACACACCCCACTCAGAGGGTTTTGCTGTGGGAGCTGAAGGGCCAGAGGGCACTGAGGGGTAAGTGAAGCTGGAATTCTAGTTGGGAAAGTGAATTCCAAGTCAGTGTGCTGGGGGTTGGAGGGGAAGTAGTGACTCCAAACACTTGGGCCTTAAGATCTAGAAAAGGTAGAAATGCCAAGGATAAAGTGAAGGAAACAGAAGAAGGCTCACCTTCACCTCCCTTCAGGGGGGATAATCTTTTCCTAGAGGAAGAACACAAAGGGTCACTACCACGAACTTGATGGATGCCTGCTTACAAGAGCCCTGGCTTTCTTCTCTTCCACTGACTTCCCTGGTCCCCCTGCTGGTGTCCTTTGAAGGACAGGAAGGACTTTCAGACAGAGTGCCAGGTATTTTGGGGACACTGGGAGTCCTACTTGTACAGAGCCACTTGGGCAGGTAGTGTTTAAGGGCACCATTTGCCTTAAAGCAAAGGTGTGGCTTGCTAACTTCATTGAATTTAACTGTAGAAAACTCTGACTTCCAGCCCCAAGAACTATGAGAAATAAATGCTGATTAGGTCACGCAGTCTGTGGTTCTTCTGTGTAGCAGCTCAAGCAGGCTAAGATATTGGATGGAACTCACAATCAGAATTTCTCTTCCTTTGTACTCCCTTTGTCTGGTATCAGCTGTCCTGAGCAAGCTATGTTATTAACAGACCAAACTGGGTGTCTTTGCTCAATGTCAGAATTTATTAAATAACAATAAATTCATAGGTTACACCACTTCATCCGTGGGCAGAGGCGGCATGGCACCCTTACTTGGAGTTTTGTTCACTCTTTGGCATCCTTTACTGAATCCTGAGGGACATGAAGGGTCTATACATCCTCCCCAGAGGAAACTCTGCCCGTACAAGGAGGTGCACAAGGAGTGCCTCTCTGCCAGGATCCACCAAGGTGGGAAATGCCCACACTCACTGCCACACAGTGGGGAGCCCCATAGCTCCCAGGTGTTCTCCCAACTCTGTGGCTCTGTGGTTTATCCACTATCCGCAGCCACTATTTACCAGGTCATGAGCCCAGACACTGTAGCAAAGACACTGTCCTTCTCTCATGTCAACACCATAAGGTACTAAGATCATAGGAAGTGAGGCCCAGAGTGGTTGGTTAACTTGCCCAGGGCCACTGGTTGGCAAGGGCCATCCAGAATCTGAGTTCAGGTCATCTGGCTCCAGAGCCCAAGCTCCTAAGTGTTGTGTTCTATTACTTATCAGAGCCAGCCCAGTCACTGGGAGCTGGGTAACATTCAATTCTCTTCATTGAGCACATGATCTTTTGTCTCTTTGGCAGCAACCTGTTTCCCACATCTTTGGAAGGGGATCATCTATCTGCTCCCTTAGAGGGGAGCTGGTTGAACTTTGTTCTCTCATCAGAGTTCACAGGTGTGGGATAAGAGAGTAGGACGTGCCTGAACTAAGTGTCATACTCCACAACCATGACCAGCCCCAGCATGTCTCTGGTGGTCTAACTCCTGCAGGCAGAAGCTCTGGTTTATCATAAAGCTCAAGGGAGTCGTTTAAATCTTCTCCCTCTCCAAATGCTGCACAGCCCAGACCTGTGACTTGGATGACAAAGGCTCTAGAAGGTATTTCACTCCCCCTCCTCACACCCACATGGGAATCACCAACATTTCCTGTTGTCTCTGCCTCCATGTGTGTCACCTCTGTGCCCTTGCTCCTCTCTGTCAGCATCTGGTCTGGACCACTATGCACCTCTGACCTCCTCCCTGGGCTCCACCTGCCTCCCTTGAGTCCATTCCACCTGCTGCCTGCCTTTGCACATCCTATGAGCTAAGGATGGACTTTACACTTAAATGGTTAGGGGGAAAAAATGAAAAGGAGATTTAGTGATATATAGAAATTATATGAACTTCAAATTTTGTTGTCCAAAAACAAATTTTACTGGAACATGGCCGTGTTCATTCACAAGTATTACATGGGCTGCTCTCAGGCTACAAAGAGCCTTGGGTTGTGTCACCAGAGACACAGTATGGACCACAAATCCTGAAATGTTTACTCTCCGGGTCTTTACAGTAAACCTTTGCTGATGTCTGACTCCACACAATAGACTGTGATCTTTTCAAAATGCAAATCACAGCCGAGCACTCCTATAACCCCAGCAGCTCAGGAGGCTGAGGCAAGAGGATCCAGAGTTCAAAGCCAGCCTCAGCAATAAGTGAGGCACTGAGCAAGTCAGTGAGACCCTGTCTCTAAATAAAATACAAAATAGGGCTGGGGATGTGGCTCAGTGGTCGAGTACCCCTGAGTTTAATCCCCAGTACCTCCTTGCCCCCTAAAAACATCATCAACAACAACAACACCAAAAAAGCAATTCACTTACCATTTGCAGGGCTTCCCTCTGCATTTAACTTAAATTCTAAAATGAAGGAGAATATAAGAAAACCCACATGAGCTAATCCCACCTTCCTCTCTAACCTTCCCTCCATCGGTTCTCTCCACACTCGTGACGCCTTCTGGCTGCTCCTGCACCTGGTGAAATTGTCCCTTCCCAGCCTGGGCTCTAGCTGCAATATTTGCCTGCAATACCCCTTCTCAGAATGCCACAGGGCTGGATCCTCCTTGTTGTTCACATCCAAAAGAGGTCTTTCCAGTGGTGTTAGCTTTTAGTCATTGAGACAAAACACCCGAGAATAACAACTTGAGGAAGAAAGATTTATTTTGGGTCATGGTTTCAGAGGTTTCAGTCCATGGTTATCTGACTCCATTCATTGGGCCTGAGGTGAAGCAGAACATCATGGCAGAGGGCTGTGCTGGAGGAAAGCTGCTTCCCTCATGGCAGCCAGGAAACAGAGGGAGAGAGAAAGGGGCCAGGGACAAGGTAGAGTTCCCAAAGGCACACCCACCCAGACCCACTTCCTCCAAACTGGTTCCACTTCCTAGAGTTCCCACCACCTCCCAATAGTCTATGCAGTTATAAATCCCTCAAGGGGTTAATCCACTGAAGACACCAGAGCCCTTGCCATCCAATCACTTCCCAGAAGCCCCACCTCTGAACAATGCTGCACTGGAGACCAAGCCTTCAACACACAATCCTCAGAGGGACACTCCTAACCCAAACTACACCACCATGGATTTCATACCACTCAGTTTCACTCTCTGATCAGCACCTATTACTTTCTAATATTTCACTTGTTTATCTATTTAGTTATTCTTTTTTACTACCTCCCTCATTTAGAACAAAAATTTCATGAAAGCAGGAATCCAATGCTATTCCACATTATCCTCAGAAACTAGGACAGCAGAACCCAAATAACCATTAAAGAATACATGATGGCCAAGGTAATGGTTAGAGTAAGAGTGTCTCCATTCCCATATATCCAACAGGTTCCTTTTTACCTGAATACCAGGTAACGATGTGAGAAATAATGCTAAACCCCAGTAGAACTAGAATATATACTTCTGGGTGCCCAAAAAAATCAGATTAACTGTTGGTAAAGAATACATTCTCTTCTTCCTGCAAGGTTGAAAAATGTTGTATTTAGGTTTTGGTCCGTTAGGAGTATAGTAATCCCTGCTGAAAGAACTGGGAGGGACAGAAGTAGTAATATGGCTGTAATGAGTACTGATCATGCAAATGATGGAGTTTGGTATTGTGATATGGCAGGGGGTTTTATGTTAATAATAGTAGTAGTGAAATTAATTGGCCCTGAGATTGATGAAACATCTGCTAAGTGAAGTGAGAAAATAGGTCTACAGAGGCTCCTGTGTGTGCAAGTTTCCCAGCTAGTAGAGGGTAGACTGTTCAACCAGTTCCTGCACCTGCCTTAACTATAGAAGAGGTGAGAAGCAGAAGAAATGACGGGGGTAGTAGCCAGAAGCTTGTGTTATTTATTCGAGGTAATGTATATCAGGGGCTCCAATTATAAGGGAAACCCATCAATTTCCAAACCCACTGATCATAATAGATCTAACTATAAAGAAGATTATTACGCATGCATGTGCAGTTATGATCACATTATAAATTTGATCATCCCCTAGCAAAGTTCTGGGTTGACCTCATTCAGCTTGAATCAATAGGCTAAGTGCTGTTCCTACTACTCTAGCTCAGTTGCCGAATAGGAGGTCAAGTGTTCCAATATCTTTGTGGTTAATTGAGAATAATCAACAGTTGATGAACATAGGTAGGTGGTAAAATGGCTGAGTAAGCATTAAACTATACATCTAAAGACAGGTTGAGCCCTCTTTTTACTAAGTCCTGAGGTGAAATATCATATTGAAATGCAAATTCAAAGGAGCATCTTTGGTGATGGTGAGGACAGTATTGATGGTGATGGTGGTAATAAAATGATGAGTTAGCACAACTCAAAGTGGATCAAGGACTTAGGCACTAGAACAGAGACCCTGTGCCTAATAAAAGAAAAAGTAGGCCCAAATCTCCATCATGTCAGCTTAGGAACTGACTTTCTTAAAAAGACTCCTAAAGCCCAAGAAGTAAAATCAAGCATCAATAAATGGGATGGAATAAAAATAAAAACGTTCTTCACAGCAAAGGAAACAATAAGGTGCAGAGAGAGCCTACAGAATGGGAGAAAATCTCTACCACATGCACCTCAGAGCACTAATCTCCAGAGTATACGAAGAACTCAAAAAACTTAACACCAAAAAAACTCCCAAATAATCCAATCAATAAATGGGCTAAGGAACTGAACAGATACCTCAGAGAAAAAGAAATATAACTGATTAAAAAAAATGAAAAAATGTTCAACATCTGTAGCAATTAGAGAAACACAAATCAAAACTACACTGAGACTCCATCTCATTCCAGCCAGAATGGTAATTATCAAGAATACAAGTAACAACAAATGTTGGCAAGGACGTAGAGAAAAAGGTACACTCATACATTGCTGGTGGGACTACAAATTGATGCAACCACTATGGCAACAGTATGGAGATTCCTCAGAAAACTTGGAATGGAACCACCATTTGACCTGGTATAAACTCCCTGGCTTATACCCAAAGGATTTAAAATCAGCATACTACATAAATGTTTATAGCAGCTCAATTCACAACAGCTAAACTATGGAACCAACCTAGGTGCCAAGAGATCAACGGATAAAGAAAATGTGGCATATATACACAATGGAATATTACTCAGCCATAAAGAGAATGAAATTATGGCATTTGCCAGTAAGTGGATGGAGCTGGAGTATATCATGCTAAGCAAAAGAAGCCAATCCGAAAGAACCAAAGGCCAAATGTTTTCTCTTATATGCAGATGCCAGTTCACAATAAGAGGATGGTGGGCTAGGGAAGAATAGAGGTACTTTGGATTAGACAGAGGAGAGTTAATGGAGGGGAGGAAAGGATAGTAGAATGAATTGGACATTATTATCCTATGTTTATATATGATTACATGACCAGTGTAACTCTACATCACGTACAACCAGAAGAATGAAAAGTTATACTCCATTTATGTATGATATGTCAAAATGCATTCTACTGTCATGTATAACTAATTAGAATAACTTGTTTTTAAAAGAATGGGAAAAATAGAAGAAAAAAGAAGATGATGAGTTAGCAGATGTGCAATCAGATCTTGTGAGGAGACCCCCACTTCTGTACATCAAGATGCTTGAGCTCTCCGTGGCATACAACAGACTCCAGATCTACTGGACCGCTGGACAAGTTATCAATGCTAAGGCCTCTTAAACATGTGAAACAAATTGGTAGAGGGTGCTGGAACTTATCTCTTCCATATTCTGGTCTTGATGGCTACTTGGTCATCCCCAAAGCAGAGAGAATTCAGAATTAATAGCATCAAGGCTTTTAATGTAAAAATAATATGTTTATGGTGAAAATTAGAAGATAAAGAAAATCTTGAAGAAGAAAATTAGAACTAACCAAAATAAGCAAGCTTAACATTTTGATATCTTTTCTTCCAGATGTTTTGCATGTAAATATCCATATGTCTATCATCCTTGATAGATCAAGGTCCTCTTTCAAGATTATATAGATCTGGATTTACCTATTTTAAAGGTCCTGGGAGATGGATATGTGTCTTCTTTCAACAAGAAGCTCCACTGTTATCAACTTTTACCGCTTGACAAAGTGCCTTTTCATGCCATCTGTAAACTCAGTTCTCAGGTTGAACTTCCATGGTACTGTAGGTGTGCAGCTCCTTGCCATGTCCACCCAGCCTGGCAAAATGGACTCCACTCACCTGACCTCATGCTCAAATACTATTGAGCACATGCTACATACTAGCCACAGGGCCTCGTGCCAGGAATGCAAAGAAGAAAAATGAAGAGTCCTTGGATTCAAGTCTCTTTGTCGGTCCTCCTGCCTGACACTCTATATCCATGACCTGCATTTGGAAATTGGTTTTTCTAGACATCTTTGCTAAATGCATATGCTTTACTAATGGTGCTACTTGGCACTATATTTACATATGAGATATTTCACATTATATTTATAGACGTTTCTGGCTTTGTTTCAGTTTTTCTTTTTCCCTCGTGCTAAGGCTTGAACCCTAGCTTGAACCCTTGTGCGTGCGACATTCACACGCTCCCACCGAGCCACACTTCCAGCCCTCAAGCTTGTGTTTAAAAAAAAAAGTGAGGGTAATACAAGCAAAAAGGTACAGATAAAAATCTAAAGAGAAAATGACATGTTGACAGATACTAAACCCAAGTGACTATAATCCTCCTTTCAGTTCAACCCACAGACTGTGTACTAAACTCTCTGGATGTCAGCCAGGGTAGGAGGAAGCCACCAGAACTAGAAAATGTTAGATGGCCACGCGGCATGGTGATTTAATCAGTGTATAATAAGCTGCCTCTTGAACTTAGACATGAGGTTACTCTCAGAGCGAGGCGTACACTGATGGCAAACTGATGAAACGAAATGAGCACAGGATGAGAATAAACCCACCGCACAAGTGTGTGGGTGCAGGGCATCTTCCAAACATGCACAAAGAGGATGTTTGTGAGGAGCTGGATCTGCAGGTCCAGGCCACTCCAGTTCACAATGGGATCATTCTGCTGCAGGCAGCTCCTCCCTCCAACCCCCTCTCATTCATTCTTTCTTTGAACAGTTATTTCGTTAGTGCCTTCTATGTGCCCAGTGCTATTGTAGGGGGTGCGGATTAGCCTATGCTAGCCTCATTTCCTCTCACTTGTTAATCCTGACAATTCAGACATCACTTGCTTTTGGAAACACCTGCTGACATCCCTTGTCCCTTCACCAGGCTGTCAGGGCTTCTTATGTAATCCTAGGGCACCCTGTGCACAGGTCTCTCATTGCACTTACAACTTGATGTTTGTCTCTTCGTCCTTCTTCTCTCAGACAGTGCGCTCATCATGCTTAAGGTCAACCCATTTCTATAACCCAGACCCTACACAATACCTAAGCATACAGCTGTTGCTTGAAACAAGCTTATTGACCAGGGAACCACAGCTTTAAAAGTTATTCAGCTTTCTGAAGATAAAATGGTAGCAGAATCTAGAGGGAAGAGGGGAGGCAGGGCTTTGTTTTATGACTTTTTGTTTTGTTTTTAGTTTTGTTGTTGTTATTGTTTTTGTTGTGTGTGTGTGTGTGTGTGTGTGTTTTGTGCCAGGGATTGAACCCAGGGGTGCTTAACTTGGCAAACTAATGCACTGAAGGTCAATATTCCCAGTAACATCACCTGGGGACTGCTTGCCTGATGGGATGTGATGAGAAAGGCACTTCACCTACTCACAATCCTGATCCCACTCTACTCATGAGAAAAACATCAGACAGACTCACACTGGAGATATTCTACACAGGACTCAGGGAGCTGGGGCTCATCAAGACTCTCACAGTCATGAAAAGCAAGACAAGACTGAGAAACCAGCACAGACCAGAGAAGCTGGGCAGACATGACCATAATGTGCAGAGTGGTATCCTGGACAAAATCCTGGACAGAAAGAGGATATGAATGGGGAAACAGGAACATGGACTTACACAACTGCTGAACTCATCAGAGTAACCAAGCCCCTCAGTAGCAGCCCCAGCAATGAGAAGCTGAAAAGCAGAATGACCTCCTCATAAGCAGAGTTGCTCATTTTTCTGTGTGATGATCTTTCTCTAAAAGTCATGATTGCGTGGGTTTTGCGTGAGGTTGGGCTTACATCCCTGGCTTTCTTTACAGCTCCGTGTCAGAGCAGTTTCTGACTATCCAGTTGTTTCCAGAACTGTCATTCTGAAAATGAGTCCTGAACCACAAATGTGCTCTCTGCTGTTCTCAAGTTTGGTAAGTCTTATTTTTTTTTTTCAGCTTTTAGGTGAGAATCTCTCAGCATTTTCATAGCACATCATTTCTTTGACTCCTCCTCATCATATATTGTGATGGCTAAAAGCAAAACCAAGAAACATTTCCACAGCTATATATAATCATCCCTTTGTATTTTGGGGGTATTGGCTCCATGATCCCTGTGTACATCAAAATCTGTGGATGCTCAAATCCCTTGCTTACAATAGTGTAGCATTTGCATGAATCTAAGCATATCATCCTGTACACTCTAAATCATCTCTAGATGACTTATAATACATAAGACAATGTAAGTGCTGTCTAAATAGCTGTTAGCTACGTTGCCTATAGAGTAATGACAAGGGGGTAAATTGTACATACTGCTTTTTGGAACTTTCTGGAATTTTCCCCCCAAATATCTTTGATCCTCACTTGGTCAAATGCTCAGATACAGAAGGCCAACTCTATCTCAGAATAGGCCTAAAATTCACAGAAAAACACTTGACAGCAAAAGTGAATAAAAAGAACTTAGATATACAAATGAATTTGCTCCTACATGGTGCTCCCACTGCTGTTTGCCACACAGCACCATCACACTTCCCCTGGCTGTGGCTGCCTGGCTCTCCCAGGGCCTTGCCTCTGCGTACCTGGGCCCAATAGCCTTGTGGCCAGTCCTTATAGAACTCCCATGGCTCGATGCTATGAGCCACACAGACTATGTGAGGGGCTCCCATGTGCCCCACTGCCCCACAAGGTCATCCTCATATCAGTGCCCTGTACCTGAATCTGCGGACTACACAGCATTCGGAATCAGAGAGGCACTGAGAACAGCACAGTGATTCAGCAGACCAGACCAGGGAGGGTGGCAGGAGCCAGAAGCTGTAGGGAAATGCGAGGGCTTGCCTGCTGCTCCATGGAGTAGCCAGTCAGGAAGAGTGAAGGGTTGAGTCATCAGAGTTGAAAGGGAGCTTGAAGCTTAATCAGATGAAGAGAAGGAGGAACCCTTTCTAGGCTGAAATCCTCCTCACGTCTTGCCACATTATCTTTTTAGTAGAGTTTTAATATCTGGGACATTCAGATTTCCTTCCTCATTTCTTACCTTGCACAACATAGCTACCTGACCCTGCCAGCATCCTTTTTTTTTTTTTTGGTACTGGGGATTGAACTCAGGGGTACTCAACCACTGAGCCACATCCCCAGCCCTATTTTGTGTTTTATGTAGAGACAGGGTCTCACTGAGTTGCTTAGCGCCTCGCCATTGCTGAGGCTGGCTTTGAACTCGCGATTCTCCTGTCTCAGCCTCCCTAAGTGCTGGGATTACAGGCTTGAGCCA
>CM053404.1:71481789-71535525 GCA_028644305.1 Xerus rutilus
ACCCGGCTCCTGCCAGCATCTTATTCACCTCCTGCCTTTATAGCCCTCACCTGGACCGCAGCATCTCCATTTCCAGTTGCGTTCCTTCTGCTGTCAGAATGCGCTTGCTGGCATACTGACCCTACCCACACTGTTTTGGTAGCCCCCAAGGTTGTTCACCATCAGGCCCAGCCAGCATCTCTCCAGGGCTCCTTTCTAGTATCAGGGAGCTGCCTTCCTTCCCAAAGAACTGGGGCCCTTCTTCACCTTCTCCTTCTGCTGGGAGGGGCTGGCTGACTCTTACCTGTTACTCAAACCCAGACTCACAGGCCAACTTCTTGAAACTTTCCAGGGTACACTTCTCTAGTACCAAGCTCTCCTGTGTACATGATCCTTCTGGAGCACCAATTATTTTCTTTTTTGTTGTTGTTGTTGTTGTTGTTTGCTATTTTATTAGTTGTTGATGGATCTTTCTTTTTCTTTCTATGTGTTACTGAGAATCGAACCCAGTGTCTCACATATGCTAGGCAAGCACTCTACCACTGAGCCACAACCCCAGCCCCCAATTCTGTTTTATTCTTTTGAGGAAAATAATGGAATGATGGGTTAAAATTGACAGATATCCCTTTTGGAACTTTGCATTCTTTCATTTGCTACCAACATAGGAGTTCCCATGAGCTAGATAGTCATTGTTCCTCAAACATATCTGACCAGAGAACCACAGGGCACCATGAAACCAACTTTGGGTAACACTGACCCAAACTGGTAAATTTTGACTGAATGATAAAGTACCCAGAAAAAAGTATTTGTTTTTCACTCATTTGTTGTGATCATTTCAAAATATGCCAAGCATCAAGACTGAACACTCCTGTTCTCAGAAAAAGCATGCATAAAAGGATGTCATTATGGAATCAAAAACTTTTATTCAGAATCAAAATGAAAGTAATTGTCTCATAAATGCAGGGCCACAGAGCACTCACAAAGGGATTAGAAAATAATTACAAAAAGATTTTAATATAGATTAAAATAGCTGGAAACCACAATCACTGGATGTAAAATATGGACATATATAATTGCATTGAAAAGGTGAAAAATCTTTAGACTATTTGCCCAGGTGGCAGGAAACTCAAGAGCTATTGTGATATCCAAGTCCAAGGCTATATCTCCATGTGACTAGCAGATAGCTGGCCTCTCTGTTGCCATCTGTGGTTAAATGCAGAGGAGCAAGCTCTAGATCTTTTGGTCAAGCACCTCTGGGCTTCTCATTGCTTTAGAGAAATTGGATCAGGTGCTTTTTAACTTTTCCTGAACAGGATTTAATGAGGAGTGACAGTAGCATTACAAGAAATTTATTGGGGCTGCAGCTGACTCTTCAGTTTGGCAAGTCTCATGAGGCAGTCATCCCTCCACTGTCTTCTGGCAGCCAAGTGTTCTGGGTCATCAGGAACCTTCATGTGCATGGCCTGGGAAAGAGAAAAGTGGTAGGAAAAAAACAGCATGAGGAGGAAATACGTTGCCAGGAGTATAAGTGTTTTACGTTTTTATGTAAGCTATGCATACATTGCTTTCAAAGATACAAGAAGCAAAGAAAACCCTCAATCAATACAGGCTTTCCAAATCTTGCTCTTAAGGTCTCCAGAATGCAACTATGAGCAAAGTTAGGAAAAATAAACCATCAAAATCAAAGGCCAATGGGGCTGGAATTATGGCTCAGTGGCAGAGAGCTTGCCTAGCAGATGTGAGGCAGTGGGTGTAAGCCTCAGCACCACATAAAAATAAATAAATAAAATAAATGTATTACAACTAAAATTTTTTTAAAAAAATTAAGGACCAAGATTCCAGCTAAAAGCTCTATCCAAGGCAGAGGGAAAGGCGAGGTTGGCCCACTTCTTGGCAGTGAGTCTACATACCTGATGAATTTTCTCAACTGTGGCCCTGGAAAACTCTGGAACGGGTCCAAAAGTCTTCAGGACACGTTTCATGCCTTCACTGTATCTGTCACAGTAGCTTAGCATACCTGAAATGATATGAGAAAAGAATCCGTAGTATCAGCAAGAATATTCTACAACTACAAACTGAAAAACCTGCTCAGAGGGTTTTGCCTGGGGAAAAGTTAGTTACATTCTTCTCCCCATTGGTGATAAAGAAAAAACAGAGGTAGGAGATGCATCACCTGTTAGCTCTGGGCAAGGAAGACCCTTCTCATTAGTCATTATCCCTGTGCTTTCTCTTGAACCTTAAAACTCTAAAAAGCTCTGGGTCCCTCACGCCTGGCATGTCAACTTCATTGATACTTCCCATAGACACTCAGTTGGCCAACATTCACACACTGATTTGCTGAATATCAGAGTAAGTCCTCACTTCTCAGAAAGCACCTCCAACTACAGATCACTAAGGTTACTTTCGTGCAGGGCTTGAATGCACCATCTATGAACCAAAGATGTCAAAGCTCAAGTCAAAGTCTCATTCACCTTGCTCATAAGTCATTATCACTTATCACTTCAATTATCACTTCAGCAAGCATTTACAAGGTGGTAGGTACCATGCAGATAGGTTGTATTATCACTTGCTTAAACTTTGGTCAGGTGGGCCTGAGCCCTGCAGCGTACATTTCCTCCAGGCACAGCTGACCCAGCCCTCAGGAAGCTGATGAAGTTCTTAGATTCTAACATAGAGCCCTAGAATTTCGGTAGAGAAACACATGAAGATGAAGTTTAATCCCTTAAGAAGGAAGAATAAGCACAATCACTGTGGATCCATGTGGACTAAAGCCAAGGCTATATTTGAGAATCAGATATGCACAGAGAAGATAGCACAAGTCTGGTCCACCTATGGCACCTGCTCTGGTCCACTCAATACCCACTTCCTCTCTCACCCTGCTGCCTCAGGGTTGCGGGGGCATGTGCTTAGAGACAAGCAGTATCAGAAGCCAGGCCTAGGATTCTGGAGATGGAGGTGTCCTGGCTATTTCATCATTTGCCCATTTCTGTGTTTTTCTTTTTTATGATGCTGGGCATCAAACTCAGAGCCTTGTGCCTGCTAAACATGAGGTCAAACACTGAACTACACCCTCAGGCCCATTTCTAACATCTTTTAAAACCACAAAGCCTTAGCAGGGGGTCGTGAGGGCTAAAAAGATAATGAGGGTACAAATGAAATTGCAGAGACCCTAAAGTCTGGCTCTCACCTACCCAGTGAAAACTGTATGATTTTTTAAAAAAATGATAAGTGCTAGATATTCTTTTTTTAAAAAAGACAACTAAAGAGCTTTGAGGGGGTGGATTTAGTTTTGATTGACTTGCATTGATGTGTAAGCATAAATTCTCTGGGTTTCCATTTTATTTGCTTCAAATAATTTTCCTTCTCTCTCAGTGTGCTGAGGTCCCTGAGAAGAGACAGTATTTTAAAGGGTAAAATAGTCAAACTTGCCAACTTTTCTGACATTAGAAGCTGCATTAACAGATGGATAATTTTTTTTTAAGTATTTTGTTTTGTTGTAGATGAACACAATATCTTTATTTATTTTATGTGGTGCTGAGGAATCGAACCCAGTGCCTCACGTATGCGAGGCAAGCGCTCAACCACTGAGCCATAGCCTCAGCCCCAACAGATGGATAATTTTTTAAAGAAGAGGTTTCATTTCATTTCATATAAGTATTCACTTGGCAATTCAGAATTCTGGAAGGTTCTGTAAATGTTATAGTGCTGACCAGTTATCTCAGATGGTTTAATGTTTCTGGGGGCCAGAAAACAACTATATATTTAATTCCTTTAAGGAAGTATTTATTTTTTCTATTTATTCAAACAAAAGATGATAAAACACAAATATAGTTTATTCCTTAGGAATCAGAGACACAAGACTTGAGTAAATTGGAAAGATATTACATGAGAAGTTGTGTTAATTAGCTTTTTCTCACTGTGATAAAATACCTAAGATAATCAAACTAAAAAAAGAAAAGGTTATTTTGGCTCACAGTTTTAGAGGTTTCAGTACATGCCCCTTAGGCTCTGCTGATTTGGCCCTGTGGTGAGAAAGTGTTATCATGGTGTAGAGTGTTTGGTGAAGCAATGTTGCTTAGTCCATGCTGGCCAGGAGGCAATGAGAAAGGGGCAGAGCCCAATATCCCCTCCAAGGGCACATCCTCAGTGACCTCACTTCCTTCCACTAGGCCCCAGATCCTAAAGATTCTGCCATCTCCCATCAGCACCACAGGCTGGTGACCAAGCATTTCACACGTGGGCCTTTGAGGGACATTGAAGATCTAAACCTTCACAGAAGAAATGGGAAAATTCACTGTGGCTGCTTATTCACCCACTTAGAGGGAAGATCCTCTCAGGCACCATCTCCCACTCCTACGTGAGCAGCAACACCAAGGGATTCGGTTCATGGGCCACATATAGTCTGAGTCACTTTACATTTCCTTGAACAAGTGTTCATCTTTCACTATCCCTGAAATCATTCAAATATCCCGGAGACTTTCTAGAACTTACCCCCTACTGCCCTTTTGTAAAATTTGTAAGGATTTAAAGAGACATTCATTTCTTCAACGCAGAATAAAATATGGTGAAACTCTTTACAATTCATAATGCCTCCTCCATTTAGTTCATGGAAACAATTACAATTTCTGCCTTCCTGATATAAAAACCCTTTCTGTGACATGTACTCCAATCTCTTGGGATGAACAGGCCCACTATCTGTGGCAAAACTAAGGAGCCAGTAGCACGTGCTTATTACGGAATGTGTGTGTCCTCTCCAATCCCATCCACAGAGCACCCTGCACCCTGCACCCTGTCAGGGATCCCCTGAGTCTCCCAATACAAGGAGTTCATAATGACCCACATCACGGCTATCATTAACAACCATGTCCCAGTATGTCATGATGGTTACTGGAGTTTGCAACACTTCTCCTTCCACTTTAGACAAAAGTAAAAGGGGGCTTTTACTTATTTTCAACAACATTTTGGCTTCTGTATAATGTAAGAAGAGAATTGAGTGGAAATTCTATAAAATGCCAATTTCAACAGAAATAAGCAAAGCACAACACAACTTCCCTTCATTCCACTAGTTCATCCTCACCTTCTATTCCTACTTAATCTAGCCTTCCCCTATATTTTTTTTTCTATGCTTCCACATCTTCTGTTCTCTTAAGCTCTATTCTTTCAAAAACCCTTGGAAAGCTTAGCTTTTCATAGGCCTCTGAACCAAATTTCTTATCCAGAAAAAGAGAAACAAATGGAAAAATAATTGATTCTCATGAGGTTAGATTTAGCTTTTCCTGTTAACTTGGTATTCTTCAGCTGTTAGCTCCCCAGGGGGAGGCTGTGGGTTATTCTGAACCAACAACTACCTGGAGTTGCCCAGACAGGAAGCCTTCTGCCTGTCTTAAGGGTCAAGAGTGGGCACTAGAATAAGACCTGGGACATAGCTACACCCAGCTGACATACACTGGGCAGCCAAATGTACGGCTCTGGGTGTTCAGTTTCTTGGAGACAGCTCAATTGCTACCCTCACTGAAGAGTGATTTTCACCCAGTTTAATAACCCACACCTACATAAATTCACCTGCTTTAAGAGGCAGCGTTTCACAGAGCTTATTAAAGAAGATCAAAAAGGGCCCAAAAATACCAAGTGATATTATCTAATATCTCCTCTCGGGATCAAATTACCAAACCTGAGTGAGGACTCACCCCAGATCAGGGAGGCAGAATCAACCTGAAGCCCATTTAGTCCCACCAAACCTCTGTGGCCCCATTAGCTCAGCCATTTCTATTGGCAAATGATAGCTCCACATAAATGCACTAAACCCGCCAGGCATGCACCCCCTCTGCTCAAAAATAAAATGATAAGTGTCTACACAAAAGAAGAAATTTGTGAGGCAAAATGGTAAACAACCACTTATCCTGGAGGTGAACTCCAGGGACTACCAGATCCTGAGATACTGTCATTTCACAGAAAGAAGAAAACACAAGGAGAACCCAAACAGCCAAGAGGGACAAGGTGGGACTGTAAAGCTCAGCAAAGAAACAAACCAGACATTTAAACCAAGTACCTGACCCTGAGGTTTCTCTCTTCCACAGGGGGGGGAAAAGTCCTAAGCCATATTTACTCTGTATTTCTCATGCATGTGTAAATCTTTTCAGGAGAATAAAAAAAAAGCAAAAATAGTGGAAGAGTAGTAAATTAAGCAAACAAGACAAAGCTGTGCGAAGACAACATTTATTAAGGCCCTAATCTGCGCCAACCACCCAGCTAAGTGCTTCCATCTGGCTTAATTCTAATTTCCTTTGTTTCTTTGTCGTCTTTCTTCCCCTTCCTTCCCCTCCTCTTCCTCTCCCTCCCCTTCCTTTTCTTCTTCTTCCTTCTCTCTTTGGTATTAGGGATTGAACTAGGGATGCTTTACCCCTGAACTACTTCCCCAGGCCTTTTTATTTTTTAAGACAGAGTCTCACTAAATTGCTAAGGCTGGCCTCAACTTAAATTACTCCTGCTTTAGCCTCCTGAGTCGTTGGCATTACAGGCATGCACCATCACCAGGCTCATCTGGTTGCACCATCCCTGGGAATTCCTTACTGTTGTCATTCCATTTTACAGGTGGGAGGACTGAGGTGCAATGAATTAATTGACCTACTCAATATTATACAGCTAGGAAGTGGGAAAACCAGGGCAGCATCCAGCTGACTGGCTCCACAGGCCAAAACCACTATTCTGAGAGACTGTCAACTTCATGGGTGGTGCTTTTAAAAACCAGTCAAAAGGCACAGTAAGCATGTTGCCCTCCTGTTTTTCAAGTACAGTTTTATTAAAGACAAATCCTAAACTGTTTGCACTAGTTATAGATAAATGGTAGCTTTTAAGACCAAGAACTCCTGTTAACCTGAGATGCTTGGCTTTGTGAAAACAGTATCAGCAAAAACAGAAAAAGTCTCCTCACTCCAATCTTGATATATTCTGGGTGACACTATGAAGAATAATGAACATTTCCATTGGTTCCCAGCCAGATCTTATAACTGTCTAACTCTGGCTTTGGAATGCTCTGAAGTTGAAAACTACATCCGTCTCCCATTATCATATTAAGCCAATTAGGTCTTCTTATCATATTGGCTTTGTTTGAAAAATTATTGTGGGCCTCCTTCCTGTCTGCCACCCCTTTTGATTCTTGAGTTTCTGATGTCATTGGCTTCTGTTTCTATTTGTTAGAGTCTCAAAGCTGTTCTCAGTTCTCTCCCTATTGATTTCTCATACTTCAATTATCTTATTTTTCACAAGAAAAAAAGAAAGAAAATTATGGTAGTTATCAGGCAATGTGTGTATGCCTTTCAAATGCTTGAATATGCTCACCACTTATAAGGTCTGGTTGAAAAGAAACATTTGAAATTATCCACGACCATTTTAATGATATTCAGAATTATTTCACTTGTATGAAGATATCTTTCTTCATATTATCTTCCTATGTTCAATGGTTATCCTCTTACAAAATTGGCATGCCAATGGCTAGGAGAGGTTCCTTTTTTTCTTTTAGATGCTCTTAGCAATGCTCGACTTTAAGGAAGTTATTGGACTACATTTTGCATGCTACACATGGCCAGTCCACTCACAAAATCTCATGTGCATCTGCTATAAACAAGAACATGTCCAATAAAACTGCCTTAAATTATTTATTGGAAAGTATATTTCATAATTACTGTGGTGAACATTGACTGAACTGTTACCAAAGCATCAAGGGACTATAGAACCGAAGCCAAACAGTCTCTAAGAGGTCAGCAACTCTGACTTCCCACTTCACTGAAGGAATGTCCTCTCCGTATTTAAATGTGGACTCTCAACTCACCTACTCAGCGTAGTCCCTCCCAGGATGCTGGTTTCAGTTACTGCCAGTACATGGTAGGAAGCTCCAACCTGACTGCCTGCCACTTCCAGTCTTTTATTCTAGTTCTACCCTTTCAAAAGACAGGAACACACATGCATGCACAGCTCTGGTCACCTTTTCCTGGATAAGGCCCGGTTTCGCAATATCCTTTGCTAAACCTGGAACTGCATACATATACCCTTTCTCTGTTTAATATATAGCAATTGTAGAAATTTATGACAACACAGAAAAGCAAAAATAAGAGTTACTTATCATTTTAATACCAAGAGCTACATCAGATTTTGATAAGTAGCTTTTTAAATGAATTTTAATTTCACATAGGTTTTATTGGTTGTTTTACAAATGCCATGATGGATCATTTAAAATCGAGTTGATAGAGTTCATTCTTGTCCTTCTTAAGTTATTGTAGACTTATGAGATCACAAGCTCTTATGGACTTCCTTCCGGGACTTCTGAAGTCGGCTTCAGAGCAGACATCTGGCCTGCCCAGTTCTACGTGCCTTCCTAGGTCCTGCCCTGTGGAAGCCTCATGGCTTTTCAGCCTTCTGAAGGGAAGTAGATTTGTTGGCTCCCCGTGTTTAGGCAGAAGGTACCTTCAGTAGAGGCTCCTTTGGGTTAAGTTTGCACTACTACTTTTTCATCTTTTTCACCATTTTTCCTTCTTGTCTTTGTAAATAATTCCTTCACCTTCTTCAGGAAAATACCACTTTTTCTTCCATAGTAAAATCCCTATGACATCATGTCCTTCTCTTACTTTTAGTCTCCACCCAAGTGGTCTTTACCAAAGCCCTGTGGTTCCCAGATTCCATGTGGATTTACATCTGAGTGTACAATGCTCCCTGTCCCAGCCCAGATCTGTGAATTACCACAGATGCTACTGTTTCTATTTAATTGTTGGCGGCAGGAGGAGGAGGAGTAGCAGCAAAATTCAACTGTTATAAAACCCATGGAAATACTCAGCAGCAAAGAATTCCCATCCTAGACCTGGATACATACCTTCTGCATTGAGGTGCATGGTTTCCAGGGGTCCGATGAACGCATATCGCATGCCCAGCCCATCTGACATGACAAGGTCCAGGTCGCAGGGAGACACTACTCCTTCCTACATGGGGAATAGGGGGAGGCACAGGGATGAGTTCTCTGGAAAGGAGATACACACACACACACACACACCCTGAAAGAGACTATTCTGTGAAATAGCCAAACACTCATTCACCTTTTCCATACCAGCAATCAATCTGTATGATCATCATTCCCACCCTACAGCCAATGGACCATGTGCTTTCGAGATGGGAGAGGGTGAAGGGCAAGAGAGGAATGAGGACCAAGGATCAGAGGAGAAGGGCAAGAACGACTTTCTGGAGATTTTCCCAGGAGGTAAGGAATAAGATCAGTGCCATCCAAAGAACCGGAAGGTGCTTCAGGTTTTATCTGCCTGCAAGTCTGGCCTTGTTCCACTTTTAATGAGTTTACAAAAAATGCCATTATTTGATGAAATGCAGTTTAGAACCAAGAGTTTGTTTACCAAGGTGGGGCCCTAGAATCTTCTGCAAATGTTAATTGTAAAGCAAGAGGCGAGTTGTTATATGCTTAGCTTAGATGTCCAAGCAACCATCTGTGTTTCTTGGCTCATTCTTCATACAGCTGCTGCCTCCAAAGACTTTAGGAACCAGGCAGGAATGTGTAAATAAACATCTGCATGATCCAGCAATTCACTACCCTTTCACTCCCACCAACGACCTTTGTACCTTGGGCATTTCAACATGCGGGAAGCCGACATTTTCCCCTAAATCTTCAGTGGTCAGATAGGTAGCATTACTGTGGAATTAGCAGCTCTGGGTCTTCTTTCCTGAGTGGTTTCTTTCATAGACAGAGCCCTGTGGGGTCTGCCATCTGAGGAGGCCAGTAACCATGCCACCTTTTCCACTGGCAGCCTTGTTGGCCTCTGCCATCCCTTGGCTGGGGGCCTGGTTCCTGTGCCCAAGAGGCACATCCTCACACTGTACACCTGACTCCCAGTGATAAGCTCAGGCAAGTGGCCTACCAGGCACATCCCCTTCACTCTGGGTTATAGGCGAATCCGCTGCCTTTCCCTGAAAGGGTTGTCTAAGGTTTTACTTGAGAAAAAAGGCTTTGTCGGCCTAAGGGAGGGTTCTGACGCTTTGTGGTGGTCCTTGGGACCTCAGGGAGGCACCCTTTGCCCTCTAGTCATCCTGGGGAGGTCTGGGCCCCCAGAGACCAGAGCACCCCCTGCTATTGGGGCCTGCTGGGACTTCACAGTTCCCAGAATTCAAAGGCAGCTGGCAGGTGGGGGATTTGTAATAACCCCCCCCCACCACCCACACCCTACTGCTGAGGAAGACACACAGGTGATCTCAGATCTGTGTGGGTGTCTGGACTATCCAGTTCATCTAAAAGAATTCTGGTGAGACAGGTTCAAGAAAATGGAGTCAAAGAACCAACATGAAGACACCCACAAGGGGCAAGTACAAGCCGCGTATGACTGAGCAACTCCACTTCAAAGAGCCACTTTCCATCTAGTTGGGTGTGTATGCGCATGTGCAAGACATAAACATACAAAGACATGCACAAGCTCATGGTGTAGAGAATAGGTATAAAGGAAAACCTCTGGAACCACCACACCCATCTTCCCCACTTCTACCTACCCACTCCTTCCTGGAGATAGACATCCTAACATCAATAATAACCACTCTTGGTTTTTGAGATTGGACATCTATGTTTACATTCTTCAACAGGAGATTTTGGATTTTTACCTGTTTCAAATATTCTAGTTGATGAAATTATATGGTGTGCATTCTTGAGTGACTTGCTTCTATCTCTAAATGTTATGTTTTTAAGATGTACCTAGGGCTGTGGGGTGTAACTCAGTGACAGAGAGCTTATCCAGCATGCCTGAGGCCCCGGGTTGGATTTCCAGCATTGCAAAAACAAAATCAAAAAAGATGCCCCTAGTTGGGCATGGTGGTGCACTCCTGTAATCCTAGCTACTTGGGAGGCTGAGGTAGGAGAATCACCAGTTCAAGGCCAGCCTGGACAACTTACCGAGACCCTCTCTCAAGATAAAATAATATAATAAGAGTGGAAGTGGCTCAGTGGGAGACCACTGCTGGGTTTTACCCTCAGTACCACTAAGAAAGGAAGAGAGGAAAAAAAACAACCCACATCTATGTTGCATATAGCTGTAGTTGGTCATCTATCCACACTTGTTGATGTATAGAAATCATAGTTTACGCCTATGCAGTGGCACACACCTGTAATCCCAGTGGCTTGGGAGGCTGAGACAGGAGGATTGCAAGTTCAAAGCCAGCCTCAACAATTTAGCAAGGCCCTAAGCAACTTAGCAAGACCTTATCTCAGAACAAAAAATAAAAAGGGTCTGGGGATACAGCTCATTTGTTAAGTGCCTCTGAGTACAATCCCTAGTACAAAAAAAAAAACCAGTTTACTTATCCATCTTACTGCTCATGAGCATTGGGTTGTTACTAGCATATGGTTCCTGCACATAGGAAGACAGAATATTCTTGTACGTGGCTCTGCCATGTCCAAGTAGAACTGCTGGAGCCTACAGCAGACAATCCTTCCCCCTGTACTTTATAGACAATGCTAAGCTGTTCCCCAAAGTATTGCATCATATTCACTGCCTGCCTCCAGCACCATATCAGAAGGGTTCCCATCTTTGTGTCTTTTCCAGTGCTGGGGGTCATACCTGCAAAGTTCTGCTGATCTGGGAGTGTGCAATGTATCTCATTGGGTTTTCTATTCATTCAAAATCATCCTACCATGTGTTCATTTGGACCACTAAGGAGAGCAAAATAATTTTTCCAGTTCACTCAAATGCTGACAAGTATCACCTCCTTTCACATTAAATAACTAAGCTATAAGGAGGGAAGGGCCTCAATGAGGAGTAAATAATCCACGGAAGGCCCATGGCAATGCCCAGAACTATCAAGTAACCCATCGGATGTGAACTGTCACTCCTGCTTGCCTCTCCCTGCTTGACAAGCACTAGGGCAGGAGGAGTGGCTCTGGAACTCTCTCCAGGCTGCCTGATGGCCTTGGCTATGGGTTCCTGCACCCTGTAGGCTCCGGAATGCTGTAAAAGGCACCCAGGTGGGGTCCTGAGGACCCTCCCTTAGCCTTGGTTTCCAGATCAACATTCCAAAAAAGCCTAAAGTTTTCATTTTAGCCTTCAAACTGTGAAGGATGCAAATATGAAAGCCACCCTAGCTTGCAATGCTGTTTGGCTTGGCTCTTTTCTTCTACAATTGGGGTTAGTATTTTTAGAATTGATTTTTGAAAGGCTTTCAAAATATACAAAAGGTGAGCTACCAGAGTAGTTAAGTTTTATTTGTGCTGGGGAATCCAATCCAGGGCCTCATGAATGATGGGCAAGCACTCTACCACTGAGCTACACCCTCAGCCCAAGAGTAGTTAAATTTTGATTCCTATCATCTGAACTCACTGTACCCCAACTAAAGCCTAAGAGAGATGGTCTGCACAGCAACATCACATGGGGAACTTCATGCCCTCTAATTCCCAAATATTCCCTTCTCCTTCCTATTTCATCTAGAGAAAGGCTGTCTAGTTTTTATCAGTCACTATATACCAGTAGAACAAGTTAGAATAGAGCAAAACTTTTAGCTATTTTTACTCCTTTACTCTTTTCTGTCCCCTGTGGAATTTCTAAAGTAGATTTATCAAAGTCTGTTTTTAACTAAGAAGCTAAATCCAAACAAGGTAAATAATTGCAGGTAATTCAATTCAATTCAATTCACTTCAATTCCTTGCTGACTGAAATTTCACATTGCTGAGGCAAACATTTATTTGAGTTTCTCCCTATAGCTCTCAGCATTCAACTAGAGGTTTCACATTTAGGATATGTTTCAGCTCAGCTCAGTTTTGCTCTTGAGTTCAATTTCAACCAAAGCCTTGTGACATCTGTAACCTAAAATTATCATAACAATTAAAATAAGTAACCACAGTGAAGAATAGGCAGAAACAAGTGCTTATGCTGAAACACTGAACCGACACATGATTCCTGGAAAACAGATGGAGCACAGCACTCTTGTTTGGATAATGGAAACTGACTCCAGGCTAGTTTTAACATTTATCAGTACTTCCTTCATTTTGTGGTAAAATTCTCAAGTCACATGTACAAAGGAAGAGCCCCAAGTGGTTAAAAGATTCCAAAAAACTCATACAGAAAATCAAACAGTGAGATTACTGTTTGTTCAAAACCTGGGTTTTGTAACCATGTCCCGAGAAATCACAGGCAAGTGGGACCCAGACAGAGTGGTAAGGAATTCCCTTTATTGAAATACTTCTTGCCTTTACTTTCTCTAGTTAAAATCTGACATTTACCATGATCAACTAACATCTACACATGGCCCAGGCACATACTTAGTACCTAGTATGCTGGGAATAATGCCCAGGCTCAGGTGGGAGGATAACAAGATAATCATCCATGAAGTAAAAAAAATGCAAGATACCAAACGAAGTACTCAATCACTATGATACACATTTTAAGTATAATTAAAATTCAGAAATGTGTCAGTCAGGATTCTACCAGACAGAGATAGAACTGGTAGGAGACACACACACTCAGAGTCATATCTTGGTGGCTATGGTTCTAGGACATCCCTTCCATCTGGGATACCAAAATTCATAGATGCTCAAGTCCCTTAAATAAAGTGGTGTAGTGTTTCCATAAAACCTACACACATCCTCCTATATACTTTACATCACCTCTAGATGACTTAAAATAACTAATACAGTGTAAATGCTATGCAAATAGTTGCTATACTACATTGTTTAGGGAACAATGACAGGAAAAAAGTCTATGCTCAATACAGATGCCATTTTTTTTTCAGAATATTTTCAATCCATAGTTGCTTGAATCCACAGATGCAGAACCCACAGATACAGAGAGACTACTGTATGTGTGTATGTATGTATGTATGGAGAGAGAGAGAGAGAGAGAGAGAGAGAGAGAGAGAGAGAGAGATTTTGATTGATTTACTTCAAGGAGTTAGTTTATGTGATTGTGGACTAGTGAGTCTGAAATCCACAGGACCAGACTGGCTACTCTGGGGCAGAAGTTAACCTTGCAAGCCACAGGTAAAATTTCTTTCTTAGAGAAGTCTCAGTTCTGCTTTTAAGGCCTTTCAACAGATTGGATATAGCCCACCTAAATTATAGAAGATAATCTCTGCTTAAAATCATCTGATCTACAAAATCCCTGTACAACCACACCTAAACTTTGTTTAAACAACTGAGTGCTCTAGACTAGCCAAGCCCACCATCTTGGGGGACCAAAATTCAAAGCATGGTCCTCACCTTCAGGTATCCGGGATCTAACACTTTCACTTATTTGTGGGATAGGGAAAGGAAGGGGCAAGACATACCTAATGATTAACAAGAGACAAAAAGTTTGGATGCCCTGGTGCATGATATGGTCCTCTGACAGACCCAGAAGAAGGGGAAGACAGGTGGGGTCTTGCATGGCTGAGGTGTACAATATTTGATGAATGAAATCCCTGTGACTACTGCCTCATGGATCTGCCAGCTGCATGGAATTACTTTTTCTTCTCTCTAATATTCCATCCTTATATTTAATTTTCTTATTTAATCCACGAGTATTTTGCATGCCTTCATTTTCATTGGCTTTTCTCATTTTTCTTCATGCCTTCCTCCCTTGCCTAATTCCCAGCTGTTGATCTTATGTTTTGTTTGCTCTGTTTCTACACACTGGGTCCTGTATTGTCAAGTTTTTTTATGCAAACACTCCTTTAACTTTACCACCAGCCTCACCACTGGGAACAGAGACTTGCTACCCAGGAATGTGGACCAGGTCCCAACAAGTCCTTCCAACTCTCCTCAACCATCACCTTAACTGAGCAACAACAGAAAAATGAAGATTCACAAAAGAGTTTATTTCAGGTTAGTTTCAGATAATGAAATACAACAGTGAGATGGGGGGACTCTGCCATCTTCAGTCACCTAAAGCTGACAGGAAGGAAGCACTGGGCTGATTTTGTATCATCCAAGGTCAGAGTCCAAGGAGAAGGGATGACCGAGGCTCCACCTCAATCTCCACTGAGAGCAAAGATGCAAGAGATCTAAACTTTGATGATCTTCCTGTCTCCAGAATTCTCAAGGATCAGTTGGATGAGAATAGTTACTAGTGTAGATAAAACTCAGACACGAGCCAAGAGTTCTGGACTGTCCCTTTTGGAAGCATCCCATGCTTGGAGTTCTTGCACACAGTCTAGAGAGGAAGAGAATTCTAGACCTGGAAGTTTAAATTGAGAACTATCACAATGACTCATGAGGTTCTCATGGGAAATGAACGAGAACCATGAGTTAGTTCTTTCCACTGATATAGTCTTATTTGTTTTCTATTCTCTTTGCCACACATTTCTTCCCCTCCATGCAATATGCTACTGGCCCTGAGCAAGGGCAAGAAAGACCTGACCTAGCCATACCCACCCACGCCCCTACCAGGGAGAAGGAGAGGCAAATAGATCTTAATAAGGAGAAAATAAAAGACGGCTAAGTGCTACCCCACTGTTACTCACAGGCTTGTGGTCAGGTTTATGAGCAGCTGGACTCTTGCCAATACCTACAAGTTTTCTTGGAAGTGGGACACAGACATTCCAACAGAATGACTCGGGGAGATTCTGCTAACTCTAGAAGAGTTGATTGAACACCACATTTAACTGATGCAACAGGACACTGAATCATACTCATAAAACACTTGTCCTGTCAAGAGTCTTCTGAGAGGATGCTCAGGAGTCAGAGCTCAGAGAAAAGAAGGTGAGAAATACACAGTGGACCCTTTTGGTTGGGCTGCTGGAAAACAGCCCACGCACCCTGTGGGTGGCAGAAGAGGTGGATCTTGCCCTCCAGGAGGCATTTTGGTCACATCTATGAAGTTATAAAAATGCTACTCTCTGACAGGCCAAGCCCTCTCCCAGGACTTATTCCAAGGAAAGAGCCTATGTGTGCAGAGGTCATGGCAGCATTATCCGTTACAGAAAACCTGAAGCCACCTCAAAACAAGCCCCCAAAGAGAAATTTTTAAAATAAAGCACATATCATGAAACCACTGCAAATGAATGAAAACTCGATCTAAGTGTTATAATAGAGACTAGACAAAAACTGAGAGAAAAGCCACTGGACTTGGGGAAGGGCAAACACAGGTATTTTAATCTTCCAACTTCCTTCAAAGTTTTAAAATGGGAAAAAGACCAAAAAGGAAGGAGAAAGAAAAGAAAGACTTTGTCCCAATAAAAGGGGTGTTCCTGAGCTCGTTGGGCCCCTGTGATAATTCTCTGGTATTCTTTTTTCTCTGAATGCTGCGTGACAATGCTTCCAGGGAGAAAAACAGCAGTGTTACAGAGTGAAGACAGCGAAGCCAGGTCTCGACCTAAACGCAAACACAACAAAAATAATCCACTCTTTTGCATGAATGTGAAGAAGTATACTACCTTTCAGCAAAGGTAGTGATTTAAGCTGAGTATTCCTGACTCAAAATACTGAGGACCAGAAGTACTTTAGATTTCAGAGGTTTTCAGATTTTGGAATATTGGCATAGAATTTACCAGTTGAGCATTCCTGACCTAGGAATCCAAAATCCAAAATACTCTGAAATCTGAAACATTTTGAACTCTATTCTCAGAAAGTTTCCAATTTTGGAGCACTTTGAATTTTAGATCGGGATGCTCCATCTGTACCTTAAGTAGGGTGTCCTTTGGGAATAAAACTTTTTACAGAGATTTGAACCCAACTCCCTCCCCCAAAATAAAAATGCAGCACAGCACAAGCTCTGTCTCTGCCTGCCCCCTCTTTCGTAATTTCCCCATGGAAATTTGAGTTGACATATGATATATGAGTTACTATGTTAGTTGTGGGTTTGTCATATGTGGCCTTTCCTGTGTTGGAACACACTCCTTCCATGCATAACTTGTTTAGAGTTTTAATCATGGAGGGATGTTGAATTTTGCCAGTGCTTTTTATGCATCTGCTGAGATATCATATGGGTTTGCGCTTCATGTTCTTAATGTGATGATGTCATATTTATAGATTTTTGTATGTTGCACTATCCTTGCATTCCTAGGAAAACTCCTGCCTGAGCGTGGTGGATGATCCTTTTAATGTGTCCTTGGCAGTACTGTTGGTGAAGTATTTCACTGAGCTTTTCAGGATGCCAAATTACATTCATCTATGAACGACTTCTCTGTTCAATGAAGCCTCTCCCAGTATTGGTGCTGAACACTGGACAATCACTGACTCCTGAATGTGGACTCTGACATGGTGCTGGAACCCTAAAATGCCTTTTACAACAAAAAGCATTCTCTTCTCTTAAGGCCTCTGAGTAGAGGATGGCAGGTCATTCACAAGGAGCTCTCTGCATGTGAATCAAAAAGAAAACAAATTCCAGTTAGCTGGCAACTGGTCCTGGTGGATAGAGGCTACATTCACTCTAATAGCTCTGCAGTCCCAGCAGATGTGCTGCTGCATCCCTGGGCTAAGCAGCAGCATATGGATTCTGTTGAGATGAAGCTAAGGAGAAAGACTGACATTACAGACCCAGGACAGGCATCAGCAAACTTCATGAGGTGAGAGCGAGAAGAGTTAAACCCAAGAAAACTCCATGATACCCTCCAGTGACACACTTGCTGCCACAGACACACTGACTACTCTGACTTTGGGAGATGAGAAAGACAAATGCTTGAGAGGAAGGGACAATGGACCCAAGAATGTGAAGGAGGTGGAGAGGAGAGTGTGCCTAGGTTCCCACAGTCCCGTGACTATGAGTTCCTGGGTTGTATTTTCAGGAGATAGAATAAGTCATGCAGCAGTAGCAGAAAAACAACTTGGGAAATATTTTGTTGGGTGGATCTTGCCTGGGTGAGAAAGGAAAAAGGAGCGCATGGCAATTTTGGACACACTGGAAGTGAGAGGTTGCAAGATTCTGGTGCACTGCACTGGGAACAGTGGGCAGACACACAGAAGAGAAGGAACAGGCAGATGTGCAGGAAGGAAAATAGCATGGGCATGCAGGCAGCCAGGTGAGCAAGAGGCAGAGGAAAGCCCTCCTGTAGAGCCTGGAAGGAGGACCAGACCAGGAACAAAGGACGTTTCTGGGAGGAAGTAAGGCTCAGAGCAGCTCTGACAGAGAAAACTAGAACTCCGGAAGCAACCATGGAGGCTTACTAAGCACTATTTTTATTATTTTTTTCACTCTATATATTATTAAAGAAAAAAACTTGCAAGATCAAATAAAAAAAAAAAAAAAACCAGAAAATGCTCCAGCTGAGGGTGTGGTGTGACAGGCTGGGGCTTGGGGCTCCTCTGACTTCCCTTCACATCCCGGCCCATCACTCTACATGACTCTTCTTGCCAAGCACAGACAGATGTCATCGATGTCTGTGCTGTAATATTTTACTCAAGCCTCAACTTTTTCCCACTGGGCACATTCCAGGTGAGCCACAGCCCAAAGCACCCCATGGCGTTCCCCAAGTTTTCCCTCTGAAGAAACATTTCTAGTATAATCCCACCTTCCAGGGCCCAGAGGCGGCTGCCTGGAACAAGCTTCCTCTTGTTAAGCCTCTGCTGCCTCAAGCTGCAAGACTGCTCTCACTTTTGTTGACCCCAAAATCTGAAAATCAAGGGTATTTAGCCTGAGTCTGCCTTCTTGCCTTCTTTCCTCCCTCAGAAGCCTTGATTTGTACTGTGGTTATTCCAGAGAGTAGATGTCTGAGTAACTGGCCAATGTCTTGCTGCATCACAGACCACCTGCCCAAATTGGTTTATGGAAAAAGTCATCAGTGAAATGATGAAGCCTCTCCATGGGGATCACCATGGGGACAAAGGGCAAATGCATAACTGGGCCTTAACTCATAACTACTACAAGCATGGCATGTGCTTTTCCTTGATGTCCCACCTTAACTCATGACTAGCTATTGAAAGCATGATATGTGCCTTTTCTGACCCTTTCACTTACTCTCAAAGTCTTACAAGCCTCAGAACCCAGGTTTACCATTAAAGGCAGGTCACTCTCACCATGACTCTCCAAGGACAAAAAACGTCAAGGATCATACTGTTGGGGAGTCAGCAAAACAGCAGATTCCCAGGGCCCTTGACTTCGTGCTTGCCATGATTTGTGTTTTCTTCACCCTCACCTATGTGTTCTAACAGCTGCCCAACTCATCCTTATCACAAAACACACAAGTTTATACAGGGTACCTCATCCATATGAGTTGTGGTAATTATCACCAGAATGACCAGATAACTCCTTCAAGGTTAAAAAGTATTCACCCAGGAAACAAAAAACACCTTTTGAAATGTACCTAAAGCCAATTAACATTCCTAAATTCTAGCCCACCTCTACCACACTTTCACAGGGATGAATAAAACTAACTCTCTTTTGTCCTGAGTGTCCTGACACTCTCCTGTCAGTGCAGCGTCTCTTCTCAAGTAGAAGCCATCATAAAAGCTTTGCCTGTATATTTGCTCAACCAATTTGGTTTTATTTCTATTGTCACCAAGGCAAAGACCCCACATCCAGTAAAACCTAGATGGTCCAAAAGGACAGGGCATGCAGGCTGCTTACTGAGACAGCTTCCTGTCAGAATGCTGGGTGTACGGGAACTTCTGGGGATTTGTGTGAATGTGGAAAGTGAAGCCCACATTCTAATATCAGTGAAGCCTGATATTAGTTTATAAAAAGGAAGAAGAGGGCTGGGATTGTGGCTCAGTGGTAGAGCTCAGCACGTGTGAGGCACTGGGTTCTATCCTCAGCACCACATAAGAATAAATAACTAAGTTATTATGTCCACTTACAACTAATAAATAAATAAATAGAATTTTAAAAACACAATCAAAGGACCACCAATCACCAAGTGAACACAGCACATATGTGAGAAATCTAAGAGGTGATTATAGCTGTAAATGTAAGCATTTTAGGCCATCTCCCCACTGCCTAAAATATGTTCACCCCCTTAGTTCCCTGTTGTGCCACCTACCAATCTGTGAAGGAGCTTTCTAATTCACATTTTAACTTAAGCATAGCAGTTCACAATGTGCAGGTTACTGGCTCACATGGCTAGCACAAGCCCAGGACACCTGGTGCACACGTACCCCCACTTCTACACGTTGCAGGAAGCCGGGTGCCCCTACTTCTCTATACTACAGGCAGGATAGAAAGATTAAGATAGCTAGAAACAAGAGTCACTGATATATAGGTAAAGAAAAACAGAGGATAAAGACAAACATCAAAGTAGGTGAAATATACTACACCTCATTGAAATGAAGGCTCCATCAACTTTAAACTAGTATTAAATGTCCAATTAAGGAAGGCAAAAAAATACTACCAATACAACTAGTATATACCATCAACTGTAATATGTAGATTGAGTTCAGGGAAAATGGACTCCTAAAAAGAGTCTGTCTTAAATCACATGAAACACAGTACATCAAGACTTGAGGTCTAGGCCTCAGGGAAGTCACATAAACCAGGACTTCTCCATCCAGGGCATACATAAGAATATCCTGGTTTGTTATGATGCAGATTCTGATCCTGCAGGTCTGCAGCAGAACTGTAGAAGGCTGCACTTCTTTTTTCTTTTTTATTTTTTTAATATATATATATTAGTTGTAGATGGACACAATATCTTTATTTATTTTTATGTGGTGCTGAGGATTGAACCCAGTGCCTCACACATATGAGGCAGACACTCTACCACTGAGCCACAATCCCAGCCCTCTTTTTATTTTTATTTTTGGTACTGGTGGGTGAACCCAGGAGTGCTTTACCACTGAGCCACATCCCTAGCCCTTTCTTGTTTTTTATTTAGAGATAGGATCTCGCTGAGTTACTTAGGGCCTCACTAAGTTGCTGAGGCTGGCTTTGAACTTGCTGTCCTCCTGCCTCAGTGTCTGGAGCTGCTGGGATTATAGGCATTTACACGCCTGGCTGGAAAGCTGCATTTCTAATCAGCTCCCAGGTGAGGCCCACTCTGCTCTCAGGGACATCACTTACATAGAAAAGGTGTGAGTACTTCAGCTAAGAGTGTTGCTGGTGATGGCCGTTGCATACAAAAAAAGTATAATGGATTCAGAAAACATTATCATAAACTTTGTGTCAGGCATTGGTCTGAGCCATCTGTACACACAACCCACCTAATCCTCATCACATCCCCGTAAAAAATAGGCTCATTATCATCTCGACTTCACGATCGCAGACACTGCAGCGGAACAGGTATGAATCCCCTTCCAGGCTGTGGAGAGCTGACCAAGCCACTTAACTTCTTGGGCAGTTTATTAATGTGTAAAGGAGAAAATAATAATGTGTATCTCCTGGTGTTACGAACTGATTTAAAAATACCTGAAAATCATGTGAAATGGAAAAGAAAGTACTTTTCAAATTTTGAAACACTACACAGACTGAGATGACCACGATGAGCAGACGATTCTCCATGGTGTCCTGTGCTGACTCCTAGTTCCTGCAGCATCCTCACATCAATGATATGCAACAGAAGCCCATAAAGAAGTTTCCAGAGAAGCTTCATCTGCCAATTTGACTACATGACCCTAGAGGCACACTTTATTAACTGGAATAATTCCTCCAACAGTTGACATGTGTGTCTGAAATGAAGCTCAGTGACAAAATTCTGGAATCCCAAGAAGCCTTATCCAGGTAGTGCAGATTACACCCTCCCTGGCAGGTCAAAAAGCCAAGAACTGAATTTCAAGGATAAGGAGCACAGAGAGCATCTCCTCACAATATGCTACCCTGGTATGGGTCCTGGATATCAGCAGATGCCAGAAGAGGCTTTACTCTGATATTCCCTTCTCTGCCTGAAAACTGGGCTTGCTAAAGTGGAAAATAATTGCCTTTGGTCGCTACCCCCCAAACATACACACACATATGTTTTCATTAACTAGACTCATCACAGGAACAAAGATGGAGAAATGCCACTGTACCTGGATAGACTGTCACAAGCTATCATCTGTCTCGTATGCCCACTCAACTTCCAGAAAGGATTGTTTACAGATCATTATTTTGTCTCCCAGGTCATTCATCCCCCTACAAATCACTTATTGTACCTCAAAAATGGCCCATTTTAATACCCTCTCTCCAATGAAGAAGGGTATTAAGCATCCTAACCTCATGGGATTACTGGGCACTCAGTGTCCTGTGATTTCTTCCCTTGCGTGGAAATAAACTGGTATGCATTTATCTCCTGTTCATCTGTTCCCGTCCCTCCACCTACCCATCCCAAAAGGGTAAGAATTTATGGACAACAAACTCAGTTTTTATCTAAGTTTTTCATCACAACACAATTTCCCTTATTGTGTTAATGTCTTAGGAAGATGAACTTGAAATTATACTCCTGACCAGCAGAATCTTGTGACATAGTGACTGACTTTCTCAGGGAGATAAGTGCTATTAGACAATACTCAGACATGCCTAGTGGGCATCTCCCAGTGCACAAAGGGATGTACTATCTCAAATCTGAAGACAAACTAGTACAGAGGAAAAAATGGAGTGAACACCTATGAGACAATACAACAGACCCCACATCCTTCATTCTCTTGGACACTGGGTGCTCATTCTGCTCCAGAAGGTCTGAGGTACTTAGAGGGCTGTGTAGAGATGGACAGTGAATGGGTGATGGCAAGTCAGTATATCATGGCCGAGGATGCACAGGCAAGACAGAATAGTAGGATAGTGCTTATTATTCCAAGACCTTCTCTTTCTGACCTAGAAATGATGCTGCAATCCAGTGTCACCTTCATGAGCCCCCACATAGATGTGACTGTGGGAAGCCCCCCGTCCCACCTGCCTTCCTTAGAATTTCTGTTTGATGCTTGACTGCCAGGATTCAAATATGCCCTCAAGTTAGTCACTGAGATTTAAAACAGGAAAAAAAATGAGAGAGAAAAATCAGTGAAATGAAAAAGACTTTTGCTGTACTTTGGATCTTAAATGATCCCCAAAGGCCCATGTGGTAAAAGCTTAGTCTATGACTTGGCGCTATTGGAAGGTGGTGGAACCTTTAAGAGGTGGGGCCGAGTGGAAGGTCTTCTGGTCACTAGAGGTGCCCTCAAATGGGTATATTGGGACCCCAGACCCTGTTCTTCCTCTTTCTTGTACTCAGCTACCATGAAATGAATGGACCTCCTCTTGTTGTGATATGCTGCCTTGCCACAGGCCCAAAAGCAATTAACACCCATCAACCATGGCCTGAAACTTCCAAAACCATAAGCCAATATAAACCTTTCCTCTTTTTAAGTTAGTTATCTTGGGTATTTTGTTATAATAATGGAAGGCTGACTAGTGCAGTGTTATTCTAAACAAAAATCAATAAAATTGATAAATTTCTAGCAATATGACAGAAAAAACCTCAAAATAAAACAAAATCAGAAAACAGACAAAAATCACCAATTTCATGAACAAAATCAGGGATATCACTATAGACTTTGCAGCCTTAAATGGATAAAAAAGGAGTACTACTAGCAAAATTATACTCATAAATTTAACACCTTAGAAGGAATGGACCAATTTGTCAATAACCAAAAGCCACTCAAATTCAATCAAAGTGAAACAAACAAGCTGAATGGTTCTATAATCACTAATGAAACTGAATTTGTAATTTAAAAGTCACCCAAAGATAATTCTCCAGGGCCATGTGGTTTCACTGGAGAGGTCTACCAAATCAGATAAATTAAGAAACAATTAAGAAGAATTAATTTGTGTAATCTCTTCCAGAAGAGACAAGGAAGTTTCCCAACTCATTTTATGCAGTCAGTGCTTCCTTGATATCAAAATCAAAGAAAGATAGTAGAAAAATAACAAAACAAAACAAAACACAAAAACCCTACAGATAACATCTCCTATGAGTTTGGATGCAAATTCTCAACAAAACATAAGCAAATTGAACCAAGCAATGTCTAAAATGAATGACATACCATGTGAGAATGTAAATTAATATAGCCATTATGGAGAACAGGAGAGAGATGCCTCAAAAAACTAAAAAATAGAACTACCATGTGACCCACAATCCCACTTCTGGGCATAAAACCAAAAGAACTGAACTCAGTATGTTGAAAAGATAGCTATGTTCTTGTGTTCACTGAAGCACATACACAATAGCCAAGATTCAAATCACCTTAAGTGTCCATCAGTGGATTAATAGATAAAGAAAATGTGGTATATATACATGATGGAGTATCATCCAGCCTTAAACACAACAAAAAAATTCAGTCTCTGCGATCACATGCATAGACCTAGAGGACATTATGCTAAAGGAAATAAGCTAGGCACAGAAAGATTAACACCACATGATCTCACTTATATGTGGCTTCTAAAAGAGATGAGCTGCCAAACACAGTGGTGCATGTCTAATCTCAGCAGCTCAGGAGGCCATGGAAGGAGGATCGCAAGTTCAAAACCAACCTCAGCATCTTAGCGAGCCACTGAGCAACTTAGTAAGATCCTGTCTCAAAATAAAAATGGTCTGGGGATGTGGCTCAGTGGTAAGTGACCTTTGGTTCAATCTCCAGTACCAAAAAAACAAACACGAACAAAAGAGATGAACTCATAAAGCAGAGAGTAGAAAGACAGTTACCAGGGGATAGGGAGGAGGGATGTGGAGACATTCTTCAAGGCGTGAAATTTCAATTAAGAGAAATAAGTTTTCAAGACCTACTGTACAGCATGGTGACCATAACCATTAACAATGTATTATATATTTCAAAACTGCTAAAAGAATAGAATTTATATGTTCTCATTACAAAGATGTGTGAAGTGATGGATGTGATAGCTTGATATCATTCCAAAATGTGTCCACCATCTATCAAACCATCATAGTGTACCAGATAAATATACACATTTATTATTTGTCATTTAAAACCAAAAATTTAAATTTAAGAAAAGAATGATCACCCCATGAGCAAGGGGGGTTTATTCTGGGCAAGACTGGTTCAACATTAATCAACCAATGTAATTCCATGTGAGCGAGTAGCAACGCATCCTCCTCTGATCCTTCCACATCAGCATGAAGACATGACCATGCTGGGTAGAAAGGCAAACCCTCATTTCAGACAGGCCCACTGCCTGTCCTCTTCGAGCCTAGATCCCAACTTGGAGTCAGACCCCAGTAAATTCACACTTGAATTTGATCTTCTAAGAGCTTTTCACAGAGAGATGTCAGGGAACAACATTCCTCCCTGGGCCTGCTGACCCAGCACCTGGACACCTGGACCAAAGCTCATAGGCCCATTTCTAACAGACTCCCTTTACACCCTAGCGAAGTTACCTGTTACCTTTCTTACCCTGAAAAGCATCCTAGCTCTAGCTGATGGATGCACCAAGCTTGGGTCAAGCAGAAAAGGCCCTGTCCACTTTCAACTTGTTTTGTGAATAATGAGACAGCATCCATGTGGAGTTATGGAGGCGGCAACTCCCCCATCTGGAAGCTCATTCTATTCTCTGCAGTCCAGGATCAAGTGTCAGGCAATTCTGGCTACAAATGGAATCCAGCCCAGGCCTTACTTGCAAAACAGAAGCTCTGCAAAGGGGCTGGAGGTACAATTCAGTCGTAGAGTGCTTGCCCAGCATGCATGAGGCCCTGGGTTCCATCCCTAGTACAATGGGTGGAGGAAGTCTGCAAGGCTTATGGATCTTATGAACTTAAAATGTGTACAAGTCTTTAGTCTTACTATAAAATTACTCCTGGTTCTACTTTTTGATATTAAAGTTGCTCATAAAGTTTTGAAGACGAGTGCAGTGGCACAAGACTGTAATAATCCCAGCAGCTCGGGAGGCTGAGACAACAGGACTGCAAGTTCAAAGCCAGCCTCAGCAACAGCGAGGTGCTAGGCAACACAGTGAGACTCTGTCTCTAAATAAAATATAAAATAGGGGCCGGGGATGTGGCTCAGTGGCTGAGTGCCCCTGAATTCAATCGCCAGTACCAAAAAAGAAAGAAAGAAAGAAAGAAAGAAAGAAAGAAAGAAAGAAAAAGTTTTGAAGTAAATTTGGAAAAACTCAAATCTAAGTTCAAGTTCAATTGTTGACAAATACCAAAACGTAAATTCAAGTTCAACTGGCTCTGAAGTTGTGAGTCAGAGAGGTGTCATTTAACCCTCACCTAGACCTGGCTCAGATCACGTATGCAGATTTACAGCAGGGAAGGGTGTAGCTCTGGATAAATTTTCTAACCTTTGCTGCTTTGCAGTATCTGAAGATAAGCACCGTGGATTTTCTGGCAAGAAATTTACACAACAGTCAATCATCCTATACTAATCCACATAATGGGTACACCACCAGACACACTGCTGCCTTCTACGTGGGAGACACTCTGAACTGGCACAATAATTACGGGGAAAATTTCTTTAGGGCAACCTTGAAATGAAGCATGGCCCTGGCACCAAGCCCTGGAGCCTAACAGAATAGAAGGCATGCATGTGGATACTCAGAAGCCCACATCAGAAGCTGCTTCAGGAGTAGGTAAACATGTCTTCCCATGTCTTCTTGAGTTCCTGGTTGGCCAACCAGGGAGCTGCCACTGTGCAGAGATGATCAAAGCAGATACAATATCGGAGGTCCCAGCCGCCTTCCATACCCCTCTCTGTGCGCCTCACCCCCATGGAAGCCCAGGGCTAACCATGCTCTATTCCCACCACACCCCTCACCTGTCTTGGAGAGATGCACCTGTAGTTCCTAAATCTGCCTTATTCTTAACTATCTGCATATCATCTTTGTTTTTGAAAAAAAGAGTATCTTCTAGACTTTCCTGAAAAGCAAGTCTTTGGGTTTTATTCACACTTCCTTAACTTTCTCATTTTTATTGGCTGCTTCTTGTGTTGGCATAACTATGTTCTATTAGATATTAACACTCACTCCCTTATGTGGACTCCAAGCAGGAGTCTCCATAGCAGGCAATGCAGAGACACATGCAGAATTTACTTTGTCACGAGTTATATCATCCCTTAAAACTAAGGGGGAGAACATTCTACCAGCCAATAATACAACTTCATGCAGTCCACCATAAACCCATGGAAACAAGACAATTCAATGAATGGTGGACAACACAAACCAACAAGAACTTCCAAAATAGCAAATTCAACAGCCCCTCTCCATCTTCCTCCAACAGTAAAAGGAGACACCAAAATTTTGCTAGGACCTTCCAAACTGAAACCAGTTCTAGTTAAAAAAAAAAAAAAATTCTTTGTGTATGCCTCCTGCCCTATTCTATGACACCAGAGTCTCCAAATTCTTCCTGGAGTTGGCTCATCTTTCAGATTGGAGAAAGGAAGAACTTAAATCAGGACACTAAAATACTTTACAAGTAAATATTTTAAATGCTGCCCCCACCACACACAATGTTTTACTGCAGTATTGGACTCTTCTTGTGGTCTATTAAATTGTTGTCCTATTCTAGGTAAGTGAGAATATTTTAAATAGATCTCAAAGGGGGTACCTGAAGTTCACTGTTTCTTTAAAATGCCCTAACACTGACTGATATTTGAGAATATTCTCCAATACTAAGAAATTTAAATTGCCAATGTAGCAGTGGAAATCCCAGCACTGAACCTTGCAGGTGTGGGAGCATTAAGCATATTTACACAGTAAGTTGCAGCACTGAGCCCATTGTGTGCCAGGTGCACAGGCCGTCAGATGATGAATGTAGCAGGGATCTGACCAAACACCAGGAGCGAGGAGTGGGAGGGTCACGTACAACATGCACATCTGCTGAAATCTGAAGGAACTGCTGGGAAGCTAAAAAACAACACCCAAGGAAGCTGAGGCACAGCTGGCTTCCTGGTTCCTGTCTCAGGTGAAGTTTGGTGTGCAGCTCTATGAATCACAACAAGGAAACGTGGGGCCAAGCCAGGTGCAGATGGTTCAAGCCAAGCACAGCCCTCCCTGCCTGAGGACTGAGCAAACCCTTACATACACTACCATGTTTCTAAAACATGGGTGTGGGAACAGTTTGCTTGACCCATGTAGAAGGTAGGCAAGAGCCAGATGGTCTGACTCTCCATGTCCTAGGGCAGCCCTGACCTCTCCCATCCCAGGGATCATGGACCCTCATACAAATGGGCATGGGAATGTATGCAGCTAGGCGTGTATGGATTCACATGTAAAATCCTTTAATTAAACGATGAGGCTAAATATGTAAGGTTGTCCCTCAGTATCCATGGGGGATTTGTTCCAGGACCCCTGCAGATACCAAAATCCAAGTCCTGTATATAAAATGGCATAGTATTTGCATAGAACTTACAAACATTTTCCTGCATACTTTAAATCATCTCTAGGCTATTTATAATTGCACATAAATACTATGCAAACAGATATTCTACTTCATTATTTAGGGAATATTACAAAGAAAAAAATCTATACATGTTCAAAACAGACCTAGTTTTTGAATATTTTTGATCCGTGATTACTTAAATCCACAAATATCGGACCAGTGGATACATGTATGCAACATATATAAAATACAAATAAAAATATATTTCTTATTTGTGTGTAATACAAGCCTATTACTAAAAAGTTTAATGCTTATTCAATTTCTTCTCCAAATCCTTGAAATAAATTGAGTTTCTTCAGGGAATACAAGTATTATGCAAAAATATCATTTGTTTTCCTCCTGAAAATTTTTAACACAGGGAGGTAAAACATGAGTCTATGGGAAAATACAGTGGGTCTCACCCAGGTAATTATGTGGAAACACTATGAAAGGGCAGGAGAGAGGTCTTTCATCGTGTCCTAATATCAAATGACTGACTGAGAGGACTCTTTTGAACAATGAACTGCAACATGACGTGCGATTTCCAAAGCTTGCCCTGGGTCTCTGGAATACAGCAAGAAGCATCTTTGACTTTCTCAGCTCCCAGGTTATCTGGAGAAGTCACTTCTACTGTCCTGTTCGACTGTGGAAAGTAGGGAAGTATGGGGGCAGGGCACATGCACCTCCACCAGCCTCCAGGCCTCACTGATGATTGCATACTGTAAGCGGTTCAGGACAAAGCCGTCAATCTCCTTCAGGACTCGCACAGGAGACTGTCCGATCTTCTTCATCAGGGCGTGGGTTCTGTCCATTGTTGCAGGGGCCGTCTCCGGGTGAGGGACCAGCTCAACCAGTGGGACGTAATATGGAGGATTCACCTTAGGAGAGGGAGAGAGGAGAAGGGTCAAGGAGATGGCCCTGGGCTATGTTGCTCTGGCTGACTTGGCCTACCTATCCCAAATGGGTCTGGGCAGGGGTGGGTGTATCTTTGGAAAGGCCCTTAGATTCAGTATCCAATGACAAAATACTTGAAAAAGAAAAGCATTCACAAGAAAAGACAAAAGAGAACTTGAGCACAGAACTGCATAGTTATCAATGATGATGCTGCCCCTCGCATTTTGAGCAGTGGAGAGAGGAAAGGAGCAAGTGAAAGGCCTCCTGCCAGAAAGGCTAAGGGACAAACACACTGTCTTAAATGCTCTCCTTTCTGACGGGCCCTTCTGCTGTAAGACTGTGAGGGAGACCAGGAGATACATCCTCCAGGATCTGGGAAGACAAACACTCAGAAAAGGAGGCAGTTTCTTCAAAGTTTCCGGGGATGGTCCCTGTGCTCAGCCCAGGCAGGGTGCGCGTGGCCGGAGGTACAGAGAGGGGCTGCAGCTGCCAGGCTCTGTAGGAGCCCAGGCTGGGCCAGGCACAAGGGGAGCATTCTTCCTCCTGCCGGGTATCTGAAACAGAGCCTGGTGCATGTGATTGCAGATAGCACAGCGCGCCAACACAGGCTTCCTTCACCCTCTCTGGGCACATGGAACCAGTCAGCCCCACAGGAGAGGCAGCCAGCACTCCCAGGAGACAGCCAGGCCATTGACAATTCATCCACATACAGCAGAGAAGGGGCAGATTCCTTTTCCCTTTCCCAGGATGAAACACAGGCTAAAGATGAGTGGTGGAAAGTACTGAATACCTCTGTGTTTTGATACTTTCTGCAGTTGGTCCTCTCGTCTCAACAGGGAGAAATAAAAGGCATCCTCTGGACAGCAGCAGCTCCAAGGTTGGACCAGGCAGTACCATACAGATATACAAAGAAGTGCAGAGAAATACACCTGCTCTACAAGCAGCAAGCCCATAAGCCAAATATGTACATGACAACCAACACAAGGGCAAAAGTTTGTGTGTCAGACAGGAGAGTGCGTCAGAAGAGACAAAAGTGTGGGCAAAGGCGGCTAGGGAAGCATCCTGGTGCTTTACAGAAGGAAGCAGGCCCTGATCTAATTCTAGGCAGCAGTAGAGCTCAGTGGCTGACCAGATATGTTTGGGGCCATGCATCCTAAAAAATGCCTCTGTTTCTGGCTGTACTGCCTGCAGGCAGGCTGCCTCCTTCCACAGAGCATCATTTACAGAGCAGAGCACTGGGGGGCTAAGGAGACCTCTATCACATCCACCAGTCCATCATGTTCCCCAAACTGAGCTCAAGAAGGAAAAAGAAGGGAAGACTTTGTAAAGTGTGGCTAAACTATCAAGAGAACCCTCTCCTGCTTTGACTGATGGCTGACACAGATTCTAAGTAACAGCAGAGACTGAGAAGGAAAGCAACTTTCAGACAGCCTTTCACCAACATGCTCTATGGGCCGTCCTGTTGTATCTAAACCCCTCTACACCAGAATTCTGGAGTTATCCTCTCAGAGAGATGAAGTAGATGAAGAAAGTCACCAAAAACCACATTTGAAAGGAAGAATGTCCAGAACAGAGAAAATGGCTGCATTAATACCCATCTTCCTGGGCCTTTTATGTGTGATGTCCGCCCACAGCCACTTTAGTTAACTTTAGTCTAGGAAGCCCATACTTAAGCCCCATCAGAACTACTCTGCACTGACACCACATGCCTACCCTGTCACTCACCTCCTGGTGCTGAGGCAGCACCTTCCACTCACCTCCTGGTGCTGAGGTAGGTGAGTGGAAGATGCCCTAACTCCCATGAAAGGTGCCTGAAAGAACATGTGGATGTTGCAACATGCTGGCTAGTGACTTCTCTGTGCTAGGGTGGAGATGGCAGTCTTTTGCAATTGCTGAAAGTCCACTTTTGACAGGGTCTTTCAGGAGCACAAACAGGCGGCCTCCTCTCTCATCCTGTTTCCTGTTCAGACAAAGATAACTGCCAACTGAAGGACTGAGGATAGGAGCTGGGCACTCAGCTTCACCTTTCTGGCCTGGGAATTCTGTGGATCCTCAAAGATTAGCAATGGTTCTTGACTACTTAGGGCTGCCTGTCCAACTTATTCAAGATAATTTCCTCCCACTCACCTACAGGCTAATGGAATGACTGAAAAATGAAGAGAGAAAATTCTGAAGATGGTCAACTTGGATTATCTGATTTGCTTTAGTTAACATTACTTTTGGTTAAAAATACTTCACAAAAGCAATAAGAGATTAATTTTGGCAATAAGGTTTGGGTTTATTTTAACTATGCTCTTTTTCTTTGATTAAACAAGTAAAAGCAAACAGTACCTGAATAAGACAACAGGGATAAGGGAGAGAAATGTCATTACTGAAGTTATTGATCATGCTGCTAGTCAGAGGATTTTGCTGGGTGTGGCATAAAAGAAAGTACATCAGGAGTAGTCTTACCCATCAGATAGTTTAAAATTGAACAGATGTGGGGAAAGTCTTGCCAAAGAATACAAGAAGTAGTTTCTGAACAATTTGATTTAGCTTAGGTTTTCTTTTTAATTTTTAAAACTAACTTAAAATCAAACTTACTGGTTAGAAATTGGGAGCTTTCTAACAAGCAAAGACCCTCCACTGAAGAAATCAGTTTAACAATCTGGCTTACAGGTTCCAAGAGCCCTTTTTGTAGACACACATATGCCATAGAAGTAAAGATGTAACAGGCTTCGTGGGACTTGATTGGGTACTTTCAGATAGGGTACCTTCCTGACTCAAACCTCACATTTGCACAGTAACTAAGCAGCTCAGTGGTATTCTAGGCAGTTCCTCTTCTGGGCATATAAAATTTGATGGGCATCTGCTTTTCTCAGCAAATCTGGTACCCCTCACTTTCAACTGCTGTTGCTCAAAAGAGGAATTACCCTACACTCAATCTTAGGCCCTGGTCACTCACATTTAGCTTCATGTCCTATGTTTTCATTGCTCCCCTCTCTAACCCATCTTCACTGTAAAAGGGGTCCTACTAAAGCAGTAGTTTCCACCATACTATACTGATGCTGTGAACCTAAGCTGGATTCAATTCTTCAGAGTAACTCAGTTCTCTGTAAGCTAAGTGAAAGTTGAGCATCCCTGACCCTAAAATCTAAAACCCAAACTTGCTCCAGGTATCTGAAACTTTTTTCTTTTTTCTTTTTTTCTAATACTGGGGTTGGAACCCAGGAGCACTCTATCACTGAGCCATATTCCCAGCCCTTTTTATTTTTATTTTGAGACAACTTCTTGCTAATTTGCCCAGGCTGGCCTCAAACTTGTGATTCTCCTGCCTCCGCCAGTGGAGTCACTGGGATTACAGGTATGAATCACTGGAGAGAAATCTGAAATTTTTAAAAACTATTTTTTAGTTATAGATGAACACAATACCCTTATTTTATTCATTTATTTATATGTAGTGCTGAGAATCAAACTCAGTGCCTCACACGTGCTAGGCAAGCGCTCTACCACTGAGCCACACCACCCCAGCCCCGAAATCTGAAATTTTTTGAGCACAAATGTGAACTTTGAAAAGTTTTGAGTTTTAGAGCACTTCAGATTTGTCATTTTTGGGATTAGACATACTCAACTGGTAAAGTCAATGCAAATATTCAAAAACCCAAAACACTTCAAAACTTGGAACATTCCTATCTGAGGCATTTCAGATAAGAGATACTTAATCTATATTCTAGAGCCTTCCAACTTTCTCCTTCTGACCCCCAAGTATGTTGGCTTTCCCAGCTGTACTGGCCTCCTTAACATCCTACATACCTGTGTGCTTTCTTGGCCTAGGGTCTTTGCTTATGCCCTTCTCCAGGCTCAAACACTCTTTCCATCATCAGCCCAACCAGATCCTATCCAGGCTGGCCCAGCTGCTCTGTGTAGTTTCTTCCTAATCTTAACCTCTGATGACGGGGTGATGCAAAGGGTGTGGCCACTATTATGTACTACCATATTTATTGTGGCTTGGCTAAGTTAACTCTCCTGTCCTAACAGGCTATCTTGGTTCTCCAAGGTCATGCTGAGCTCACAGTCAGGACTCAAATGTCATTCACTGAGTGATTCTTAAATCTCCACTCTCATTCTCCTTTCTCAGTATTAATACATTAACCTCAAAAAAGATTCCTTGAGTGCTCACATGCCAATTTCAAATCCATTAGCCAATCTACCTCATAACACACTCCTAGTAAAGAAGTTTGCCTAGGACATTACAACTGATGGGCGAAAGGGAACAGCAGGGAAAGAAGGGTTTAAAGCCAAACCTGACTCTCAAAATCTCAGAAGTGGGCCCCAGAATCTATACTTAAACAAAAATGATCTCACTCTGAATTGTGTTAAGTGGAAAAGTTATATATCTACAAAATCCTACTCAATATATGCATTTTTATCATAGCAGTTTGACTTTAGTGATGAAATTACTTGTTTAGTTGTCAGTCTCCTCAGCTACATGATGAGTTACTCGAGAGCTAAAACCTCAAACATTGCTCATTCTATGCCTTGATGCCTTAGGCACACAGATAAAAATCCAAGGGATTTTTGGACATTCTTTCTTTAAATGCTGGTATTACACAAGTCTTAATATACTAAAAACTAAGGAACTGTATGATTTTAATCAGCAGATTGCGTGGCATGTGAATTATATACCAATAAAGCAGTTTAAAATATTAGTGGATTTGTTGGAATTTATTGTATCCCCCTCCAAAAATGGAATGAATGGAATGAGATACAATCAATTCCCCCAATTTCTAAAGCTTTTTTTAATTTTGAGACAGAGTCTGCTATGTTGCCCAGGCTGGCCTCAAACTTCTAGGATTGAATGATTCTCCTGCCTCATCCTCCTGAGTAGCTGGGACCACAGGCACACACACCATACCTGGCTCCCCAGGTTTAAAATACTCACAGGATGAGCCACGATACATTGCTTCACGTGCACCAAACCCGCAAACAGCTTGGAAGGCATCAGGCAAGAGCTGGAACTGCTCAAGATGACTCTATCGTCGACAATGCGATCTAGCTGAGCAAAAATCATCTTCTTCAGGTCTAGGTTTTCAGGAACACATTCCTAGAAAGGACACATTTAATGACGACTCATGATTGCCAAACACAGGCCCCAAGCAAGGCACTGCATGTTTGCTTCATTCTAAAAGTAAATCAATTTAGAAATGCTAGTGTTCTGGGCACAGTACCCCATCACAGGGTACCTTGGCATCTGAAACTGAAGCAGGGAGATCCCCCTGACCTTTTCCCACCCTTCTTGCCTAAAGCAAGCTATAAAAAAGTTGCCTGCCTTCCCCTAAGGCAGGCCATAGAGTGTGCCCTCTCTATACCTGGGAAAGGAACAACCTTATCTGTGAAGACAAGGACATAGAGAAGAATCTGAACAAACAGGTCTTACTGAGTTCCTCCACTTTATGAACATTAGGTCCTCCCGCTTTGTCCAATTACACCTCTACATGACTGTCCACTCTTCATCCAACCTGAGCACAAAAAATACACAGGTTCCTCAGGATGGTTTTTTTTTTTTTTTTTTTGAGGAGGGGGAGATTGGTGGTCTTCATTTCTGAAAGCTCCCATGTCTTATAAAACTTCTATTAAAAATAAACTTTGGGGCTGAGGTTGTGGCTCAGTGGCAGAGCGCTTGCCTCGCACGTGTGAGGCACTGGGTTCAATCTTCAGCACCAGACAAAAATAAATAAATAAACAAAATAAAGACACTGTGTCCATGTATAACTAAAAAATATTTTTAAAAAATAAATAAATAAACTTTGTACTTTTATGATCCATATTTTGTTATAGGGACCTCAGCCTTGAATCTGATAGGCAAGGAAAAGAGTACTTTTTTCTCCCTTACAGAAACCACCAGCAAAATTTAAGAATGGAAAAGTTGCTGAAGATATGTCAGAAATCTTGAGAACTCTGGAAAGGGAGTGATGAATACACGGGAGTTTGTTATATTTTCTTAGTTTCATATACATCTGTTTCATATAGGCCCCTGACAGATGTTTTTATCATCTCTCAGGGGCCTGCTCAGTGGTAGAGTGTTCGCCTTGCAGGCACAATGCCCTGGGTTTGATCCCTAGCACCACAGAAAGACAGGCAGGCAGGCAGGCAGACAAAGGAGGGAGGGCAGGAGAGAGGAGGGGAGGAAAAAAGAGAGAAGGGGAATGGAAGCGAGTGAAATCTGCCAACTGAAAATTCTCAACAGAAAGAAATCTGCCAGCTATATAGGCATGGATATGACAACATAACCCACAACAGCACCTCCAGCAAACTGCTGTAAATCTCAACAGTGTCATTACCACTTATTTTCCCTATCTGTTCTGAGCATCAGCTCAACTGATCTTCAAGGAAAAATCTCATTCTCATGAAATGAACAAACATGTTACATCCACAATTCCCAAAAGTCTTCTTGAGAATTCATTTTTAATTCTGAAAAAAGACCTCTGTTGTGTCTCAGTGGCAGAGTGCTTGCCTTGCACATGTGAGGCACTGGGTTCGATTCTCAGCACCACATAAAAATAAATAAAATAAAGATGTGTCCATTTATAACTAAAAACATTTTTTAAAAAAGACCTCTATTTCTAACAATTGAAAATTGCTTTTAATAGGGCTGGGGAGGGGGACAGAGAAGTAAATTTAGATTAATTGCTGTAGATAACAACCACTCTCAAATTGTAATCACAAAGCTGAAGTCAGAGTGAGATGACATCCTCACAAAACCAGTGTTGACCCACAGATGAGGCATGTTCCTGGGAACACAGAGTGAGGTGGTCCTGTTGTGAAAGTGAACAGGAGGAGGATGTTTGAGCTGTTCTGATACTTTGGAAATACTGGAGCTGTTCTGTCCCTCCTGCCACTTGTACCTCTAGTGATCACACTGGGGTCCACTCCCTGCTCACCTAGGGCAACAGATGCTCTAAGGAAGGCAGCATAAACTCCCAACATTCATGGTGACTTTGGCACCACTATTCTCACTAAATTCCAATAACTGCCAGTCAGTATCAGCTCGATGCTTGTTTAAAATGCAAATTCTCAGGCTTTCTGAATCGGAATGACTAGGGGTGGAATCATTCTGCATTATTACCAACTGTTCTGGGGATTCCTCTTCTGACTAAAGTTTGGGAACCACTATTCTGAGAAGTATGGGTACTTCCCACCCTTTAAAAAAAAAGGTAGTGAGTAGGGTCTCCTTGCCACTCTTGTGTTGGGATCCTCCCTTCCTCAGCTACTCAGGGACAACCAAGTATGTCCTGAGAGGAAACAGAAGTATATTGGCACTGTGGTCATTTCATAGACTTCTAACCACCTGGCTAATTTCACTGAAATGTTAAATATCATACAAGATAGTGAACACAGTAGTGAAATAACCACAAGTGTGCAATAATATAAATTCAGTATTGGAATACTGCTAAAAATATATCACAATCACTCCTTAAAAATAAAGGAAATCTTTTTAAGTTTGATTTAATAATGTAAAATAGTTAATAATATAGTAGTATCTAACATTGAAATCAACTATGTAAATTAGGAATATGCATTTCACTTCTATATCATATATATTATCATATATATGATTTAAAGAGTTTTGTTCAAAAGGGAAAGAGTCAATATTATATTTGTTCATACTTTTAAAAAACATAATCAAGCCACATGAAATTTTATTAAGAACAAAAGGTCATATAAGCACCACAACTCAAAGACAGAAGAAAAAAATTGAGTCATTTAAGAACTGTAAAGCCCATTGTATTAAATCCCCTTATCAAAAGAGGGAAAAGAGCTACAGTAGCTGGCTAGTCGTATTGAGTCATTCCTGGATCAGTTAAGTCTGCAAGTTGGGTTAAGTTTAAATGGAGCCTTGTAGCCAAGCCAGAGACTAAGAATGATGTAGATCCCGTGTAAGCTAATAAAAAAGAGCAGTGGTGAATGGCTTCATTGTACGCCTGTCATGCAGATTCTCCCCTGAAATTCTATGCCTTTCTTCAGATCATCTGATTATCAAAGAGGCAAGAAAACTTGAACCAGAGGAAACCCAAACCTGCTACAATTATGTAAGGGTTTCCAGTGGCACATTGGCTTGAAGCTGGGTTGTTCTTGTTGCTGTTTTTAAGGGCAACCCAATTGCGTGAGATGTGCTGGGCCAGGGTTCTAAGGCCCAGCATATCTCACACAATGTCACATGTATCCATGTCACACTCTGAGTTCATTGCTTTCTATTTATTCAGGTACCCCTGGTCTGAGGAAAGGAGTCTGCCATACTATGTGGACCCTCCCAGAGCTGCCCTGGCTATTCTAATCCATGGCTGGGAATTCACTGGTTTTGCCTCAACTCCATCCTGTCTTTCAGGGACCCTTTTTCGAGAAAGTCACCAAATGTGAAGTGTTCGTACTCCCTACTATCACTACCACAGGTAATCAGCTTGCCTTGGCCTAATTAAAGGTTGGCAGTGACTGTTAAAGCACTGATTTTTGTTTGCTTGCTTTTTGTTTGTTGGGAGGGACAGAGATGTAGCCCTTAACAAATAATATTGTCATGCACAAACTCCATCATAGGCTGCCCAGGTTTTGTACAAAACAAAACACAAGAAAGTAAAGTTCAACAGAACTTTCCAATTATCACAATTTTTAGTGGTAAAAGGAATTTCCTCTTACTCTTCACTCTCACTGGCTGTCCTTCTGCCCTTCCTGAAGGGAAGAAACTGAATGATGATATTATAGGTATTAACTTTTTCTAACTGTGTGTGTGTGTGTTTAAAAGTAAATCACACATAAATGTTAGTATTTTATTACTAGTAAAAGCTACCTGGGTAGTTAATTTAACTCCTAAGTATTCTACTTTGGAAAACCAGAATCTCCACAGCAAGTCAGCTTACTGGATAATTCCCGGGGAAGAGAGCGCAAGTACGCATGCATTTTTGAAGTTTATTCACTTGCCATGCAACATACACTTTCCAAAAATATATGACATGCACAGTAAAAATGAAATGTTGTTGATTTTTTTCCCAATCAACCTAGGCATTTTATTTATTTTTAAAAATTTTTTAAGATGTTGATGGACCTTTATTTCATTCATTTCTTTATATGTGATGCTGAGAATCGAACCCAGTGCCTCACACATGCTAGGCAAGTGCTCTACCACTGAGCCAAAACACCAGCCCTCAACCTAGGCATTTTAAATAGACATTCTGTCACTAGAAAATCTACATTTGCTTGTGTAAAATATCTAGAAGCAATCTTCAGTATGTTTCCAGGAAGAAAAATCAAACTAAAAGACTTTTGTATTTAAAGTAGTTTACATACAATGAAGTTCTGGTAACAATTTTAAAGTAAGAAAAAAATACGGCTAGAAAAGACAGATGAGCTAAAGTCCTGCTATAATCATGGCAGCAGAAGGAAATTCACTTTCAGGTTGAAGATGAAAGGAATCTACGTTACTGTCTTTCTGCTAACATCATCTTAATCTCCTGCTTCAATCTGTCTAATTAACACCCCCAGCTTCTCTTCCAAGTTTATCCCAAGAGCACAATCTCAGTCATATCAGATTAATAGACTGTTATGATCACAGTTCTCAAGAAGTAGACAGGAGGGACTGGAGTTGTGGCTCAGTGGTAGAGTAATTGTCTAGCATGTATGAGGCACCAGGTTCAATCCTCAGCACCACATATAAATAAATATAAATAAAAGCTCATCAACAACTAAAAAAACAAAAAAACAAAAAAATGTTTTCAAAAAAGTGGACAGGAGGAGAAGGAGGAGAGAGGAAGGGAGAGAAGGCTTCCTGTTCTAGAAGAAATAGTATAATACATTTTTAAAAAGAGAGAAAAAGGGCTGGGATTGTGGCTCAGTGGTAAAGTGCTTGCCTAGCATGTGTAGAGGCCCTGGGTTCGATCTAAATAAATAAATAAACAAATAAATAAAATATAGGTCCACTGACAATCAAAAAATATTAAAAGAGAGAGAGAGAGAGAGAAAGGGAAAGGGTAAATTAGTGTCAACATCATAAGCAATCTTCAGCACTATGCCCTAACCAGTAGCTCATTTTTTTCCCTTAAAAATCAAGTTCAAAGTTGTGTATGACTGTGAGATTTCTACAGTTATCCAGGACAAATTATACACAATCAAGAGAGAACTTTCCAAAGTAAAAATCTGTGCAGAGTATATTTAGGAATTAACTTCCTGGAGCTTAGGTGTTCCACTTGCAAGGATCATTGTTGTTTGCTTTAATCTAAAGAGCAGTCCTTTCTCAGGGTGACCACAAACCCACAGGAGAGCCTGGCACAGGCCTCATTGCTCTCCTACTTAGGTGTCTATTCCCATCCTCATTCCAGTAATTTTTCAGTACTATTTATGAAATCATTTATTTAGAACTTCAATGCTTGACATGAAAAAAAAAATAACTAAAACTATTTCACTTCACCTTGCAATTATCCTATAGTTTGACAATATGTCTAATATTTCTCATGAGGAAAAACAAGTTAAAAGTTCTGGGAATAGCATAAAACACAAAACTGAAGAAATATTCTTCAAGTGAGTTATAAGGAATGAATTTTTAAGATGAAAAATGGGAAATAAATATGTCAGTATGAAGGACTGCAGTAGCTGACAGTAGCTGGCAATTGCTAAGGCGACTTATGATCAAACAGGAAGAGCATTAAATTCCAGGTGACAAATGAGCCTTTGAGAGGACTACACAACTTATTTTTTTACATAACTCATTTTCTCGGTCTCTAGATTGGACACATTAATGCATTTCCATCAGTACCTCTGTCTATGCTGTGGCAATTCTCATTAATCCATCTGTCTACAGTAGGAACCAAGAAGTAAAGTTATCCATGCTTATAGTGACAAAAATGCAACACCGCTTTAAAAAGTTATTCTAAAGGCATCCTACCCCTCCACCCCCTGTACCAGGGATTGAACTCAGGGGAGCTCGACCACTGAGCCACATCCCCAGCCCTATTTTGTGTTTTATGTAGAGACAGGGTCTCACTGAGTTGCTTAGCACCTCGCCGTTGCTGAGGCTGGCTTTGAACTCGTGATTCTCCTGTCTCAGCCTCCCTAAGTGCTGGGATTACAGGTGTGTGCCACTGCGCCTGACTCTAAAGGCAGTTTTCTTATCTTAAATTGATATACTCTCTAGTTGCTGGGACAAGAAGTTTGCAATAAGGAAAAATACTTAGACTAAGAATAGAAGTTTTCAAGAATAGCTGGATTTATAAGCCTCAAGTAGAAATTTTATTAAATAAGATACTCTCAAATAAGATATTCTTAAATTAAATATTCTTAAATAAGATATTCTGGCTATTTCCATTATTTTAGTAATACACATATCCTTTAACCACATTTGTTTTATTTAGCTTTGATACAGGACATTATATTTGCCTCTTTTTTCCTGATTTCTTTCTTATTCACTCAATTTCTCTTCCTTATCTATGTCACCAAAAAGAACCAAACTCTTACTCTGTTTTCAAAAAAGGTTTATAATTCTTTCAGTTATAATGAGCATTTATTTCAGCTTATATAAATTTTTTTCTCTTTTAAAAATGAGATTAAGTTGCATTTTTTAATCATCCTTATTTGATCTTTTCTGTGGATCAAGAATTTCTAATAACTCAGTTAATTTAACCCTCTGCTTTTGCTATATTTCTGGCCTGTGGCAATATGAATACACACTCATGGGACTGTGTATGAATTATTGGGAACTATGATTGCCCCTGCCTATTCTCTAAAGCATTCAGAAAGTCACCAAGAAGAATGCTCTATGCCAGGCACAATGTAAAGAGGCACATCCTGCTGCCTCCCTACCCCCCAACACTACGAAGTTTCCTGGGAAATATTAGAGTCAAGAGCAAGACGGTGAGGTCACCATCTTGGTGAGATCAATGATTTGCCTTTTAAGGCCACATAAAACCAGCATTTGGAATGCTATGGCATGGCTCTGTGTGGTGTTACGATACATTTTTTTTGTTTTTGATTATGGTTCCTGGACCACAACTCCTTCCTCAAGGCAGGTCACAGAAACCCTAATTTTCTCCTGCCTTCAGGGGAAATTCTCTTATTTAATAATAGGTCCTGAGACCCTCCTCGTCCCAGAGAGGTCTTGCCCCAGACCCTGGAGGAGGAGTGTTGCACAGAGGTCAAGCAGAATGCTGAAACAGTCAGACTCTGCCAGATCTCCCCACCCAGCCTGTTAGCATTATACCTTTTGTCCCATCACATTTTGACACAGTCATTCATGCTTTAATGATGCCTATGCAATGAAAAAGGGCTCAAAAAACAAGGTTCAGATGAGTTTGTGGATAGCTGAACATGTGGAAAGTCTTGAAGGGTGGCATGCCCAGAGCGGGCATGGAAGCTCTATAACCTCTTCCCCCACACCTCACCCTATGCATCTCTTCATCAGTAGTCTTTGTAATATCCTAGAGAAGAAACCAACAAATGTGTTTCCCCAGTGAACGTAGCAGCTCTATGAGCTGCTCAAGCAAGTTAATCAAACCCTAAAAGAGGGTCGTAAGAACTCTGATTTATAGGCATTAATCAAAAGCTCGGTGAAACAACCTGGTACTTGCACTCAGAAGTGTCGGGGTGAGTAACAGTCTTGGGGTGAGTAACAGTCTTGGGGACTAAAGTCCTCAACCAGTGGGGACTGGACACTCTAAGTAGGCAGTGTCAGATCTGATTTAGATAAGAAGACACCTAGCTGGTGTCCACAGCTACAGAACTGACAGCTTGGTGTGAGAGGAACCCCCAATCCTCTCCCCTGACCTCACACACATCTGGAGTCAGTGTAGTTTGCCATGAGAGAGCAGAGGAAAAACAGACACTTTGTGACTAAAATGTACTCTGTTTAAAAATAGTCCTGATTGTACCTTCTCCTATCAGGAAAGACAATAGAGGAATTAAGAAACAGATAGTATCAATGCATACATGTTTATGGTTTATTGTTTTATGTGTGTTATTGAAAGATGACCTTTGGCCTATGATGCAATCAACTAAAAAATATAACCTCACCAGATTTCCCTAACAGGTACCACAGTGGCTATGGAAAAAAAAATAAGAAAATGCATATGACCCTGAAGACAAAGGTGGATAGAGAATTTCATGGTAAGTAAAATTGAGAGAGTGTGTATGTAACTGGAAAAGTATAAAACTTTTCCAAATAAAACTAATGAGGACTTCTGGTTCTGGTGATATGATGGGCTAGCAAACTTAGTCTTCCCTTCAATTTAAATAGTAAATAATTCTATATAAAATAATTGTCCTTTTATTTTTTTATTTTTTTTTTAAATATTTTAGTTGTTGATTGGCCTTTATTTATTCTTTTGTTTATATGTGGTGCTGAGGATTGAACTCAGTGCGAGGCAAGTGCTCCCACATGCAAGGCAAGCACTCTACCACTGAGCCACTATCCCAGCCCTAATTGTCCTTTTAAATAAGAGCTGAGCTCTTAAGAAAGCAAAGGAATCACCTGTGAAAATCAAAGGAGCCAGTGTTAGAGCCAAATTTGAGGCCACTGGGATGTGGAGTAGATTTCAGTAGTCTTAGGTGAGAATTGGCTCATATGAAGCAGACCAGAGACCTCACCAAGAAGATCCTTACCGTAATTAAGCAGAAACCCCAAACATATTTATAACATTTAAGTTCCTCTTCATGTCAGAAAGCTTTATGACAGAATATCAGCAAAAAAATTTACATAAAAGTCAATATGGGATAGGACTTCCTATTTCTTGTGAGGACTAGGTTACTCTATCGTGCAAAAACTAAGTTTGGCCGCAGACTCGATGATGTCACTTCTGCTTTTGTTGTAAAACTTTTGATTAATCTAAAAAAAAGGACAAAAAGCCCTTTCTATGAACTCAAGAAAAAATAATAGTAATTTCATGTAGACTCCTACCAAAACATAAACCTCTAAGCCCTCCCCTCCTGGGTATAAAGTTCCAAAAATTTCCAGACTTGAGAATCTTTAGGCAATAGCTCCTCTGGACCTTGCAGTCAATAAACCTGTTTCCTGAAAATTCCTTGGGTGTCCAGCCTATTCTATCCTATATCATTTGGCAACCCAGATGGGACCATAGAGGTAAAGATGGCTTTTCTGCCTCTCTTGTCTCTGGGGTCTGACTTCCCCTGGATATTTGAGGACAATGCTTCTCCTTGGTGCACTGCAGGCGACTCTTTGCCTGTAAGCAAGGTAACTCACCCGGTGCCCCAGAATGGCTGCCCTGAAGCACAGGGGAACCCATGAGGAGCAGGAACCAGGAATAGGGAAGCAGGAGCACTGCCCAACTGAACAGGTAAGTCCCAGGTCCGTTAGTGGTGTCCCATCTGACTTCCCTATAGAGGCCTGAGTAAGTGGAAGAGAGGCTTGATCAACCTCTGAAGGTCCCTGGTAACATCCAAAAGAAGTTGAAGTTGAAAAGGACCCAGGGAGATGCCCAAGTAGTCCCTGTTTGGGGTCAGTGAGCAGAGAGAAAACCATGTCTCCTTCTTTGGTTTTGAAACTGTTGGAATTTTGGGGGGTTTGGGTGGTGTAGAAATTTTGCTCTGACCCCATCTGTATGAAAGTGTGTAAAATGTGTGAATGAGACAGTGGAAGGGTTCCAACCCAGGGGCCAAAGCAAGTGCAGAGAGTCCCAATCTGCAGTTTGTTATACCTCATACAGTCTGAGGTGGAATTCCACCAACCAACATCTAGGCGCAAGCTCCAGGTTGAGGGTTGATACTGACCTGCAAGGCTAAGAGGACCCAAAAGTTCCTGAGAGGGGAATGGCCAGAAACAGACAAAGCGAGTCTCCTACTAAGTGTGTGACGCCGATGCAGGATGGAACATTGGAGGCACACAAAGTAAAATGAGTCCTTTGCAATGTATATCAGAAAACTTTAAGAAAGGTTTTAATGGTAACTATGGGGTGAAACTCACTCCACAAAGGTTATATGCTCTCTGCAAATTAGAATGGCCCATCTTTGATATGGGATGGCTACCAGGAAGCTCTTTAGACAAAAGTAGCATTGGTGAGTTCCTTTTAATAGTTGTCAGAGCCGGGCATGGTGGCGCACACCTATAATCCCTGCACTTTAGGAGGCTGAGACAGGAGAATCGTGAGTTCAAAGCCAGCCTCAGCAATGGCGAGGCGCTAAGCAACTCAGTGAGACCCTGTCTCTACATAAAAACACACAAAATAGGACTGGGGATGTGGCTCAGTGATCGAGTACCCCTGAGTTCAATCCCCAGTGCCACAAAAAAAAAAAAAAAAACAGTTGTCAGAACCCCCAGACACCCATACCAATTCCCTTATATTGATTGCTGGCAAGAAATAACACAGAAACAGCCCCCTTGATTGAGAACCGATCTGGAAGGAGAGTCCAAGTTGATGTTAGCTCAGACTACAGTAGCCTCTAAGACCCAACTAAAGGGAACTAAACAGAGACTCTGACAAAAGACAGAAAGGAAACCAGCTTTCTCTGTGAGCCAGAAGAGAACCCACCACCACCTTCTGTGCCACTCTACCCAATTTTGCCAAGATCACTGAGACAACAGGCTGTCCCCTCAGCCCCCTTGTCCCCAGAGGCAGCAGACAGTGGCCCCTCAACACTGGCTACTTTCCTCCTGGATGTCCTGAGAGCCAGAGGCTTCCCCGGAGCAATAGACTCCTCCACCTCACAAGACCAAGGTGGAAAACTTGTACCAAGACCAGAGGCATAATCCAGGTGAGGGCTCTCCAGATCCCTACCAGAGACTAGAGGACCTGCCTATGCTGACCAGAAGGGAAACATCTGAAGAGGACAATGCATTTTTGTGTGCCAGCCTTTCGCCACCACTGATCTCTTGAATTGGAGATATCATACTCCTTCCTCCATGGAGAAGCCCGGGCCATGATTGATCTGATGCAATCCATTATCCAGACCCACCAGCGCACCTGGGTTAATGGAGGAATGCAGACGGGTGACCCCAGCAGCTTTAAAATGGTTAGAGGAACATGCTCCAGATGTACAAGGCAACATTCAAGCCTATTCCCAGACCCAGTTCCCTGACACAGACCCAGGGTAGGACACCAACAAAGAGGAAGACCTTCTAAAGATAAAGAGATGTCAAGAGGCCCTCATAGGCAGCCTAAAAGAAGGGGGAAGGATGGCTTTAAACACGAACAAAATATGAGAAGTATTCCAAAAGCCTGATGAAGGTCCCAGCCAGTTCTACGAACGACTATGTGAGACCCTCCAACTCTTCAGTCCTTTTGATCCTGAGGCACCAGATAACCAGCAAATGATCAATGCAGCCTTTATGAGACAAGCCCAGACAGACGTTCACCAAAAACTCCAAAAACTTTGCTAGACTTTGTTGAAAAGAATGCCAATGAGCTGACTGAAGTGGCCACCACAGTGTTCATCAACAACACTAAGAAGCTCAAAGAGAGGCAGACTGAAAGATGAAGAAGAAATGGATCTCCCTGCAGCTGCCCTCACCACAAACCCAGAGGTTACCCAAAGGGGGGTTCCACCAGGACAAAGTCAAAACAAATACCAAAATCAGGGCCAAAGGAAGGTCTGAATGGAAGGACCACCTTATCAGGGGACAAGGCTGAAACTAAGCCGATGTGCCTACTGCCATCTAGAGGGCCACTGGAAGAAACAATGTCCCCTAATAAAGGCCAATTGACCTGAACCAGGCTGCCACAGGGCTTCAAAAACTCACCAACCATCTTCAGGATGATGCTAGCTTCTGATCTGAAAGCCTTTCCTGCAAAACGACGTGGATGGTGGCTTCTAATATGAATGTACATTGTTCCAATACATAGATGATCTATCGTGGGCCACAGAAAACTGAGAAGATGGCATGAAGGGGACACAAATGTTTCTTGCTTTCCTATGTGAAACTGACTACAAAGTGTCAAGAAAGCCCAAATCTGTCAAGAAAGTCAAGTATCTCGCTTTCTATCTAACTCATAGACAATGGCAACTGGGCCCCGAGGGTTAACAGGTAATCTGTTCAATTCTGGCCTCTTCTACCCATCGCCAGATCTGAGAGTTCCTGGTGCTGCCCTATTCTGCTGTATATGGATCCCTACCTTTTCGGTTATGGCCAAATCCCTCTATGAGGCTGCAAAGGGGGAAAACAGGGTCCTCTAATGTGGGGACCAACACAACAAAAAAGCCTTTGATGACATTAAACAAGCACTCACCAGTGCACCTGGACTAGGACTCCCTGACCTCACAAAGCCTTTCTCTCTGTATGTCCATGCATGGTCTGGAATAGGTGTAGAGTCCTGACTCAAATGCTGGGGACATGGCACCGCCCAGTGGCCTATCTTTCTAAATAGCAAGACTCTATGATTCAAGGCTGGCCACCTTGTCTATGGGCCCTTGCAGCCACAGCCCTTCTGGTGTTACAGGCTGACGAGCTGACTATGGGACAGGAACTGACACTGTACTGGTACTGTTGCAGTACTAAGGACGATACTGGCTGACTAATGTGAGGATGGTCAGATACCAGGGCACATTATGTGAAAATCCACATTGAAGTTGTCTGGACTCTAAATCCAGCAACTCTGCTGCCCATCAGGACTGGCAACCTGATCACAACTGACTTAGGTCATAGATAAAATGTTCTCCAGTAGACCAGACCTGACCGGCCAGCCTCTCAAGGACCCTGATGTGGAGTACTTCACAGATGAAAGCAGTTTCATAGAAGACAGAATACGTCTTGCTGGATATACAGTGACCACTTTGGACTCCACCACTGAGGCAAACCCTCTGCCTCAAGGAACTTCAGCGCAAAAGGCAGAACTTACTGCTCTGACCTGAGCATTCCAATCAGCAACTAAAATCTGTGTCAATATTTACAGACTCAAAAATATGCCTTCACCACTCTTCATGTTCACAAGAACTTATATGAGGAAAAGGGGCTAATTAACTCAGAAGGAAAAGGCATAAAATATGGACAGGAAGTTTTAATCTTCTAGATGCAGTATTGGGCACTCAGAAATGTTGCAGTTATGCATTGTCGGGGCCACCAAAAGGGGAACACTGGCTGCTCAGGGCAACTGAAGAGCAGACAAGTAAACAAAATTTGCAGCTTATAAAGAAAAAAAAAAAAAAGAATAAGATGATGGAGATTTTCTGACGGCCAAATAGCCATCCCTGAGAATCTATCCCTGACTTCACCAGGCAATTGCACAGGGGAACATACATTGGCCAAACAGCACTTGAGACTGTTCCGAGTCTTTTGGTTTTTGTGTGCTCTTATTCTGGCTAGAGGGAAGCCTTTCCAAACCATACTAAAAAGGCTCAAGAGGTAGCCAGGATGCTCCTCTGGTAAATTATTCCCAGATCTGGCATCTCAATAACCACTGTCTCAAACAACAGGCCAGTTTTTGAAGCAGAAATGGTACAATTATTGGCCAAGAGTTTAAATATCAGATGAAAGTTACATACTACCTATTGGCCACAGAGTTCTGGCAAAGTAGAAAGGATGAATAAGACTTTAAAGGCACAATTAGGTAAACTGTGTCAGAAAATTCACCTGCATTGGGATGAACTCCTCCCTATTGCACTGTTAGGGATTAGACTCACTCCCACTAAGAGGACTAGATTCTCTCCTTATGAGATAATGTATGGAAGGCCTCCCCTACTTATCAGGGGACTACAGAGAGACTTAAAGGAAACAGGATAATTAACATTGAGACAACAGCTTCCAGCTTTAGGGAAAACCTTAAAGACTCTCAACCAATGGGTCAGGAATATGTTGCCAGTAAGTTTGTAAATTTGACCATAGATTTCATCTGAGTCAAAGAATGGAATATTCAACCCTTGAAACCTCTTTGGAAGAGTCCTTTCACTATTATTTTATCCACTCCAAATGCAATAAAAGTTACAGAGATAGGTCCCTAGATTCATTACACCAGGCTCAAGCCCACAGGCCGTGGACTGGAAATGTACTCTAGACCGTGCTGTGCCCCTTAAGCTGACCATCCAGAGGAAGGAAACGCTGGAGAACCTTGAGGATCAGGACAACAGCCCTGCTCTAGTCATTCTGGAAGCCGACTAGCCTGTGCACGGCCAAAGCTTTGAGGAAACAACAGCCCTGCTTCAGTCACTTAGGAGCTGGCTGATCAACGCACGGCGGAAGATGAACTCATCACCAGGACAAATGGGCCCTTTCATCCTCTAAGATAGTTCTAATACTGTAATGCATTGCCACCCCTTATTTCTAGCCATATACGTAGTTCTCTAATGGTTTGTTTTTTTTCTTACAGGTTTGGTAATAGTAGCTCCTATTGACTGGACTCTTGGCAACAAAATTTCATTTATACTTTTTCATCTTGCTTATATAGGTTTTCTAGGGGGTGTTCTGGTGCTATTAGTTTGGCTTTGTTAATGTACACTGTTTAACCAAAATGCTGGTCTATCATTTAGTTTGGATTCCTTTGACAATCTTAGGGGGCTCTACACAACCCCTGCCCCAATGATGGAAATCATGTGAAATGTATGTCAAGTCAATCTATTATAATTAGAAGATGATAAAAATATATATTAGTTATATATGTAAATATATTTATATATTATATAAATATAGTATATAAGTATTATAAATATATATGTATATATATACTTAGAACCTGCCCTACCAGAGTGATACTATAATTGAATGACTATTTGTCTCTGGAAAAGATCTGGTTATTCCCTTATATAAGGATCTAGGGCCAAGGAAAAAGAGGTCCATTGGGAAAGGACTTAATCTAAAAGGTCAACAAACTTGAGGTAAAGATGACTGCCACCGCAGAAGATTATTGCCACTTATAGTCCTGCTATCTAGGCACAGGATGGCAATTGGAGCTACAGAATTCTAGTTTATATGCTAAACTTGATTATTTGCTTACAAACTGTACTGGAAATTATTACTAATCAAACTGCTACAGCCTTTGACCTCCTATGGTTTCCTACTCTTGGCAGATGCAAAAGCTTAATTGGCATAATAGGTATTATGCTATTAACCTTATTATGCTTATTAACCTTTATTGCTCCCATGTTTGGCTCCCCTTTACATTAGAAATATTGGGTCTCCTACAGAAAGAGCTGTTAAAAGAAAGAACAACAACTAAGGTTATGGTATTATATAAAGCTTTAAGCCAAGAGGATGATGATGATCTTTGATTTAAATAATTAAATAAATAACAATCATCAAAGGGGGGAAATGAAGCAGACCAAAGACCCCACCAAGAAGAACCTTAACCTAATTAAGCAGAAACACCCAACATATGTGTAACGTATGAGTTTCTCCTCTTGTCAGAAAGCTTTATAAAAGAATATCAGCAAAAATTTGTACAAAAAACTCAATATGGGATAGGACTTCCTATTTCTCATGAGGACTAAGTTACTCTGTCTTATAAAAACTAAGTTTGGCCACAGACTGGATGATGTCACTTCTGCTTTTGTTATAAAGCCTCTGACTAATCTTAAAAAAAGGGACAAGAAGCACTTTCTGTGAACTCAAGAAAAAAAAACTTTCATGTAGACTCCTATAAAAATGTAAACATCCAAGCCTCCCTCCTCACTTGGGTATAAAGTTCCAAGAATTGCCAGACTTGAGGTCTAAAGAATCTTATAGGCCATAGCTCCTCAGGACCCTGCAGCCAATAAACTTGCTTCCTGAAAATTCCTTGGGTGTCCAGCCTCTTCCATCCTACATCACATATGCCTTCACAAAGGGCTTAAACCACAGGCCACATGACTCAGGGAACTAGAACCAAGAACCCTAGAATAAATCCTTGCTCCTTAAAAGGCTGTATTTTCATTGAACTTGTTGATTAGTCTAAACAAAAAAGACAGCCTACCTGCTGCAGATGAATATAGAGAAACTGGTATAGATCAGGGCTCCATCTAGGAAGGTCTTAGGGTAAAGGAAGGGTAAATTAACATGTGAATTCATATTTAAAAGCCTGAATTTCATCCAGCTGTGGGATTCAAAGTTAAACTACACACTTGGTCTGAACTCCCCCCAAGCCAACATAACAACACAACAATTTCTTCCAGGCTAACAATAAGCCTGGTAGAAACAGATATAGACAGACACAGACACACACAGACACACACACAGACACACACACACAGACACACACACACACAAACCCTGGAGGGATACTAAAAGAAGTTGAATCTTTCTTCAGTTTCATATAGTCAACAACCCAAGGAAAAAAACTCACAACCCAGAATTATAAAACACATAAAACCACCTATCCAGAAAACAAAGATTAGAATCAAATAACAAAGAACTTCACATAGCTGAAGAAAAGGAGTCTAATAGAGGAAGAAAAGTATAAAAAATGAACCAAGCCCAGGAAGATAAGGCAGATTAGAAAATAAAATAAAATAAAATAAAACGCTAAGTAGAATATCTTGAAGTTAAAAGAAGCCACTTAGGGAACAAAAAAAAAAAAACTTAATAGGTTAAGCAACAGAATAAATGCAGCTGAACAACAAATTAGTAAACTAGAAGATACAGTAAAGGAAATTACCCAGAATGCTATACAGAAAAACTAAATCTAGAAAGCAAAAATTGCCATCATAAAAGAGATTCAGACAAACCCACTGTGACAGCATAACATTTTAACACACCTGTGTTGATTACCAGTTATGTAAACATGCAAAAATTCCGTAAGTACATGGAGGAAGAATGAAAAACATAATGACTTTGATCTACTGAATAGATAGAGACTTGTACCTATTTGCTGAAAAATACATATTCTTTTTAAGCACGTGAAATATTTATAAAAAGTGTCTATACTATTCATTTGCATATGTTGAGCCAGCCTTGCATCCCCAGGATGAAACCAACTTGCTAATAGTGTACTTTTTTTCTATTAGAGCATTATAGGTATACATAGTAGCTGGGTTCATTCTGATAAATTCATATATGAACCACTCCATTTCAGTATCTGTTCCTTCCTCCCTCCTCTGTCAATCCCTCGTCCACGCCACTGGTCCTCCCCTTATTCATCCATTTATCCATCTTTGATATCTTCTTAAAGTGTTTTTGAAGGTAGCTTTCTAACATTTTATTAAGGATTTTTGCATCTATGTTCATCAGGGATATTTGTCTGTGGTTTTCTTTCCTTGATGTGTCATTATCAGGCTGATACTGGCTTCATGGAATGAATTTAGGAGATTTCTATCTCTTTCGCTTTCATTGAATAATTTGAGGAAAATTGGCATTAGTTCTTTTTTAAAGCTCTGGTAGGACTCAGCTGAAAAGTCTACCTGGTCCCAAGCTTTTCTCTGTTGGAGGGCTTTTAATTATTACTTCAATTTTGTGGCTTGATATTGGTCTGTTTAGGTTTCCTATAATCTTTTGGTTCAATTTGAGTAGGTCATGTGTCTAAAAATTTATCAATATCTTCTAGATTTCTCTATTTACTGGAATATAAGTTTTCAAAATAGCCGCTAATAATCCTCTGGATTTCAGCAATGTCTGCTATCTCCTTTTCCATCTCTAATTTTGTTGATTCAGGTCTTTTTCTTTTGGTTAGTTTGGCTAAGGATTTATCAATCTTGTTTATCTTTTCAAAGAGCCAACTCTTTATTGCATTGATCCTTTAGGTAATTTTTGATTCTCAATGTCATTAATTTCAGCTCAAATTTTAATAACTTCCTATATTTTACTGTTTTTTTAATTAGTTTTTCTTGCTTTCTTAGGACCTTGAAATGCAGCATTAGGTTGTTTATTTGAGATATTTCTGGTTTGTTTTCTTTTTTTAAGGTAAGCACTCAATGCTATAAACTTTCCTCTTAGAACTGCCTTCATAGAGTGCCACAGATTTTGTCATGTTGCAGCTCTGTTCTCATTTGTTCCTACGAATTTTTTTTATTTCTCCCAATTTTTTCTATGACCCATTCCTTGCTCAAAAATATAAAATTCAACCTCTATGTGTTAAAATGGTTTCTGATTTTTATCTTGTTAGTGATTTCTAATTTCATCCCACTATGATCAGATAAGAGAATGAAACTAGATCCTTGTCTCTTATCCTGCACAAACATCAACTCAAAGTGGACCAAAAACCTACCAATTAGATCAGCAACACTATAACTATTGGAAGAAAACATACAGTCAATACTCCAATATATTGGCTCAGGTACCAACTCCTTAATAAAACTCCTGAAGCTCAAGAAATAAAACCAAGAATCATTAAGTAGGATGACTTCAAATTGAAGAGAAACCCTACAGAATGAGAGAAAATCTTTTCTAACTACTTTTTAGACAAGGGATTGATATTCAGAATACACAAAGAACTCAAAAAAATACCAAATTACCAAATAACCCAATCAATAAACAGGCAAATGATCTAAATAGACATTTCTCAAAAGAAAAAATACACATGGCCAAGAAATATGTGAAAAATATTCAACATTCTTGGCAATCAGGGTCATGCAAGTCAAAACTACATTGAGATTTCATTTTATTCCAATTAGAATGGTAATAATCAAGAACACAAATAACAACTGTTGGCGAGGATGTTGGGGGAAAGGTACACTCATACATCGTTGGTGGGACTGAAAATTAGTATAACCAATGTGAAAAGCAGTATGGAAATTTCTCAAAAGACCAGGAATAAAACCACCATACCTAGCTATCCCACTTCTTGGTATTTGTCCAAAAGAACTAAAATTAGCATATTGTGATGATACATGAATACCAATGTTTATAGTAGTACAGTTCACAATAGCCAAGTAAAAAGGGCCATCCTAAGTGCCCATCAACAGACAAATGGATAAAGAAAATTCAGTACATATACACAGAGTGGAGTTTCTGCCATAAATAAGAATGAAATTATATCATTTGCTGGTAAATGGATGGGGGGGGCGGATATCATGGTAAGTGAAATAAGGCAGACTCACAAAGTCAAGGGTTGAATGTTCTCTCTCATATGCAAAAGCTGTAGAGAAAAAAGGAATTAAAAGGCAGGGAATCCCATGAAAATAAAAAGTAGAACAGTGAAATAGATGAAGGAAATCAAAGGGGAAAGAGGAAGGATGGAAAAGGGGAAGTACCGAGAATAAAATTAACCAAATTATGCTATCTGCATGTATGAATATATCATAATGAATTCCACTTTTTTGTATAACTATAATGCACCAATTTTTAAAAGCAATAAATAAATAAAGAGAAGGAAGACTAGTAAGAAAAGGGATCAGAGGAAGAGAGAATGGAAGAAAATGGGAAAGTACTAGGAATTGAAACGGAGCAAATTACATTATATGTATTTATGAATATGTCCAGATAAACCCTACTATTATGTATAAGTATAATGTACTAATAAAAACATGTAAAAATGATTATACTAGATAATGATGAAGCCTGCAATAATTTCAAAAGATTCATATCATATAAAGTTCTCTAACCACAATGCAATTAAGACAAATCAATAAACAAAAATTATCCCATAGACTGGGAAATTTAAAATAAACTTCAAAATAGCTCATGGATGAAATGAAATCCTAGTGGAAATTAAAATATGCTTAACTGAACAATAGCAAAAATATTGCTTATGCAAATTTGTGGAGTCCATGTAAAGCATTCCTTTTTAAAATCATTTTTATATTTTAAATTTTAATAGTAATTCTACAGTAGAAACATTTATTGTCCTTTATGAGCTCTTGACT
>CM053404.1:71536025-71559290 GCA_028644305.1 Xerus rutilus
AGCTGTAGGATGATGTCCAGAAGCTGGCTGGGAGATGGTATTTCCACAACTTCAATCTCTGGCTCTGGAGAGACTGACCGCAGCGTCTGCCTAGGCCGCCATCTTGGAACTCCTCTGATCATTATACTTATACATAAAAGTGTTATGTATAAGTATAATGTTATAAGTGTTATTCATTGTGATATGCTCATAAAAAGAAATTTATACTGCAAATATTTTCTTTAAATAAGTAAAGCCAAGTATCTAGTTTAAGAAGTCAGAACATCATAAATCCAAAGAAAATAAAAAGATAATAATGAATAGCAGAAATCAATAATAGAAAGTATAAGCCAAGTACAGTGGATCAATACCAAAATGTGTTCGTTAAAAGGGCTAATAAGAAGGCTGAGACACCTTGGTGCATGTATGAAGACACAATTGGTGTGACTTTATCTGGTTTGCAACCAGAGAAATGGAAAAACTGAGCTCTATATATGTGCTATGACTTAAAATGCAATTAAATAAACCAATTAAAAAAAAAAAACAAGAAGGCTGAGACAGGAGAATCCCAAGTTCAAAGCCAGCCTCAGCAACAGCAAGGCTCTAAGCAACACAGCGAGACCCTGTCTCTACATAAAACACAAAATAGGGCTGAGGATGTGGCTTAGTGGTTGAGTACCCCTGAGTTCAATCCTTGGTGCAAAAAAAAAAAAAAAAAAAGTGCAAATAAGATTGACAAATCTATGCAAATCCATGGAAGAGTATCTTCCATCTAACAATTAAAAATTAGAGTATCTTCCATCTAATAATTAAAAATTATTTTCATAAGGACACTTCACAATTTACCTATGGCTCCATGGTAGCGTGCCTGCCTAGCACATGTGAGGCACTAGATTCAATCCTCAGCACCACATAAAAATAAGAAATATATTGCCCACCTACAACTAAAAAATAAACATTTTTAAACAAAAAAAGAATTAGAGTCCTACAAAGTTCAGGTTCAGGCCCTCTTCTCTTACCTCTACTTCCGTCTCTATGAAATCTCAACCAAGCCCATGGCTTAAGTCACTGACCTACCTGTACATGTACAACTCACACATTTATTTCTCCTTCTCAGATTATTTTCATAAGGACACTTCACAATTTACCTAATTTGGTTACCACTTCTAGTGCCAGATGACATAAATTTGCCAACAGAGAAAGTATAATCTTAAATATTCCATTAATTTAGGGATTTACAGGAAAGTAACACCATGATTCCGGTTCCCTACCTACACTAATAAGTCTCATTATCTTCTAAAATGTTTATACATTCTATTTATGCAATAAAAATTTACAACAATATTAATTTTTAGCACTCTAATTCCAAATAATAAATTTTTACTGGTTACACTTAATGATATCACAAAGCCATCACCACCCCACCACCACCAATAAGAGTATGACCTCATCTAGGATATACTAAGGTGCATATTCCAAGATTGGAGAAGGAGACATCTTATGTTTCTGTATTTTAAAAGGTTACATCTTACATGCTGGAAAAAATAAAAATGTCAGCAGAAGGCTGGGAGTGTTGCTCAGTGGTAGAACATTTGACTAGCATGCACGAGGCCCTGGGTTCAAGCACCAGCACCACGAAAACAAAAACAGGATCTACTAGCAAAATCTACTCATCTTTAGAACTGATATTGAGAAAAAAAAGGTTTCATTTAAGTAAATATCAGTATTATAAAACAAAACTCAAAGACTCAAAGACGTAAATTATATTTCTTTTTTTTGTTTATGTCTGTATTTTCAGTTCCAAGAAAAGTGACTGTCACAACACACTCAGTAAACACTTGCTGAATCAATTAATGAATTAATCAATGAAAGGCTTGATTACTTTAATCACCTAGTTTCCTTTATAACTACATTATTTCAGAGAAAATGTCTAACTCTGGCTAGAGGAAAGAAAACAATATATATCCCTACCTTCATCCCATGAGGCAATCCCAGCCAATCCTGGACCCACGTTGCCGTGGACTGAAAGTCTGTTCTTTCACTCTACGTTTCTTCAGAATCATGTTGACTATTGGGAGTCTGGGTATTAGCCCCTGTCCCTCTAGAAGAGTGGTGAAGAGTGTTTTTGGAATCATGAAGATGGTAATACATGAAGTCAACCTGCTGAGGGGAACTTAGGAAGTTGAAGTCCAAAATAGACCAACAGGGCCCCAATCTTAGCACTAACATGTGAATTCAATACATCCATTAAGAAATTGGCCTTGGCAAGGAATTTTACTAGGTAAAAAGATTAAAAAGGTGCAGTGTATTTTTCAAGAAACATGTTCTTGGGATAGGAGTGGGAGATGTAAAGATAATAGACACAGATGCAAGTAACTATTAACAGGGCTGGAAACATGTGCTATAACAAAAGTAGGAAAAATGACAAATAATACAACACCAAGGAGACTTAATACCACCAACATTGATAAGTTTTCTAGCATCACAAATTACTCAAGTGGAATTACTGAAAGAAAAAACACTGATAATAGCATAAGGAACATACAAATATCTCCAAAAGTCTCATTTACCACCATACCCCAGGGCCAAGCACCATATGTAGTAGTAGATTATAATACATTACTTGTAGACAGAGTTTTACATTTGGCAATGATGGACTAGATGGTTATGGACAAATATTTCTGCTGAAAAAACTAAAAAATGTAAAAATTAATCTGTTTGAAGGTAATGGAAAGCAACCAAAGCAGTGAAAAATTACAGAGCCAATACCCAAGTAGTAGGTAAACCCAAAGATAAATAAGTCTTACATTGGGCTTCACTTTTTCTTTTGAGGCAATTGCTTATTTCAAAGATGCAGACTGAAATCTTACCTGAAATAATAAGCAAAGCTTTTAACACAGAGTGCTGGGGGAAATTTTGGCATTCAGGGGCTGGGAGTTGTTCCGGGATTTCAGCTGGGACCTGCATGAGCTATATATCCTAGGACAAACAGTAACAAGGAACAGAACTGTCCCTACAAGGACTGAGCCCAGTCTCATCTCAATCCATGATTAAATTATGGAACACTGTTCCTAGCCCACCCGCCTTCCAGCAAATGGTCTCTGAAGAAAGACAGCATTAACCAGAGCCTTAGATTTTCATAGGCAATGTCTCACACTCAAAGAAACAAAATAAGTATTAGGGAATACATAACTGAAAACCAAGAGAAAAAACAGACTTCAGAAAGAGACCCATAGGACATCCACATAAGTGTGTTACAAGATATGAAATAACAATTAATACATGAAGGAACTAAAAGATATTAAGCAATTTCAGCATACAACAAAACTATAAAAAGAATCAAAGGGAAATTCAGTAACTAAAAAATATAATTAATTTAAAGGATGAATTTAAAAGCATATTAGACTTAACTAAAGAAATACTAATAAACTGGAAGATAAATCAAGATAAAATATCCATACCGAAGAATGGAGAGATAAGGGGCTGTGGTTATGGCTCAGTGGTAGTGTACTTGCCTAGCACGCGTAAGGCACAGGGTTCAATCCTCAGCACCACATAAAACTAAATAAATAAAATAAAGATATTGTGTCTATCTATGACTAAAAAACTTTTTTTAAAAATGGAGAGATAACAAGAATGAAAAATACAGAAAAGATCCTAAGAAACACATCGAAATGTTGAAAAGTTATAATATACAAATGCAATCCTTAGAGAATATGAATGCATGATTATGAAAATGGAACAGAAACAAAGAGATAATTTTCAAAACTGATTAAAAGAATTATTATAAGATGATTATGATAACCTAGATATCTAGAAAATGAGATATTGTATTCACTAAGGCAATAAAGGCCATTCAATATTTAACAGAATAGGAATGTACACAAGACACAATGTCAGGTGAATAAAAAATATTTTTTCTTTAAAAATGTATAAAATATTAGAAGCAGATATACAATATAATAGTAGGAAGTCTATCTCTGGGCATTAAGCACACTAATAAACATTCTTTCTAAATTTTCCAATTTTCTACAATTATCTTGAATTGTACAATCTGAATAATGTTGATTTTTGAAAGCAGAATATGATTTTTATGAAAGATGAAACTTATGTTAAAATGCAGTCACCCGGGGCCAGGGTTATGGCTCAGTGGTAGCGTGCTCGCCTAGCATGTGTGAGGCACTGGATTCGATCCTCAGCACCACATTAAAATAAAATAAAGATATTCTGTCCACCTACAACTAACAAATAAATATTTTTAAAAAATGCAGTCACCCCTCAGTATCCATGGGGGATCGTTCCAGAACCATCCACAGTTATTGAAATCCATAGAAGCTCAAGTCTCTTAAATAAAATGATGTAGTGTTTGCATAGAACCTACAAACATACTCTAGTATACTTTAAATCATCTCTAGATTACTTAAAATATCTCATACAATGTCAGTGTAATGTCAATAGTTGTTATACTGTATTGTTTAGGAAATGATGACAGAAGAAATGTTTGGACATGTTTGACACAGACTTAATTTTTCCTCCTAATATTTTTAATCTGCAATCAGCTGAATCCTTGGATGTGAATCCAGGGATGAGAGAGCTGAGCATATTTGGAAGAATGGAAGGCAGTACACAAAATTACCACCAAAACTGTGATCTTAGAGTGACAAGATGAAAAGTGATGTTTTTTCTCTCTATTTTTCTGGGGTTTTTTTCATCATATTAAGCTGGACAATTTTCAAAACCTACAAAGGGTCTGAGATTCCACCCTACTTGCAGTTAACCTGCAGTTTCATGGGAAGAAACTCTAAAAGGAGACTTTGGGTTGGAGACAAGGGACTGTATCAAAAACAGAATATGGAACAGCATGAGTTTCCCATTCATGAGTCCTGTGGGGGTGATGCAAAGGAGCCCAGGTAGATTCTGGGTTTGTGTAACAGCAGGGGAACCTGAGCTGAGTTACTAACTGCCTACAAGCAAACCTGCCTGCCCTTGACTCCAGAAGGAGACACTAGCTCTACCTTCTAGGCATTTTAACCTTGTATTCTATTTGTACCCTCAAAGCAGTTAGTTTAGTATATAGTAACATGTACCTCACCATTGTATTCACTGGAGTAATATTCTTGGCTGAAGATCTCTGAAAAGTGAGTTCAAAGAATCCACTGAACTGACTAATAAGGTCCACACATTTGTCCATTTATTAATCCAAGAACAGTGGCAAGAAAATTCCTTGATATCCAAGGATAAGCCAGATAAAAATTAACTACTAAGTACTAAAAAGAAAGGAATCTTTCCTTCATAGCAAAACCATTTTATAATCTAATTTGAAAACTTTTTAGTAGTCATTTCCTTTAGGTCTAAATACATGTCTGAAAAAAATTCATCAGTGGCTAAAATGTTCTCTGTTTCACATTGCAACAGCTTTTGGTGCTCAGGACAGACCAACAAGATTACTCCTGGCAGACAAACTTTCTAGCACAGAATGAGGCTCATCAGTTTCCCAATCCATTTAGGACTACTGTCAACAGACAATTCCTTCAAGTTTGAATGTCCAAAGGAAAAACTAAGGGAAACAAATGACTGGAGTTCTTTGTAACATCAGGGCTCAACCCAACATCTGGCTCATTCCATGTTTGATATGAATATTCTTTAATATACTGAAGTGACTGGAGACCATAGCACCAAAACTTCCATTACCAAATTAAAATAAAAGAAGCTGAATTAAAACCCCTTGTCCCTGGGAGAGGAGCATGAATAGATGCTGCCCACCTCAGGGAGATCCAGGAGCACCTAGAAAGTCCTTCTCTAAGCCCCAGGGACAGAAAGCCTACCTAAGCCTAGGACTAAATCAGAACCCTCCCCAGACTATTAAGTATTAAGTAGCAAGTAACAGAAGAATAGTTCTGGGAAAAGGAAGGACAGAACAAAAAATGGAATGAGATCCTCTGTGAGTTCATTCTTACCAAGGGTAACCATAGCAACTGCAAACCTTAAACCTTGCCCAACTACTAACTAGATTAACTCAAATCCCCACAATGAAAGTCTAGCAGAAGGAAAGATATACCAGTTACCAGACACTAAAAACTGTTAACCTCAGCAGCTCCTCTCCAACTCAAGATGGCTAGCTTTCAAGACACAAAAGTTGTGAGGCATACAAAGAGGCAAGAAAAGACAACTCACATCCAGAAGACAGAATGATCATCAGAATCAGATTCAAACATGACTCAGATATTGAAATAATCTGACAGTAAATTTTAAATACCTACGATTAATATGCTAAAGACACTAATGAAAAAAGGCAGATAACATACAAATTTATATGGGTAATTTTATCACAGAAATAGAAAATATAAGAAAGTACCAAAGAGAATGCTAAAATGGAAAAACAAAGAAACAAAGATAAAGAACGTCTTGCTGGGCGTGGCGGTGCATGCCTGTAATCCTAGCACTTTGAGAGGCTGAGACAAGAGAATCTCGAGTTCAGAGGCAGCCTCAGCAAGGGCAAGGTGCTAAGCAACTCAGTGAGACCCTGTCTCTACATAAAACACAAAATAGGGCTGGGGATGTGGCTCAGTGGTTGAGTACCCCTGAGTTCAATCCCTGCTACCAAAAAAAAAAAAGAATGTCTTTAACCAGATCATCCTTAGATGAAATAAAGTTCAGGAAAGAATCTGTCAACTTAAAGGTTAGACTAGTCAATCAAAATAATCCAAAATGAAAAACAAAGAGCAGGAAGCCTAAAAAGAAAAAGAAAAAATAAAAAGGCACCCAAACTTCCAGCAAAAATACCAAGAGAGGGCTGGGATTGTGGCTCAGTGGTAGCGTGCTCGCCTAGCGTGTGGGAGGCACTGGGTTCGATCCTCAGCACCACATTAAAATAAAATAAAGATATTGTGTGCACCTACAACTAAAAAATAAATATTTTTAAAAAATACCAAGAGATCTAACGTGTAATTGGGATCCCAGGAGAAGAGATAGAGAATGGAACATGTGAAAAATTATGAGAAATACTGGCAAAGGATATTGTAAAACTAATGAAAGTAACAAATCACAGATCCAAGAAGCTCAGAGAACATGAAGTAGGACAAATACCTAACCCTTCCATAAAACTCCCACACACCTAGATATATTGATATTACTGAGAACAGAAGACAAAGAGAAACACTGAAGGCAGTCAGAGGGAGGAAAAATCACACAGGTATAAGAGCAAAGGTAAGAATTACAATAGACTTTTTATTAGAAATAATGTAAGAGAGATAAAATTGGAGTGACATCTTTAAGGGATGAAAGAAAAAAGAATTTGTTAATTTATAATTCTATACCCAGTAAAAATATCTTTCAAAAAGATAGAATCCCTTAAAATCTTCTTAAAGAAGAAATAAAATGTGTCTGGGGAAAACAACAATTTAGGAAATACATTTTTAGCATACCTAATCCATCTATAAGAAAGCATAAAGACAGAATGAAAAAAGATACCAGACAGAAAATTGGGTCTATACAAAGAAATAAAGAACGCCAGAAATAGAATCACTAAAGGTAAAACAAATGTTTTCATGTTGTTAATTGCTCTAAAATATAACCGACCAGTCAAAGCAAAAACAGTAACAGTGCATCATTAAATGCACATGTAAAAGTAAATGAAATCGAATGATAGCACAAAGAATGTGAAGCAGCAAGGTGCAATGGTGTATGCCTGAAATACCAGCTACTCAGGAGGCTGAGGCAGAAGGATTGTAAGTCTGAGGCCATCCTCAGCAACTTAGTGAAACCCTGTCTCAAAATAAAAAAGTAAAAGAGCTTGGGGTATAGTTCAGTGATAGAGTGCCCCTGGGATCAATCCCCAGTACAATACTAGTACTAATAATGTGAAGTAGTATAGTAATATTAGAAGGCAACCTGATTGGTTAAAGATGCATACTTTAAACACTAGTAAAGGTTTTTAAAAGAAGCATAAATAATGAATGAAAAGTGGTGATAAAAGAGAATAATAGAAATGTTTAACATGAATGCAGTGAAAAGAAACAAAGAACAAATAGATAAATAAAAAACACTTAAGATTTTATACTTAAGCCATCTCTGTCAATAATAATATCATGTGAATGGTCTAAGCACATCAATGAAAAGCCAGAGATTTTTTTAATTAATTAATTTTACAATGGAATGCATTTTGATACACAAATGAGTACAACTTCTCCTTCCTCTGGATGTACATGGTTCAGAGTTACTCCAATAGTGTAATCATACATGTATATAGGGAAATAATGTCTGTCTCCTTCTACCATCCTTGCCATCCCCATAGCCCCAACCCTCCCCTTGTTCCCCTCTACACAAACCAAAGTTCCTTCATTCTTCCCTATCCCCCTATCCCACTATGGATCAGCATCTGCTTATCAGAGAAAACATTTGGCTTTTGGTCTTTTGGGATTGGCTATTTCACTTAGCATGATATTCTCTAGTTCCATCCATTTGCCTGCAAATGCCATAATTTCATTCTCTTTAAGGCTGAGTAATATTCCATTGTGTATATATGTCATATTTTCTTTATCCATTCATCTGTTGAAGGGCATTTAGGTTGGTTCCACAGATTAGCTATTGTGAACTAAGCTACTATAAACATTGATGTTGGCTGCGTCATTGTAGCATGCTGATTTTAAGTCCTTTGGGTATAAAACAAGGAATGGGATAGGTGGGTCAAATGGTGGATCCATTCCAAGTGTTCTGAGGAATCTCCATACTGCTTTCCATAGTGGTTGTACCAATTTGCAGTCCCACCAGCCATGTATGAGCATACCTTTTCACCCACATCCTCATCAACGCTTAATATTGTTTATATTCTTGATAATTGCCATTCTGACTGGAGAGAAATGAAATCTTAGAGTAGTTTTGATTTGCATTTCTCTAATTGCTAGAGATGATGAACATTTTTATATGTTTGTTGATCAACTGTATTTCTTCTTCTGTAAAGTGTTCAGTTCCTTAGAAAAGGCAGAGACCTTTGATTGAATAAGAAAGGTTAAGACTAAACTCTATCTAGAAAAAATATCTTTTAAATATATAGTCTTAGGTTCGAAGCAAAAGAATTGGAAAACTGCTATGGTTTGGATGTAGTTTGTCTCTAAAGGGTTTGGTGTGGAGACACTGGGAGGTTGTAGAACATGGCAAGTGGTATGGTCTAGTACAAGGTAACTGGGTCATTGGAGGCACTCCCATGAAAACTACAGCAGTTCTAAGGGAGTGTCCCCAGTGGTTAGGTCTCAAGAGTGAGTTGTTATAAAAGAGCAAGCCTGATCCTTTTCTGGTTTCTCTCTGGCTTCCTGTCTCTCCATGTGATCAGTCTCTCCTTCTTGGACACACTCTTGCTATGTTGCCATCCACCATGAGATGACATAGTCAAGAAGGCCAATATAACTGTTTGAACTTTCAACCTTGTGAACTAAATAAATGGCTTTTCTTTATAAAGTTCTCAGTTTCAGTTATTTTATTGTAGCAATGGAAAGCAAACTAATATAAAACATTCCTTGTAAACACTAAAGACAATGAGAGTAGTTATGTTAATATCTGAAAAAGAAGACCTAAGAACAATGAATACTACCAGAGATAAAGAGGATCAAACAAATGATAGGCTCAATAGTGCAAGAAGATGTATGTTGTCTGAGCATAATTTAGTTAAAGTAGAAATATATAACAGAATGATTAGGGAGTCCCCAAATAGTTTGGAATTAAATAAGGCATTTCTGAATAATCTAGGGTCAAAGTGGAACTCTCATTGGAAATTAGAATATTTTGAATTTGATTAAAATGAAAACAAAACATACAAAATAATTGGTTTCAACAAAAGCAGCACTGAGAGGAATTCATAGCCTTATATGTTTACAGTAAGGAAGGAGAAAGATCTCAAATCTTTAATTCAAGTCTTTAACTTAAAAAGCTAGAAAAATAAAAGTAAATTAAATATAATAGAAGGAAGGGAATAATGAATGAAACTGAGAGCAGAGAAATGATAGAGAAATTTTTTTAAAAAATCAAAGCTGGGCTTGGGGAGGGATATGGGAGACGATAAAATTGGTAAATTGCGAGGCAAATTGACCACATGAAGAAAGAGACAAACTGCCAGTATCAGAAATGAAAGAGGGGACATATCCCATAGTCATTAAAAGAAAAATAAAGCCGGGCGCAGTGGCGCACACCTGTAACCCCAGCACTTTGGGAGGCTGAGACAGGAGAATCGCTAGTTCAAAGCCAGCCTTAGTAATAGCAAGGCACTAACCAACTCAATGAGATCCTGTCTCTAAATTTAAAAACACAAAAAAGTGGCTTGGACTCGGGCTGTGGCTCAGTGGTCAATCCCCAGTGCCAAAAAAAAAAAAAAAAAGAATAATAAAAGAATATTAGGAACAATTCTTTATATGAAGAAATCCTAGAACTTAGATCAAATGGACTGATTACTTGAAACAAACTGCCACAACTCACTCAAGAAAAAGAGAAAGCTTTATTACTTTGTATATAATAAAGAAATTGAATTTGTAGTTTAAAACCTGTCAGCACAGAAAACTCCGTCAGAAGGTTTCATTGCGAAATTTTGCTATACATTTAAAAAGAACTACTACAATCTCTTTCAGAAAGCTGATGAGGAGAAAACAATTCCCAATTCATTTTATGAAACCAGAATCATCCTAATACCAAAATACCAAAGACATTACAAGAAAACCACAATACCCATTCTGAAAACAGAGGCAAAATTTCTCAATGAAAAGAACAGTACATCATGACCAATTCAATTTTATCCCAAGAATGCAAGACTGGCTCAGCATTTTACAATCAATCAGTACAAATCATGATATAAATAGATTTAAAAAGAAGATTCATGTGATAATCCCAGTAGATATAAAAAAATAATTTGACAAAATTCAATATCCATTCATGATATTAAAAATCAGAACTCTTAGAAACCAAGAATAGAGGGAATTCCTTTACCATGAGTCAGAAAATCCTATGTTGACATCCTTAATGGTGAAAGACTGAAAGTGTTCCCCTTTAGGGTGGAAACAAGGCACGATGTCCTGTCTCACCACTTTATTTCACATACTGGATGTACCAGCCAGTGCATTAAGGCAAGGAGAAGATGTTAAAAGCATATAGATTTAAAAATAAACTGTCTCTATCCACATAAGACGTGAATATCTACATAGAAAATTCCAAAGAATCTATGAAAAAACCCCAGGACTACAGAGTTCAGCAACACTGCTGGAAATAAGCCAATCAGGTCAATATAAAAACCCTACTGTAATTCCATATAGTAGCAATAAGTGATAGAAGTTTTAAAAAATTAAATATCATGTAAAATAGTACATACAAACATGAATTATTTAAGCATAAATCTAATAAAATGTCTTGAGTATCCATATTCTGAAAACCATAAAACACTCATGAAATAAGTCAAAGGAGACCTATCTGTGGGTTCCACATCCATGGATTCAAACAGCCACAGATTGAAAATATTCAGAAACAAAAATGCATCTGTACTAAACATTTACAGACTTTTTCCTGTTATTATTACCTAATATAGAATGATTAACTATTTACATAGCATATACATTGTATTAGTTATTATAAATAATCTAGAGATGACGTATAGTATAAGGGAGGATGTGTGTAGGTTTTATGTAAACACTATCCATTTTATATAAGGGACTTGAGCATCTTCAGATTTTAGTATCCACAGGAATCCTAGAACCAACCCTACATAAATACCAGGGGACAAGTGTATCACATTCATGAATTGGAATACTCAAGATGTCAGTTGTCCTCAATTTGATCTATTAATACATTGAAATGCCAATAAAAATCTCAGAAGTTTGTCCTATAGATATCAAGAGGCTGATTTCTAAAAGTTATATGGAAAGTCAAAATACATTTGTTTATCCCGACTAAAGTTTACACAATGTATATACATATCAAAACAAGTTGAAGCCAGAGTTAGATAGGCAAGGGTAGGATCCAGAGAACGGAAGGATTGAAATGTTAATTCCTTCAGAGCCCTTCCAACACTCTTATCAAGATAACCTTCCCCTGCTCCAACTTGTTGCTAAGGTAACCTGTGGCAGGGACTGTCCCTCCCTGCATTCCCTTTCCTGCCCAGATCATTCCACCTTGTCCATCTGCTTCTCACCTTTTGGCCATTCCACCAAGCATCTCCTGGGCCTAGTCATGTACCAGGAAGAAGAGAGATAAGGGGAAGAGAAGAAAGGAAGCCTAGGACATAAAAAAGGCAGAACACCCTCACTTCTTGGGATACTGGGATATCAGCTATGGCCCCCTTCTCTCTCCCGGGAGAAGTCTATGTGATCCCTTTTTAAACAAACCCTGCTTTATATGCTTGCCTTGGCATGCTTCTCTAATGTTCAAACTTCAACATGTAAGGAAGCAGAACCTGTCATCTATAATCTATAACAGGCAGTATCAATGTCACCCCATATGTACAATTTTTGTATTTTTATGTATCATTTGGGCTGGGGATATGGCTCCATGATAAAGTGCTAGCCTTGCATGTGTGAGGCTCAGGTTCAATCCGCCATATTACCACACTCATATAGAAATTTATATATATATATACACACACACACACACACACACACACACACATATATATATATAGTCAAAATAAATTTAGATATTACATTTAAAAAAAAGAAAATACAAAGAAACCAGTATTAATCAAAGAAATTTTGAGAAATAACAAAGTTGGATGACACATCATCTAATTTCAAAGACTGTCATACTATAATGTTATAGCAATTGAAAGAAAGTGGTTTTGGTACATACTGTTACAATGACACATGGATCAATCCAATATGATGAGAGTTAAGAGAAATCCACACAAATATAGTCAGTTGACCCTTTTTTAAAAAACAAAAGTACAAAGATAAGTCAATGGAGAAAACAGTGTCCAATAAAGAGTGCTGGTACAATTGGATTTTTTTTTTTTTTTTTTTTGGTACCAGGGATTGAACTAAGGGACACTCGACCACATCCCTAGCCCTATTTGTATTTTATGTAGAGACAGGGTCTCACTGAGTTGCTTAGCTCCTCACCGTTGCTGAGGCTGGCTTTGAACTTGCAATTCTCCTGTCTCAACCTCCCAAAGTGCTGAGATTACAGGCATGTGCCACCGCGCCCGTCTAATTGGATTTTCATATACAAAGAAATGAAATTTGATCCATATCTTATATCTTACATGAAATTAATTCAAGTGAAAATTTTAAAACTATAAATTGTATAGGATAAAATATAGAAGAAAATATGTGCAGCATTGGGTTAGGCAAAGAATTTTTAGATATGATTCAAATATCAGAAAGCATAAAAAACTGATCAAATAGACTACTGAAACTAAAAAGTTTTGCTCTATGACTGTTAATAAAATGAAGAGACGAATTGGTCCTTTTCTGGGATGTGCCTTATGATTTTAGAAAGGAATGGACTCAGGACAATTCTGAATAGATAATATTTAAAAGACACTTTTGTGCCAGGCATTGTTTTAAATCTTTAAACTTTACAATGGAGAACAGAGAGAAAGGGAACAAATAATTCTTTATCATGATTCAACACTTCTTAAACTACCTACACAATGAAATCTAAGGACAAGGACTCGATATCAATCTCCTGACCAAGGACAGTAAATCATTCACTTGTGTTCTATACACAAGGCTTTGAGGACCACCTTCAAGGTACCTATAGTGAATGTGCTCCTCATTTTAGAGATTGGAAAACTGAAAGATCCAGAACAGTTACTTATGTTGCCCATCATAATATTTGAGTTAATGAAATCAACGACTCCTAGCTAGAAGAGTCTTTCACATCATTCACCAGTGCCACTCCCAACCCTCCCGCTCTTTTCTCATTTCTTACAATACACAGGATTCTAGTTATTTCAAAAAACTTCCCATCATCCTCCACTCTACCCCCTCTGCATATAGAGCTGATAACTCTGAGGGAAGGAACATTTTGCCACTACCTTCTGACAATCTGATAATTGAGTCTATGAAATAGACTGGCAGCAGACAGATTAACAGGAAAAAAGGAATGCAAATTTATTACATGTATGGAAGCCTCACAGAAAAAAAAAAGTGAATACCCCTAAATCCAGTGACATCCAGATATTTATGTACTGTCTTCATGGGGAACAGGAGAGGGGAGATGTAATCAATCTAGGGAAGAGCAAGTGATTTGGGGGAAAAATAAATGGGCCTTCAAAAGAATATGTAGGGAAAAAAACGAAGAGACAAACTGCAGAAAAACAGGAGAAAATATTTGCAAATCATGTTTCTGAAAAAGGACTTAACCAGAATATATAAAAACCCCTTAAAACTCACAATTAAACAACTAATTTTTAAAAAGTGGGTGCTACATCTAAATAGACAATTCACAGAAGAAAATAGATGAATGTCAAACAAATACGCAGGAAGATCCTCAACCTCATTAATTAGGAAAATGCAAGTTAAAATCACTTTGAGCAAATCTTTTCTTTTTTCTAGTTTATACATATATACAAATGATTTGGAATTTGTTCCTTTAACAAAATGGTACCTATTTTACATATTGTTCAGCAATTTGCCCCCCTTAACATCTCAAAACACCTTTAATAGCTACTTGGGGCCCCATGGATGGATGTGCCAGGACTTAACCATTTCTCTATTGTGGACATTGAGGTTGTTTCCTATATTTTGTTAACACTAATAATGCTATGATTAAGTCTTCCCTTCACATTGTGTGTACATGTAGCATTTTTTGCAACATAGGTTACTAGTACATAGGAATCAATGGTTTATTTTTTCATTACTAATGATCAAATTATCCCCCCTTTGGTTGGATAATTGGTGGCTACCAATTTACCTTCCTAAGGACAATCATAATACCCATTTCACCACATCTTCATACACAGTTGGTATTAGCTCTTCAATCATTGCCAATCTCAGAGGCAAAACTAGTAGGCAGCTATTCTTTCCTAAGAGATCAGTAATTCAATTATTGAATGAAGGGTAACATACATATAGGCAAGTGTACACACCATGAGCACATAGCTCTATGAGTTCCCATGAAGTGGACACACTGTGGGACCAGCACAGAATCCTTTCCTGAAGTCCAGTGCACCCCTGCCTGCAGACATGCACTACCCACCACCACCAGGAGTAGCCACTCTCTTGACCTTCACAGTCAGCTGGTGTTTTAGTTTTCATTTCCCTACTAATAAGATTTATGATCTTTATATGTTCACTGACTATTTGGTTTTCCTTTTCGTGCATTGCCTATTCCTATTCTTTGCCCATTTTTCTATTGGGTTCTTTGTCTTCTAGAATATCAAGTGGTTATTTTTAATGCTTATTTTACCCATTTCATGCTTGTTTTCTCATGTTTACTTTGAGTGAGATATATATGTATATATATAAAATATTATAAAGTATACATTATAGGAGCTGGAAGCATGGCTCAGTGGTAGAACACTTGCCTAGCTGTGTGAGCCACTGGGTTTGATCCTCAGCACCACATACAAACAAATAAATAAAATAAAGCTCCATCAACACCTAAAAATTTTTTTAAGTATATGTTTTATACATATATATATATAATAATTTTTAATCTTTACTAAAAAAGACCTGAAAGTTCTGGATACTCATATTTCTTTAGACATCTTGTTTGAACCACTGGGAAAATGTGGGTATAAAGTTGATTTCTGTAGTGTAGTGGTTGTCACTTTCACCTCACACATGAAAGGTCCCCAGGCAGAAACAAAGTGTTCTCAAAAAAAAAAAGTGAAAGAAAATGTGGGTATTACTAATACCAAGTGGATACAAGCTTGTCCTCAAGCAGCTCAGTATCAAGTAGAGAAACATCCAGGTAAACAAACTACCACAACATAGCAAGATCCATCCATAATAAGATCATGGACCTGGTTCAGTGAGAGGACAGAACCTGACTGTTTTAAAAGTCTATAAACATAGTAATAGACCTCCAAGTCTCTAAGGAGAGCAAGTTTTGTTTTTAAGTATAGGATTGTGTATAAAAGCCATTTACTAATGTTTAATAAATGGATTTATAAAAATGGGAGAAAAAAGGAAGACCTCTAAGAATACATTCTTGGAACTGATCTTCTGAGATGAACAGGATCCCTCCTAAGCAATGTGGGTAACAACTAACGTATGTGAATGAATAAGGCAGATCCCGCAAGCACAGGCATGCTCTCTGGCCTCTGCACTGCTCCATGCTGTGGGAAGTAAGGGTGCGAGAGATGAGGTGAGAGGGCACAGGGTTCCCAGAGGGTTTGATAAGAGTGCCCCACCAAGGAGCCAGCCCTGTCTCCTGTCAATAGGAGGAAACGATGTGAAAGTGTGAAATAGTGGAGGACTGATCAGAACGTCCATTTAGAAAATCTAAAGCAATGGCAAAAGAGACAAAGAAGGATTGAATCCAGAACTAGTCCAGGAAGTAGGATCATTCTATGGCGGCAGGTTGGACGTGGGGGGTCTACAGCTGAGGATGATTCCCAGGCATCTGGCTCACATAAACTAGCAGATAGTGCTGCCCGTGCAATCCTTTAGAGACTTAGGATACAGATGACTACCTTTGAGTAGGTGGATATTAGAGCATGCTTTCAACACTCACACAATAAAAGCAATGACCAAATCTGTTGCTTGAAAACAAAGCAACAAAATAAACTATAACAGGTTTGAGCACTGTCCTAAAGAAAGTCCTGGAATCCATCCAGTACTGTTAGGAAGAGAATATTTCCAGTGACTTGCCAATATGCACATTTTCTTGGCAGCCTCCATCACCTGGTAAGTCATTACATACCAGCACAAGTCATTTAGCAGCCTACATTTAAAATAATAACTAAGTAGCTGTTTCACTCTTGGCCATATTTTCAAAAAGAAATCACATATTAAATCCACTTGACTTTGTTTAGGCCTGTAGCTACTACTGTCTAATTCCAAGGCTCTCATTTCAAGGGAGCCTCAAATTTGGCAGTTCACTTAATTCTGGCAACTAGAGGCGGATACTGGGTTTATTCCTTCCTAAAATAATAGGTTTATGGTATAAATTTTCTAATATTTGTAGGAAATGTACCCTTCATAATTAGAAATATAGTCAAAGGTACATAAATTGTACTTAAATGTGAAAATACATAAGTAAAACTGCTGGTATAATTATCATTACTAATATTGCTAAGCAAACAGTACCTGGTATGCAGTAATTACTTTATATATCTTCCTATTTAATTCTTAATCATCTTATAATTTAGTTCTGAAATGTCTCCCAAAGGTCTATGTGGTAAACACTTGGTACCCAGCTTACAATGCTATTGGGAAGTGGAGGAACCTTTAAAAGGCTAGACCAAGGGGGAGATCTTAGGTACTTGGGGGCATGCACTCAGAGTGGATTGTGGGATGAAGGTCTCCTCCTCTTCCTCTTTGCTTCCTAGCTGTCATAAAGTAAGCAGCTCCATCTACTACATGATTCCCCCATGATGTGCTGCCTTGCCACAGGCCCAAAGGCAGGCCAACTGACCATGGACTGAAACTTATAAAACTGAGTCAAAATAAACCTTTACTCTTTATAAGGTGATTTATCTCAGGTATTTGTTTCAGTAATGGAAAGTTGACTAACACAAACCATATATTATCCACACTTTGTAAATGAGAATACTACAAAGCCCCTAGAACTAAGGTAGAAACAGGAGTGGACCTGAAGCCATATCTATCCTGTCCTCCAACTGGATGACTATACTCCCCAGCTCTCCTGCAGCCAGGACTGCAGTGACCCACATGTCACTCACATCTGCCAGGCTACCTGCACATGAGGCCTCTTAAAAATTAAGTATGCAAAAGTAAAATATGTTCACTATTAAAATTTTAGAAAAATCTCACTCAGATCCGACTCTAAGAGATACTAATCACAGATACTTGTGGTTTTTTTCCAAGTGTGTTTTTCTTTGAAAAAACATGATCACTGTACATACAAGTTTATAATCTGGTACTTTCCCATCATTATAGCATAAATGGCTCATTCCAAGTGAACCTGAAATAATATATGCAGTACTTGATTTTACTCAAGGAAAAAAAATATATGTGTGTGTTTGTATATATACATATACATACACACACACACACACACATTTAAGATCCCTTCTTGTATGTATGTCACTCTGAAAGAAGGCAACAAATATAAAAATCTCAATAACACATGTTGACTGAGCATTTTTCCTCAGTCTCCAACAGGCTGGAGACATTTTACCATCCCCTTTCTGAGTCAGATGTTAAAAGGACTTCAAACTCTATTTATTTCCAAAGAGGGTAAGGGTTTCTTAAAGGCAAAAATTATCCATGTACTTGCTAAATCAAGAGCCTACAACTATACTTTCCTTGAAAAAGATAGGCACTTCCTGTCATTTAATTTCAGTATTAACCATGGAAATGCAAATTAAAATAATCACCTATCATTTCACATTAAACAAATTGGCAAAAAAAAAACCCTAAAGAATCTGATGGTACCAAATATTGAAGAGGATGCAAAGAAATGCAAACTCAATGTAGCTGGAAAATGTGTAAAACAACACATACTGAGATTTGTGACAGTATGACATTATGACATAGGACAACATGTAAAAGAACTGAAAATACACAAATCCTGTAAGTCAGATACGTTAACTCTAAGCATATATGTAGAGAACTCACATGAACACAAGGAGGCTGTAAAAAGCTGTGTGAGGCACCATTGTGTCTAAAAGCAAGAAGCTGAGAAAACTTAAGTTCCATCAAATAGAGACTATGCAGACTGTAGCCTATTCATATCAGCTGGCATTAAAATGAACAAAGGAGTTGATGTGTCAATAAGAACAGATTTCAAAAATCATGAACTTGAGTAAAAACAGCAAATTTCAAAAAAAATGAACATTTCTACATACATGTGTTCTACAAATTACATGTAGCATTTAAATGAAATTTAAAGCATACCACATAGTGTAGATGCTACTTACTGATTGTCAGAAATATGTGCTAGGAGTATGAGAGGGCTACCCTTCAAATTTGTGGCGATGGTGACCTTCAAGGAGAAGGAAGGAGAAGAAATGATAACAGGTGGGGTCCACTGGGAACTTATTATATTTACAGTGTTTTGTTTTAAAGAAATAAAGTAAAAAGAACAAATGCCAATTGTGGTGGTACACACCTGTAATCCCAGCAACTAGGGAGACTAAGGCAGGAAGATTGCAAGTTTGAGTCCAGCCTGGACAATGGCCTTGACAAGACCCTGCTCAAAATAAAAAATAAAAAGGGCTAGAGATAGAGCTCAGTTGTAGAATGCCCCGGGGTTCAATTTCTAGTACCACACAAAAAAAAAAAAAAAACAAGAAGAGGAAAAGGAAGAGGGAGAGTTTTAAGTTTTTGTTAGTTCAAAGGTTCAAAGTGGTAGGTGAATGGAAATTATTCATACTTCTCTGGTTTTGAAATTTTTCAAAATTTGTGAAAAATAAGACAGAACGTAGGATTAATACCTTCAAAAAGTACATAATTTCCATAACATATCAGTATTTCAGAGCAGAAAGAGAAAACTTCTGAACATATTCTACAAAGTAAGCCTGTTAAAAGCCAGTCAAGAGCATCACAAGAACTGGTCCTTGTCCTCATTCTATTTTCTATTACTGGCAGTAGAGGTAACTACATACACTTATACAGCTGGTCCAGACTTACGAAACAATAACACACCAGTAAGACCAATACTGACATACAGAGGGAAATCTACAACTTGCTCTTGTCTTACAGTGACATTTTTTCTAAACAGTACTGGTGCGACTACCTCCTTCTTAAAAACTATATAATTTACCACCACATGAATATCTCATGGCTTCCTAACTCTCCTTTTAAAAAACATTTAAGTTAATTTCATGTTTATCATTACAAACATCCTAGAACGTATGCTCTTGTGCAAATAGAGCCCATTTCTACAGGGCAGAATTCTAGGGCTGGAATTACAGTGAGGGACCGTTTAAAATAAGTAGGGTTCTGTGAGCCCTTTAAACTATACTTAAGTCTTTACCCTTGGTTTCTGCCCGTGTACTTTATTTAGACATAGGGTCGTGTGGATAAAATCAAATTAAGATAAGGTTTTATAGGGGCTCCATGGGGCCATGGTTTTAGAATGCGCCCTAAACCCAATGACCAGTATCTTTATAAAACAGAAGGAGATTTGGGCACAGAAGAGACACCCAGGGAAGAAGATCTCATAAAGACAGAGGCAGAGATTAGGATGGTGCCACAGCAAACCACATAATGCAAAGACGGACGGTTCACACAGGAAGCCAGGCAGGGGCATATCTCTGCTGACACCTTGTCTCATAAATATGTAACCTCAAGAACTGGGAGAATTCATTTTCTTTGTTTTAAGTAGTAATCTGTCATGGCAGCCCTAGGAAACTGACAGAGGGGGAAATCAGTTCTAACGTGGCCCCCCCCCGGACTAATACACAGCCATGAACAGAATCCAAACACACACTCACCAAGGCTGCTTTATCAATCTTTGATTTTTTTCCAATCTGTTAGGGCATAAAAGACTGATAGACTTTAACCATTGTTGACCTTTGCATATACTTTGTGTGAATGAACCAGTCATTCACATTGTTTGGCTTTTTAACAACGGGCTTCTTGATCTGTAGCAGTTCTTTCTATAATCAGCCTCTTCAAATATATTTCACTGCTCTAAATGTTCTCCCTATTTGCTGTCTGATTTTGCTCAGCACCTGCCTCACAGAGGTGCTGTACTCTGATGCTGATTTGTCACTTTTGCTCTAGAGCCCATTTCATGTGAAGAAAGCCCAGACAGCTTTTCAAGAATATGACAGCATTCCTCTGGGACAAAAATCCCCAACCCACAGCCACCTTCACCAGAACCATGAAAGAAAACTTCACTTTTTTCAAAGCAACTACAATAATGTTTTGAGTCCAGAAGTCCCTTCATAGGAATCCTTTAGTTATTTTTTTTTTTTATTTAGGCTTACACGTTAACAGTGTAAACTGATTCATTGTACATAGATAGAGGATAACATATCAATTCTCTAGTTCTAAGTGATATAGAATCACAACATACATGCAGTCATACATAAAGTTAGGGCTATCATGACCATCATATTCCATCACCCTTGCTGTCCCCATGCCCCCTCCCCCCTTACACCCCTGTGAACAGAGATCCACCATTGTTCTCATGTCCTTCCCCACATTATGGATCAGCATCCGCTTATCAACAAGTACATTCGGCATTTGGTTTTCTGAGATTGGCTTACTTCACTTAGCATGATATTCTCCACCTCCATCCATTTACCTGCAAATGCCATAATTTTATTCTCTCTTATTGCTGAGTAATGGAATCCTTTAGTTATTAAAAAGCATTTAAAAATGTTTACTTCTTGTTAAATTTGTTCTGATTTGCTAAGTGAAATAAGCCAATCCCAAAAAACCAAAGGTTGAAAGTTTTTCTCTGATATGTGGATTCTAACACACAACACAGTGGGGGGAGGGGGACAGAAGTTCAGTGGATTAGACAAAGGAGAATGAAGGGAAGGGAGGGGGAAGGGATAGGAAAAACAGTGCAATGAATCTGAGATAACTTTCTGATGTTCATATATGAATACACCTCAGTGAATCTCCACCTCATGTACAATCACAAGACCGGGATCCTAATTAGAATAAGATATACTCCATGTTTGTGTAAGTACGCAAAATATACTATACTGTCACGTATAACTTAAAAAAGAAAAACAAATTTTTAAAAGAAGAAAGAAAAGATATGTAGGTTGAGTAGCCCTTATCTAAAATGCTTGAGAGCAGAAGTGTTTTGGGTTTTTTTCAGATTTGGGAATATTTATATATACATAATGAGATATCCTGGGGATGGGACCCAAGTCTAAACATAAAATTCATCTATGTTTTATATATACCTCACTATAGTTTGGATCTGCAACATCCCCCAAAAGGCACATGTGTTAAAATCTTGGTCCCCAGACTGTGGCACTATTGGGAAGTGGTGGAATTTTCAGAAGGTGGGACCTAGTGGAAGATAGTTAGGTCACTGAGCATGTGCCCTTGAAGGGAATATTGGGACTTTAGTCCCTTCCTGTATCTCTTTTTGCTTCCTGACTGTTATGAGGTGAACAGGTTTCCTCTGCTATGTATTCGCACCGTGATGTACTGTGCCACCACAGGGCCAAAGCAACAGGGTTAAGTGAGTACAGACTAAAATCATTAGCCAAAATAAACCTTTCCTCCTGCTAAGTTGATTATCGTTGGTATTTTGTTAGTGACAGAGAGCTGACACACACTTTCTATGCATTGGTAAAGGTAGTTTTCTACAATGTTTTAAATAATTTTGTGCATAATAAAATGAAGTTTCATAGTGTGGAATTTTCCATTTGTGGCATCATGTAAGCACTCAAAAAGTTTTTGGTTTTGGAGAATTCTGGATTTTAGATTTTTGGATTAGGGTATGTTCGACCTGTACCAACTTAATAAGTTATGTAGAAAAGCACAGTAATTTCTTTAATGTTCCCTTACAAACATTTTAAGGCTGGACAATATCCACTACTTAAAGAATATCAGACTTTTATGTAATCCCAACACTTTGGGAGGCTGAGACAGCAGAATCACAAGTTCAAAGCCAGCCTCAGCAAGGGCAAGGTGCTAAGCAACTCAGTGAGACCCTATCTCTACATAAAACACAAAATAGGGCTGAGGATGTGGCTCAGTGGTTGAGTACCCCTGAATTCAATCCCCAGTACAAAAAAGAAAAGAATATCAGACTTTTAAATACCCCAACTATTCACTATGCTTAGTGGCTTAAAGGACACATAAACAAAGTTTCACAGCAGGATATTGCTTGAATGAAACCAAACCTAACATGGGAGTCACAAAAACCCACAACTACGCCCCACTCCCTGCTGGCCTGCTGCATGGTCTCAGGCAAGTCACTTGACCTCTTTGGACCCCTGAACATCAGAGAAACAAACATGGAATGATTTAGCAATGAACCAAAACACAAAGGTGTCAAAGGTTTTCTGGGGATGGGCTTGGGTAAAAAAGTTCCTAGGAACTCCTCAGGAGTAACTTAAAGGTTGGGTTTCATGTTCTCTCTTATGAAAGGAAAGAGCTATAAGCAAGCAGTTGGAGAACATCACTGTTGGGCCTTAGAGGGAATAACAATCCCTTGACCAAGAGTCAGAGAAAACAGAGGCATGTACCAGTCACATTGCAGTTT
>CM053404.1:71559790-71576838 GCA_028644305.1 Xerus rutilus
TATGGCTTGCTCTGGCAAGTCTCAGAGTTATGGGGAGAAATCGGGACCCTAGGAGGGGAGAGATTTCCATCTACCACTTATCAACCAGACGGCAAGATAGGGCATTCGTTCAAACTTAAAGCCAAGCAAAAAAACATGAAAGCCCTCAGGACAAGTCCCTAGTTAGGAACTAACCGCAGGCAAAGATCCTATTAAAGGAAGGCTTGTGTAAATGTGCTCAGTCAGTGGAAAGGATATAAGGGGCATTTTATAGGAAGTCCCCAACCTGGCCTGTGTTACCTGCACTGTGCACATGGCATTACCTGGCATGGTCAAGAGCAAAGCAGGGTATCATCTCCCCACCTTACTCAGAAGAAAAGAGGATGCAGCTGTCCCCTTTGCCAAAATGACAGTAACTGCCACCCATATCCCAGACGTATCCAAATGTGGAATTCAACACTTGCCAGAGCAAGCCTTACAACTCAGCGTGATTCCCCTGTGTGATGGCCAGGGCTTCTGGGTGAGAGGAAGGCCTCCTACCCAGCACAGCCCCACTCCTGAAAGGTGAAAGTCACCAACTCAAAAGAAGCCTTTTTGATTCCCCACTCACAGTGGTTCAAACAGATGCACTGGGCTACAAGTCTCTGAAAATTGACTTTCAAATGAAAATAAACAACCAAGGCAGTGCCGAGTCAGCAGACAGGAGTCCCAGGGTGCCGGAGCAATAGGTGAGCAGTGAAGGAAGCCAGGAAAACCAAACAAACGAGAGTGGGATGCACACACCCGAACACCAGCATCCCCTGGACTTGGACCAGCACAGAATTCCTCCCCAGTGTTCTTTGTTTTTGTTTTTTTTTTTATCAATATTAAATTCCCACACAGATTCTCTCACATGCCTTTAAAAGGCAGGCTCCATGATGGATTTGGTATAGCCCACAGTGTCTAATGGTCTCAGTCAATAATGACCACTTATCACCAACAGCAAAGAGTGAAAACACCTGTTCATTACCTGTCTGTAACTAGAAATAAATGTTATAGTTGCTAAGGCATTTGCTGTTTTATATAAAATTAAATATGCATGCTGGGCTGGGAGTTTAGCTCAGGGGTACAGCACTTGTCTAGTTTGCACAAGGCCCTGGGTTCAATCCCTGGCACCACAAAAAGAAAAAAATAATATGGTAGAGAGATCATGTTCTGCCTAAGCTAATAACTGTCTCAAGGACTTTCTTAAAACCCCAACAGAAGTCCTTCACACTCATGCTCTGCTGGCCTCCCAGGTATGCACAGATTTCTGCAACAAAGTTTATCTTAACACTCTGTAATGACAAAATTTAACATTCTGTAAGACTACACCAATTCAGACAAGATGCTCTCCTAGTATCACCTCCACCAATAAACTGCCATCAACTGCTGCTTCTCCAAGGCCAATGAACTTTATATCCAAGTATTTAAGTGGCTTACAGGAATTTATCCCTTTTGCTAATAAAAGCTTCCCCTTGCCTCCCTTTCCTTCTTTGGGTGCACCTGTGACTTGCCAAAGTGTGCATTCCAGATTATAATCCTTTTTCTCATTTCCTAACAAATTCATAATACTGGAGATACTTTTTCTGTTTCTTTTCAATTTCCACACTTTCTAGCCAGGGAAGTGCCCTTCTATCTCCTTATAGAAGGGCATATGCTGCAAATATCTGTTCCACTAGGTCTTTGTAGACCAGACCCATTCCTAAAACTGGAAGAAATAAAATTGTAGATGGTCAAGCAAAACAAAAGATACATGAAGGGCATGGCTATGAAAAGTAAGCTTCACCCAGAAATCAGAAGGATCTCAAAAAATCAAAATTTAGCATGAAGAACTTGGAAGGCAAGGCCCAGCAGAGGTAGTTTGCTGCTTTGTTGTGACATTTGACTAAATTCTATATTTAATAATGTTATCTAAAAGATCATTGTCTTCCTCTCTTTATGGATTTATTTGATTCTCTCAAGTAACAAAGCAGACTACTCAGTAGGCAGGGCCGCCAAACCCCACAAAAAGTCAAATGGTTACAAATGTTTTCACATTTTCCTTTAGCTAAAGAAAATTACTCCACCAACTATTCACTAGATCTTAGTACATGTTTTCATAGCCAAAATGTAAGGATTTCTATGAAGAATACCTTGTTTAGTTTCTTATCAGATTATTTTTTGTTATTGTTTTTGTTGATTCAGACTATTTTAAAAAGGAGGAATTAAAGTTACATATTTAAGTTACCAACACCTTTCCTTCTAATCAAATTATTCCTTTCATTTTGTATGGGTTTAAAAGAGAGATTCTATAGTCAAAATATAGGTATTCCTTTTCCATTACAGATCAGTAAGTCCTTTAAAATGGCTATAAAACATTAATTCCTTTAAAATGGCTGTATGTAAGTGAGCAAATGATGTATCTGCTATCCCTGTGCCACAGTCTCTTCCCCTATCCACCTTCCAACAGGATCAGGGCTCCATGGACCACCATCATAGAACTTTACCTTCCTTGCAGTTACTATATTTAATGATTATAGACCTGTGTGCTGCTGTGGTTAAGTTTCTAGTGGCTTATTTTTGTTTACCCATTATTCAGCGTCTTCTAATTCAGTACATGCTACTCAGGTGGGGTTAACCCTGTTCCCAGGGATGAGAGCAGATCCAATCCTGGCCAACAGAGCAATGCTTCCTATGCCCTGAGCTACCAAGATGGGGGTACAAGTCTGAGGAGAGAGTTAATTTCAGAACTTTTAATATGGATGTTATAAAATGTTCTTTGTATTTGTCAATTATGCCTCAATAAAATTGGGAAGGGAACAGGGAGCAGTGGCGCATGCCTATAATTCTAGCAGCTTTTGGGGGACTGAGGCAGGAGGATCACAATTTCAAAGCCAGTTTCAGCAACTTAGTGAGGCCCTAAGCAAGACCCTCCCTGAAAATAAAATATTAAAAAAGGGCCAGAGATGTGGCTCAGTGGTAAAGCACCCCTGGGTTCAAAAGTGCCCCTGGTACAAAAAAAAAAAAAAAAATTAGGAGAGGGAAGGGAGTTGCCATTGGTCTTCTGAACACCTTATGGTAGGAATCTACCAAAGAGGAAAGCAATGCCTATATCTGAGAAGAATTTCCAGGTAAATCATCTGAGCAATAGAATCTAGGCTCTACAGAAGCCAGGCCTAGCCCTGTATTTTTTCAGTTACATATGGAAAAAAGAGAGAGAAAAGAGAGGAAAAGGAAGGAAGGAAGGAAGAAAGGAAGGAAGGAAGGAAGGAAGGAAGGAAGGAAGGAAGGAAGGAAGGAAGGAAGGAAGGAAGGAAGGAAGGAAAGAAGGAAGGAAGGAAGGAAGGAGGGAAGGAGGGAGGGAGGGAGGGAGGGAGGGGAAAGGAAAGGAAAGGAAAGGAAAAGAAGAAAGGAAGAAAGAAAGGAAGGAAGGAAGGGGGAGGGAGGAAAGGAAGGAAGGGGGGAGAGAGAGAGAGAAAAAAGAAAACCAAAACAACTAAAAGGAAAAAAAACCTACTTTTTCCCTAAAGCAGTTTGTCACTTGCAACCAAAATACTCTAACCAATATATATCTTCCATTGGACTGTGGGCTTCATGAGACAAGTAAACATCCCAATGCCTAACAGAGGCTGGCACATATAGTCACATGTCCCTAAATTTCCCATCCATGGATACAATCAACCACAGATCAAAACTACTCAAGGGCTGGGGATATAGCTCAGGGGTAGAGCACTTGCCTACCATGTGCAAGGCCCTGGATTCAATTCCCAGCATTGAAAAAAGAATTTTTTAAATTATATCAGTACTAAGTATGTATAGACTTTTCTTGTCATTACTGTCAATATAACAACCACTTATATAGCACACACATTGTATAAGTTATTAAAAGTAATCTAGAGATGATTTAACATATATGGGAGAATAGAAGTAATTTCTATCCAAATATACCATTCTATGTAAAAGACTTGAGCTTTCTCAAATTTTGTTATTAGCTGGGCATGGTGACACACACCTGTAATCCCAGAACTTTGGTTGACTGAGATAGGAGAATCACGAGTTCAAAGCCAGCCTCAGCAACAGCGAGGCGCTAAGCAGCTCAGTGAGACCCTGTCTCTAAATAAAACACAAAATAGGGCTGGGGATATGGATCAGTGGTTGAGTACCCCTGAGTTCAATCCCAGGTACAAAAAAAAAAAATTGGTATCTGCAGGAAGTCTTGGAGCCAATCTCCCACAGATGCTGAGGGATGATTGTAACAGGTTTTCAAGAACATTCTTGGTAAATGAAAGGATAATTCTCACAACATCATGATGAGGTAGGTACTATTATCTCCATTTTATAGAGGATGCAACTGAAGGAGGGAGATGTTAGTTTCCAGCCAAAGGCCACTGTTTAGTGGCATAGCTGAGACCTGAATTCGAGAGCTTATACTTCCTTGAAGGACAACCTGTACTAAAAGGGGTGAATTGGGGAGGGTTGTTGAGGACATGGAGTAAAGAGAATGCTGGGGAACAAAATGGCTTCCAACGTTCTAGAGGCAAACCATAACAGCAAACCATGGCCCCTGGGTCAAATCCCTTCCATGCCCAACGTATTGTATGGCTACAAGCTATAAATGGGTTTTATACCTTTGAAAGACTCTAAAACACAAATAAAAACAAATAAAAATATACAACAGAGACTGCATATTTCAAAGCACCCATCCAAGCCTAAAATGTTTACTATCCAGCCCTTTAAAGGAAAAATTTGCTTACCCTTGCATTACAGTAAGTTTTATTAGACTTTAAAAGATTAAACTGAGGCACATTAACATTTTTAACAGTTTATTTGGGCAAACAACAATTCATGAGTCAAATACCAACAAAGCAAAAGAGGTTCAGGGCTGTGCCAGAGGAGTTTGAAGAGAAATCTTCACAAAATGAATGCAGAACCAGAGTATGTGTGTGTGTGTGTATACATATATATAATTTGTGTGTGTGTATTTATAAAATTTGATCGATTAAAGTCTGAGCAGTTGCCTATCTGGATTACAACTAATGCTAATACTCCTTGGCCCTTTATGATTGGCTAAGATTGTTTCATTTTGCTCTAACAGGAGTCCAAGGTGTTGGAGCCACTTCAGCCTAGTGGGTTCCCTTTAAGTGATTTGAACACACAAGTTTCAGAGGCCAACAAATACTATGCATATATTGTCTTAATTTTTTTTTAGACTTCAAACTGTAAAGATTATTTCGATCTTATGCTATTTTATTTCCTAAGCATTAATACTCAACTGTAAATTTAATATTAGCTAATAATCATTAATTTAGCTTATAACTGAATGATATACATGTAAACAATTTCCCAAACTATAGCAATACATAGATTAAAAAATGTAAGAATGTGAAAAAATAGTCATGATATTATTAAGTGCAATTGTAAAACATATGATTATAGGACTCCTATTATTCAAATGTTACATCTCTGATATATGATTACAAAAGTTCTAGAAGGATAAATAAACTTCAAACTCTTTACAATGTTCATCTCTAGGGACTGGCAAGAGAAAGGAATTTCACCTTCTACTTTATCTATAGCTTTATAATTCTAATTATTTTTTGACAGGCTTGAATCACTTTTGAAATTCATAAGACAACAATAAAATGTTTAAACAAATGCTCTTCCTATTTTAAATACAAACATTATGTTCCAGTTTTAAAAAATAAGGATAATGAAGAACCCACGGAATCTGGCACAGCACATGCCTATAATCCCAACGGCTTGGGAGGCTGAGGCAGTAGGATTGTAAATTCAAAGCCAGCCTCAGCAACTCAGTGAGGCCCTAAGCAACTCAGTGAGACTCTGTAATACAGAAATAAAATACAGAAAAAAGGGCTGGCATTGTGGCTCAGTGGTTAAGCATCTCTGAGTTCAATCTCTGGTGCCAAAAAAAATAAAGAACCCATGGGACCCACTTCTGCCTAAGACGAACAGAGCAAAGAAGAGTATTGCTCTCACCCTAAAATTAAGAAAAAATTTGATAAATCACAAAACCATAACTTTTCTTTGACTCATCAGAGCTGAAGTGTTAGAAAAACCAAATAGAGTGCCCCCTTATTCATGGGTGATAAGTCCAAGACTTTGAGTGAATGTCTAAAACTGTGGATTATATCTACACCCTATATATACTATGTGTTTTCCTCTACATACATGCTAAGGATAAAGTTTAATTATAAATTAGGTACAATAGAGACTGAAAACAATAAATAATAAAATAGACAAATAATAACAACATATTGTAATAAAATTTATGTGAATGTGGTCTCTCTCTTGAAAAAGTCAATATAAATATTAATATTTTCTGACTGGTTGACTGTAAGTAGCCGAAAACAGAAGAAAAACCATGGATGAGGGGGAACCACTGCAGCCTGAAATCCAAGGCAAGACAGGCCCCTCCAAGGACAGACGGGTGGGTCGCCTGCTACAGAGCACATGGAGAAGGACTCATCAGACACCAACCAGGCACATCAGAAGCTGACTGAAATATGTAACAGATCACTGAAGGCTGAGTGCGGCCAGTGTGAGGGCACAGACTCACTAGGGGCACAGATGCAAAGTAGAGCTCACACTCATTAAGCCTCTTCTCTACCAGGAGTTCCCAAGAAATCTGGGGCACAGAAGAACAGCAGCCAGCGCCCTCCCAGGCGGTGGTGCAGATGGGCTGGAGCAAAGTGGTCACTGCTGTAGGAGAAGCACAAAGCAACCAGCCCATCTCCCTCACAGAACAGAAGCCTTAAGCCACTGGGGGAGGAGTAAAACTCTATCCTCCCCCACCAGGGCACAGGTAAAGACTCACTGCAAAGGAGAAAGGGCAAAAGGAAAAAACCCTCCATCCTCAGAGAGGGGCAGAAAATGCCTTAAGTCCAGAATCTTATCTATACCAATGCCTTTAGAGGAGTGGTCCTAGGCAAGGGTCATTGGACAAAGTCAAAAGACATTTTGGTTGTTATTAGGGAGACGAGAAAAAGGTGCCACTGGCAACTGGCAGATAGAGGTCAGGGATGCTCCTGAATATCCCGCAATGCACAAGACAGCTCCCATGACAAAGAATTACCTTTGTAATTGTGTCAATAGTGCCTGGTTGAGAAACTCAGCACTGGAAGAATCTAAACACTGAGGAAGAGGCAAGAAACTTTCTGTTGTACAAGACTCACCAAAGAACAAGGTAGAACTTGGCTGCCATGGCGAGGAAAGGCAGGATCACTAAGAAGGCTCCCCGCTAGAAGCCATGGCATACAGATGCTGCCAGAGACAGAAAGAAGCTAGACCAACGAACAGCAGCACCCTCTGTCTGAGGAGGGGTAAGTGCCTGTCTATGGGATAGGAGGAAAGGAGAGACTGGAAGCTGAGGAAGCAGGATCCAGCAATCCTCCCTCCCCAAAGTACAGATAATGTAGAGACATTTGAAGCTGGTGGTGAACCTAAGGTAACCATGGAAACAACAGAATATAACTGCGGCTGACTTTTTGATTAGATTGATTCAATCTGCCACACCAACCATCTAATGGGAAGAAGCAACGTCAACATGCCCTGAAAAATCATAACACAAGAAAGGAAGAACAACTATCCCAGGTTAGGAAACAAAGCAATCAACAGAATTAGACTCAGGGATAATGCAGATAGTAGAGCTATTAGGGAATTTAAAATGACTATGAATCGGTATGTTAAATGTTCTAGTAGCAAAGTGAACAAATGAGGAATTTAATCAGAGAGGCGAAAACTATAAGAAAAAGTCAAATGAAGATGACAATAACAAAGATTAAAAACTGCCTTTGATAGTGTAATGGCCAGCCTCCAAGATGGCCCCAATGTCCTTGTCTCCTGGAATTCATGCCTTTATACAGTCCTCACCCACACTGGTGTCTCCATAGACAGAAAATGATCCCTTTGGGCCCAACCAAGCCTTGGATAACAGCAGCCCTGGCAAAAAATCATTGTCAAGAGAAACTGAAGCCAGAGCCACTCAGCCAAGTTATTCTGAATGTACTAGATGATTATTATTGCACTAAGTCATTAAGTTTTGGGGTGATGTGTTACACAACAATAAATAACACAGATAGGTAGATTCTCCAGAGAAGAGGAAAGCTCCAATGAAACTAAAGATAGGTCAGTAGAAATCACCCAACTAAAACACAGAAAAAAAGGAAAGGAAAGGAAAAAAGAGGGGAAATCCAAAGATTGCAAACACAAAATATTCAAATATATATGTATTTGGAATCCCAGGAGAAGAGAAAATGAGGCAGAAAAATATTTAAAGAGCCATTAGGCCAAGATATTTCCAAAATAAACAAAACTACAAATCAAGAAGAGAACAACAAGCAGGACAAATACCAAACACACAAACACACACTCTCTCTCTCTCTCTCTCTCTCTCTCTCTCACACACACACACATCATAATCAAAGTGCTGAACACCAAAGATATGAACATCTTGATGTGAGGCAGAGGAAAAAGGATACATTATATACAGAGGAATAAAGATAACAATTAAAGCAAACTTCCTGTCAGAAACTATGCAATCCAGAAGATAATTCAGTGACATCCTTAAAGAACTGAATGGAAAGAAACAAGTCAAAACAAAATTCTATACCAAAAAAAAGTCTTTTTTTTGGTACCGGTGATTGAACTCAGGGGCACACAACCACTGAGCCACATCCCAGCTCTATTTTGTGTTTTATATAGAGACAGGGTCTCACTGAGCTGCTTAGCACCTCGCTATTGCTGAGGCTGGCTTTGAACTCATGATTCTCCTGTCTCAGCCTCCCAAAGTGCTGGGATTACAGGCGTGCACCACCGTGCCTGGCAAAAGTCATTTAAAATGGAGGAAAAAATAAAAGGTTTTTAAAAAAACAGAAGTAGGCCCGGTGTGGTGTAATCCCAGTGGCTCAGGAGGCAGAGCCAGCCTCAGTAATTTAGAAGGCACTAAACAACTCTGAATAACATACAAAATAGGACTGGGGATGTGGCTTGAGGTCGAGTGCCCCTGAGTTCAATCCCTAGTACTGGGGAAAAAAAAGCAGTAGCAGCAGCAGAGCACAGAAAGTTCTTTATAAGCAGAGCTACACTATAAGAAATGTTAAAGAAAGACTTTCAGGCAGAAAGAGCATGATGCTAGGAAAAATTTCAAATTGCACAAATAAAAAATTATATTTAATGGTGAAAATGTAGGTAGGAAATGAAGCTAATTTTAATTGCTCTTAATCTTGCTCTTAAGTGGACTGTATCAAGAAAAGTATTTGGTGTCATAACAGGTTAAAAAAGGAGAGTTTATGACAACAATAGCACGAAAACATGGAAGGCACTGGGAGCATATTGTTGTAAGGTTCGTACATAACACATGAAGGTAGACATGATTAATTTTAAAAGACTTTTATAAGTCCTATGGCAATCACCAAAAAAATTTGAGACATAAATAATAAGCCAATCAAGGAAATAAAATGGAATGATAAAATATTCTTCTCTGAAGCCAACCAAAATGGAGGGTAGAGAAGATCAAAAAGAAAAAATGGAATAAAGAGAAAAAAATAAGTGAGATAGTACATTTTAATTCAACCCCATCTATAATTACATTAAATTTAGTGGATCAAACATCCTAATTAGAAGGCAGAGACTGTTAAATGAAATAAGAAAGTGAGACCCACCTGTGTGCCTGGTTTGGATTCATTGAGAAATGAATCCATACTTAGAACTATAGACTTCAAAGTGACAAATAAACATGGATTTATTAGAAATTAAAAAAAGGAACTATAGACTTCAATGCCTGTCTCTCAATACTGCATAGAGGGCTGGGGCTGTGGCTCAGTGGTAGAGCGCTTGCTTAGCATGCGTGAGGCACTGGGTTCGATCCCCAGCACCACATATAAAAATAACAAATGAATAAAATAAAGGTTCAACAACTAAAAAAATATTTAAAAAAAAAATACTGCATAGAATAAGTAGATAGAAAATCCATTAGAATGGCAAGTCCTAAACCACACTATCAAGCAGTTTGGCCTACTTGATATTTATAGTTTACACGATCAAATGAGAATGGAATACCAGTCTTTGCAACTATACATGAATATTCACCAAAACAGATCATACACTGAGTTATAAAACACAACTCAACAAACTTAATAGAAGTGATACCATATAAAGTATATTCTCAGACTATAATAGAATTAAATTACAAATCAGTAACAAAATATCTGGAAAGCACCCCAAAATTGCAAATTAAACAATACACTTTAAATAACCACTGTAAAAGAGGAAGTCATGGAGGAATGAGGAAGTACATTTAATTTAATGAAAATGAAAACACAATATATCAAGATTTGTGGGATGCAGCTATAACAGGGTAAATGTAATTTATTAAATGCTTATATAAGAAAATAAATGTCTACACTATAGATTTAGGTATAAACTAATTTTGTAAGCTTATACACTAAGGAATTAGAAAAAGGAAGACAAATTAAAGTCAAAGTAAGTAGAAGAAACCAAATAAAGATAATAGAAATCAGCGAAATAAAAACAACTACAGAGAAAACCAATGAAACCAAAAGTTGGCTTTTTGAAAATATTAGTAAAATTGATGAACCACTTAGGAAAAAGAGGACAGAAAGCATAAATTATCAATGCCAGATAAAGAAGAAATGCTAAAACAAATGCTAAACATTAAGATGATAATAAAGGAATGGTATCAATAACTTTAGTCCCATAAATGAGAAAATTTGAAAGACAAAAACAAATACCTTGGGCTGGGATTGTGGCTCAGTGGTAGAGCACTTGCCTCGCATGCATGAGGCACTGGGTTCGATCTTCAGCACCACATAAAAATAAATAAAATATTGTGTCCATCTACAACTAAAAAAAAATTTTTTTTAAATACCTTGAAGGACACAAACTTCCAGCATTTACATAGGCATGGATAATCCAAATAGTCCCTTATCTACTAAAGAAATTGAATTCATTGTTTATCATCCTCCAATGAACAAATTTCAAGGCCTAAATAGTTTCACCAATGAACTCTACAAAATATTTTAGAATAAATAAAATCCATTCTATTCAAAATCTTCAGGTAGACAGAGGAGAGAACATTTCCTAATTTTATGAGGTCAGTATAATGTTAACATGAAAATCAGTTGAAGAAATGACACAGAAATAAAATTTCAGAGCAATATCCCTTGTAAACAAACACACAGATAAGACTCTTTAACAGATATTAGCAAATCAAATCCAGAAAATATAAAAAAGATAATACATCAAGACAAAGTGAGGTATGTAAGGTGATTCAATATTCTAAAATAAGCCAATAAAATTAACATGAGTCCTTGGGTTTAACCCTCCTACCCATATGATAAAAATTAAAATTAAAATATAAAAATTATCATAACAATACACATGGTTGTCTTAGAAGATGAAGAAAAGGCACTTGACAAAATTTAAAGTTTAACATCCATTCATGACACCAACTCTCAAAAAAGTAGGAATTCAAAGTTACTTCCTCAATCTGATAAATAATTTTTTAAATAATTTTTAAATAATTCTAACATCATAATTAATAGTAAAAGAACACTTTCTCTCATAATGAGAAACAAGCCTTGGATATCTGATCTCATACTCCCATGTAACATCATACTCAATAGCTTAGCAGGTACAATAAGTTAAATATAAATAGAATTCATGTCCTTCTAAAGGAAAAAATAAAATTCATAAACACATGAGTATCCATACAGAAAATCCCAGAACTCTGTAAAAAAGTTACTAGAACTAATGAGTTAGTTTAGCAGGGTCACAGGATTTATGATCAATATACTAAACTTAATTGTATTTCTATGTACTAATAATGAAGAACTGGAAATTGAAATTTTTTTACAGTACTCTTTACAATGGCATCAAAATCATTAAATACTTATGTATGTAACTAATAAAATATGTGCAAGATCTTCATGATAAAAACTATAAAAAACATACAGGAAATGGTTTAAAGACTAAATAAATGGAGGAATATAAATTAAAAAATTCTATTGTATCAAGATTTCAATTCATGATCAAATTGATCTATAGGTTCCAATCAAAATCTCAGCAGGAATTTTTTTTTTTAAGAAACTGACAAGCAGATTCTAAAATGCAAAACAAAGAAACTAGAATAGCCATAATGATTTTGAAAAAGAACAAATTTGGAGAATCTTATTTCAAGATTTACTATGAACAAATATTATAGACATGTAGCTCAGTCTAGAAATAAGCCTCAAATAAGTGAGCAACTGATTTTTTATAAGGATTCGAGATATTTCAATGGAAAAAATGATAACCTTTTCAAAAGTGATACAGGAACAACTGAATGGCCTTTTACCCTGTATAAAATACAAATTTATGACTTCAATCTCTAGGAGAAAATCCTTCTAGATTAGACAAGATTTGAAGATCTTTCTTCAAAAGAGAAAAAAATTAAATTGGGCATCATCAAGTTATAAAACTTTTGCTTTTTCAAAAGTCACTGTTAAGGGGCTGGGACTGTAGCTCAGCAGTAGAGCGCTTGCCTCGCATGCGTGAGGCCCTGGGTTCGATCCTCAGCACCACATACAAAAGAATAAAATAAAGACATTGTGTCCATCTACAATTAAAAAAAATATTTTTTAAAAAAGTCACTGTTAGGAAAATAAAAACACTGAGGGAAAAATGTTTCCAAAATATGTGCAAAATCTGTGTGATAAAACAAAGGATCTAATGAAGGATTTTTATTCATGACATATGAAGAAGTCTTAAAACCCAGAAAGAAGCACTTTTTAAACAGTAAGCAAAATGTTTGAACACTAACCAAAGACAATTATGTGGAGGGCAACTAAACACATAAATAGATATTTGATGTCATCACTAGGGAAATGCAAATTAAAACAACAAAATACATTTTCACATACAATTAGGATGAGATAAGAAAACTCATCCCAAAACATGAAGGATTGACAAGGATGTAGAATACTGGCACTTTTTTACATTGCTTATGGGAATGTAAAATGGTATAGCCACTTCTGGAAATAGTTCTTTAGCTTCTTGCAAAGATGAACATATACTTACCATATGACCTAGCAATTCCACTCCTTGGTACTTACCCAAGAGAAATAAAAACAAACGTTCAATAAAAATGTGTACACAGCTGGGCATGGTGGCGCAAGCCTGTAATCCCAGCACTTAGGGAGGCTGAGACAGGAGAATAGCGAGTTCAAAGCTACCGGTACTCAGCAATGGCGAGGCACTAAGCAACTCAATGAGACCCTGTCTCTACGTAAAAAAACACAAAATAGGGCTGGGGATGTGGCTGAGTGGTCGACTGCCCCTGAGTTCAATCTCTAGTACCAAAAAAAAAATGTGTACAAATGGACTGGGGTTGTGGCTCAGTGGTAGAGCACTTGCCTCACATATGTGAAGCACTGGGTTCGATCCTCAGCATCACGTTAAAAAAATAATAATAAACAAAATAAAGTTATTTTTTAAAAAGTGTATATATATTTATTCCAACTTTATGCATAATTGCTATAATGAGACACAATCTAACAGTTCTTCAACTGGCGAATGAATGGACAGACACTGTGGTATGGCCATACAAATATCAAAAACCCAAATCCACAGATGCTCTATCTTATATAAAATGGTATTTGCACAGAACTTATAGACATTCTTTCATATGCTTTAAATCATCTCTAGATAGTTTATAATGCACCTAATGCAGTGGAAATAGTTGCTATACTATACTATTTAGGGAATAACCACAGGGGAGAAAAACTGTACTTGTTCAGGTCAGATGTAACTTTTTTCTAAATATTTTTGATCCATGGTTGCTCCACAGATGCAGCACACGCAAGTACCAAGGGACATATGCATTTGTCAAACACACATAGCATTAAACACTAAAACACATGCTTTTTATTGTATATAAATTATACCCTAGTAAATCTGATTTTATGAAAAAAATTTAAAACACACACAGTAGGAAAAGTGAAATGCCAGTCTCCATGCCCACACCTGTATGTTCTCAGCATTGGCCATTCCATAACCACCCCCCACGTGAACCACCCCCCTCCCTCAGCTCTACCCCAGCCCTTCCAAAAGGTTTATTTATGAGCCTCAGTGACTAAGATCAAATGAATGTCCACTAAGCTTCTATTCTTTAAAGGACACATACCTTTCAAAAATGGTGCTATTTATGAACACAGTTTCTTTTAATCCTGACTGTGTCTGAAAGCCCTGATCAGAATGACTAGCATTTTCCAAATTGTAAAAGTGGAGTTTAGATGTAAATTCTGGTCATATGCATGAACAATATAATTTTTACTTCTAGATTGCTGCTGTTGTCCTGATTTTGTGGCAGGAAATTTCATGTAGTCTTCATAAGTCGACAAACATTCCCATGGCTCCTACCAGTTGCTGTAATCTTAAGTCTTGAGTTCCACAGATTAGATAATGTCTCCATTTCACAGCTAATGGGCCTTAATGCTCTTTAAAAGTCAATGCTTTTAGACAGGCTTTTGAGAATAAACTTATTTTTCCATCACAGTAGATTTTCTTGCCAGGCAAGATTTGATTTCAAAATTGCACTAAGTTCTAGAAATTCAAGTTTCTTTCTTGCATGCTCCCATATTTCACCAGAGTGTTAGGAAACCTTATGACCCATGATCCTGCCCTCTGGGGTTCAGTTAGAAGAAAATCTCCTGGGGAGAATTACACTTACATTGCTAGGGCTTTACTCCGCCAGGATCCAGCAAATTCTACAATGGGATTATTTTTAGGTGAAGAACTATGGCAAGCTATCTTGGTGCGTTTGTGTGTGTGTGTGTGTGTGTGTGTGTTCATCCTTAAGCTCTGCAGTATAATTTTGAACAAGTCCCTAAAGTAACACTAATCTTTTTATAAGAAAACTGTCTCCAAATAGCCTAGAGGAATTTTTCTACAAGGAGAATTTTTCCTCATACATCAGAAAAGAAGTTTTGAGAACTGGTAAGAGGGTACAGTTCTAAAAAGTCTCTAGGGGCCTGGGGATGGAGTTCAGTGGTAGAACTCTAGCCTAGCATGTGTCAGGCCCTGGATGCAATCCCCAGGACCTAAAAAAAAATGTCTATGGGCACTAAGATAATGAAGTGCCATAGAGCCGGGTGAGCAGATAGCCAAGGGTTTGGGGAACTCCAGCTTTAATGGCATTTTTACATGAAAGGTTCTTCAGGTTTGACATCAATGATAAATACCATGATTTCTTTTTAAATCCAAAAATTACACTTCTTCTATCTGATACAGTCTTGAGCAAATCAGTTTTAAATAAAAGTCATGATACAAAATTATATTCACAGTATAATCTCAAATATATTAAAAATAGAAAAATAAACAGGAGAAATAGAAATACATAACCAAAATATTAAATTTTTTTGGAATAATGGACTTAAGCAGGATTTTTCTAAACTTCCTTTATAATACAGAGATGTTTGATTCTTCAAGGAATATCTTTAACATTCCTAGATAATTAGAAACACTAATATAATTTTTAAAGCATGTGGTATATCATTAGGTGCTATTGGGGGTTTTATTTATTTGCCTGCTTTATAAACACAAGATAAGAAACTAATATGCACTAGTTAAAAATTTGGAAAAAATTAATCATATATAGAAATTGTGTATACATATCCAAGAGAATCGGTCATCTAGTAAAAGTGAAATCCCCATTTTTTTGTTTCATGTCCATCTTTCCTTCTGATTAGGCATCACTCTCCTACTGATACCTTCCTTGGAGGATTCTATCAGGATTCAGACTGAAATCCAAACTTTTTCTTTCAGGAAACACTTAAACAGTGCTTCTATGTGTCATGCATTACTCTAAGAACTTTAGAAATATTAACTTATTTCATTTAAGTAACTCTTCAGGTTGGCATTCAAAGCATCCCGAATTGCCATTCACCTTTACTTCCAACCTTTGTTCTCCTCTCCACTGGTCCGGAATCTCAGCCTCACCATCCTGCTCAAGCTGCCTGGAACATATACATAGGTACCTGTTCATCTCTTTCTGAGACACAACTCCCCAGAAATTCACCTGTCAAAGGCCAAGGCAAGCTAAATCCCACCTTCTTCAACCTTTCCCAATCTTGTAGGTCAGAACTATTCCCCTCCCCCATTCCTCTCTATGACACTGCAGGAACAATTTCTTTTCTATTTTCTTTTTTTATTTCAATTCATTTCATTTCAGTCAGGGTCCTGTGAAACTGCCCAGGTTAGCTGGGCTTGGTGGCACATGCCTATAATCCCAGCAACTCAGGAGGCTGAGGCAGGAAGATCACAAGTTCAAGATCAGCCTCGGCAACTTAGCAAGGCCCTAAACAACTTAGCAAGATCCCATCTCAAAATTCTAAAAAAATCATTTTAAAAAAAGGCTGGAGTTGTGGCTTAGTGGTTAAGCATGCTGGGTTCAATTCCCAGTATCAAAAATCAATAAATAAATACCCTTTTTCTTTTGTTCAATATAAAGTTCCAAACAAACTTTTATTTTCAACCATTGACTCTGAAACATTTTGGTCTAAATCTAAAAACAATTCTCTTTAGTGGCCTTTCCCAGTTGTCCTTGAACTTGTGATCTTCCTTCCTCAGCCTCCTGAGTAGCTAGAATTACAGAACAGGTGTGCATCACCACATCCAGCAAGGGGGGAAGAATTTCCAAAGGATGCAATCTCCTACAAGAATTAAAGTTAGACTTCCGGCAAGATGGCGGCTTAGAGGGACGCAGCTACCAGTCTCCCCAAACAAAAGACCAGAAACTGCGGTACAACCTTCTCCCACCTGGCTTTTGGACAGCACGGAAGGAAATTTCACTCGAACGGGTAAGCAGAGCCAGCAGCCGTAGACACAGCACGACTCCAGCGGCTGTGGCCAAAAGCGGCCCGGGGCAGCGTGGCTGCGGGAGGCGGTCCCAGCAGCTCGGCCGGGAGCCATAACTCAGAACGCCACTCCTGCAACTGAGGCCCAAAGCGGCCCCGGGCGCGTCTGTAGGAGGCAGTCCCAGCGGCTCCTCCACT
>CM053404.1:71577338-71634001 GCA_028644305.1 Xerus rutilus
TCAATCATATGACCTTGGCCATAATCTTGTAACAAGTTCCGCATTCCTGTGAGTATAGTCACACCCTACACACCCTATACACCCTATAGACCTTGGAGGACAAAGGACCTCTTAGCATATATAAAGAGGGACCTGAGCTCAATAAACGCGCTCTCTTGCCTTGTTCTCTTGTGTGTGTGTGTGTGAGTGATTTTTCATCCGCGGCTCCCTCGCCGACTCGGTTTCCCTTTGTGCTGGCGCGGGCGCTGGCAGTGAGAGAGCTGAGTTAAAGTCACCAAGTATTATTATGTTGTGGTCTACTTGATTCTCCTAATTGAGAAGGATTTGTTTGACATACGTTGATGTTCCACTGTTTGGGAGACCAATTTGGATCTCAGATTTTTCAACCCAGACCCTAAAAGCCAGAAGATCATGGAACATATTCTAACTTCTGAAAGAAAATGGATGCCAACCAAGAATCTTACACCCAGCAAAACTGAGCTTCAGGTTTTATGATGAAATAAAAACCTTCCATAATAAACAGATATGCATAGATATTTATGATTGTTATGCCTTGTTGATTTATGATTCCCTTAAGAAGTATGCAATGTCTTTTTTTTTTTTTTTTTGGGTACTGGAGATTGAACTCAGGGGCACTTGACCACTGAGCCACACTCCTAGCCCTATTTTGTGTTTTATGTAGAGACAGGGTCTCACTGAGTTGCTTAGCGCCTCGCCCTTGCTGAGGCAGCTTTGAACTCATGTGAAATACCCTTCTTTATCCCTTTTCACTAACTTTGGTTTGAAGTCCACTTTATCTGATATGAGGATGGAAACTCCTGCTTGTTAATGTGGTCCATGTGAGTGATACGTTTTTTCCCACCCTTTCATTTTCAGTCTGTGGATGTCTTTTCCTGTGAGATGAGTCTTTTGAAGGCAGCATATTGTTGAGTCTTTTTTTTTAAATCCAGTCTGTCAGTCTATGTCTTTTAATTGATGAATTTAGGCCATTCACATTCACAGTTATTATTGAAATATGATTTGTAATCCCAGTCATTTTCATTTATTTTTGGTTTTTACCTTGACTTGGTTTCCCCTTTGATTGGCCTTTTTTTTTTTAAGTGTATTGTATATTCTCATTGTTGGTTATCATTTCCTCCTCATGGAATATTTTGCCAAGAATGCTGTGTAGTGCAGGCTTTCTTACCGTAAATTCTTTTAACTTCTGTTTATTATGGAAGGTTTTTATTTCATCATAAAACCTGAAGCTCAGTTTTGCTGGGTGTAAGATTCTTGGTTGGCATCCATTTTCTTTCAGAGGTTAGAATATGTTCCATGATCTTCTGGCTTTTAGGGTCTGGGTTGAAAAATCTGAGATCCAAATTGGTCTCCCCTTATATGTAATCTGGTTCCTCTCTCTTGTGGCCTTTAAAATTCTATCCTTATTCTGTATGCTGGGCATTCTCATTATAATGTGCCTTGGTGTAGATCTGTTGTAGTTTTGTATATATGGTGTTCGGTAAGCCTTTTGTATTTGATTTTCCATTTCATTTTTCATGTTTGGGAAATTTTCTGATATTATTTCATTGAAGAGATTGTGCATTCCTTTGGTTTGAAATTCTGTGCTTTTTTCTATCCCAATAAATCTTAGATTTGGTCTTTTGATGCTATCCCATTATTCTTTTATGTTCTCTTCATGGTTACTTACCATCTTCACTATATGGTCAATTTTATCTTTAAGATTGTATATTTTGTCTTCATTATCCGAGGTTGTCTTCCAAGTGATCTAGTCTGCTGGTGATGCTTTCTATTGAGTTTTTTATTTGGTTTATTGTTTCCTTCATTTCAAGAATTTCTGATTGGGTTTTTTTCCACAATCTCTAGCTCTTAAAGTAATCTTTTGCTACCTGTATTTGCTCTCTTATCTCTTTGTTGGAATAATCAATGGTTGCCTTTATTTGCTCTTCTCTTTCTTTGTTGGAGTGATCAATTTTTGCCTGTATTTGCTTGCTGAAGTCATTCTTTACTTCACAGATCATTTTAATTACGTACATTCTGAATTCTTTCTCTCACATTTTATCAACTGTGCTGTCAATGGATTCTATTATTGTAGTTGCTAGATTTATTTGAGGCACTTTCTTCCCTTATTTTTTCATGTTGATTATGTATCTTCCTTTCTTGCAATGTCGATCTGAGGTATTGTGGTTTCTATCCTATAATCTTGTAGTGACACTACAGATGACCTGTATCTTACCTTGGAGTTCACTTCCAGTCCCCAGCAGGTGTCCCCAGATGGACACTACTGCCACTAAAGATGGTGGCGGCAGTAGTGGAAGTAACTCAAGATGGCAGTGGGAGTGGCCTTAGCTGGGCTTCGTTGGTGGTCCCTGAGGGTGGTCCTGCCTTAACTCTTGCACAGAACTGGGGGCCGTCCCAAGCCTCACTTAGGCGAGGTGTCGCGCAGGAGTCCCTGGTCCTTCCCCTGGGTCTGGGTTCCCCCGTGACTGGCGGCTAGCAGTCTTGGATCTAACCTTGGCTGGGCTCTAGCAGTGGTCCCTGAAGGTGGTCCTGGGCCTTGACCTGTGCTCCCGCCAGTCAGCAGGAACTCTGGCACTGAATGGACTACCACTTTGAAGTCCAATATTCCTAGACGCTGTGCATATTTTACATTTACAAGAAAAGAAAAATATTCACCTTCATTTTAATAATGATGCTAAGTTATTCAATGCAGTTATGATGTGTACTATACAAATCAATTTATCACAGTTATTAACTAACATCATGGTTCTTGTTCATGTGTATAGAGAAGGAAAACATTACTGATTTTTAGGGATATCAATGCTAAGGCCTACTCTTTTGAAGCCCAATTTTTCTACTTGAAAAAAAAGAATACGAGTAGTACATGAATCCACCTTTGAATCAACTTTGCCTTTAAAATAACTAAAGATATCTATATATATATCAAAACAAAAAAGGCTTCTTTTTTACCATTTTAGTCCTGCCTATTCATTTTGGTACCCAAATCGTTTCCAGGATGGTATAATTTCTCAAGGACCAGAGCTGTTAGAAGCATGATAGGGCTGACACCAGTCTTCTGCCTTTTTCTCTTAAGTCACAATTAATAAGAACAACTTCTTCCGTATGCTTTCTACTGAGTCACACTCTCTCTCATGAGAAGAAGAAGAAGAGGAGGAGGAGGAGGAGGGGGAGGAGGAGGAGAAGGAGGAGGAAGAGGAGAGGGGAAGGAGGAGGGGGGAAGGAAGGAAGGAAAGAAGGAAGGAAGGAAGGGAAGGAAGGAGGGGGGGAGGGAGAGAGGGAGGGAGGAAACAAACCAACCACCCTGGTCCCTTATGGACCTCCTAAAGGAGGCAAATGGCCGTGAGGGGCAAGGAGGAGTCTACTGGAAAAAAGGGTTATCAGGTAGACACGTTCTGGCAGGGAAGAAAGAAACATGTGAGACCATGGAAGGAGAAATAGGTAAATCTAAAGGAACTGGCTTAAATCCTAATGCCAAAGTATGGCAAGAAATTCCTCCTAGAACTCCTGATGCTACTCTTGTAACTCATGGAACTGAAAGCCCTTGGCATGAAACAGAAGCCACATCAGGGTCTCATCCTGAAGGAAATGCCAAGCTTTCAGAAGATATATGTAAGGAATATGAAGTAATGTATTATTCATCTTGTGAACTCACAAGAAACACTACAGGTATTGAAGAATCAACTGATGGAATGATATTAGGACCCAAAGAGCTGAGTTACCAAATATATGATGTTTCTGGAGAAAGCAGTTCAGCAATTTCTACAGAAGACCTAAAAGAATGTCTAAAGAAACAATTAAAATTCTGTTTTTCACAAGAAAATTTGTCCAGGGATCTTTATTTGATAGCTCAGATGGATAGTGTGCAGTTTGTCCCAGTTGGACAATTGCCAACATGGAAGAGATAAAAAAGTTGACCACAGATCCTGATATAATTCTTGAAGTGTTGAGATCTTCTCCTACAATACAAGTTGATGAGAAAGGCAAGAAGGTGAGGCCAAGTCATAAGTGTTGTATTGTGATTCTCAGAGAGATTCCTGAAATAACACCATTTATAATAATAAAACAAATAATAACATAATAATAAAACAAATATTATTCCTGAAATAATAAAATAAAGGAAGTGAAAGCTTTGTCTAAAAGTGAAAACTACCCCAAAGTGATAAAACTGTGAGTTTGCACACAATAGCAACTAGTATATCACTATTCAGTCAGACACAGATGCACAATAGGCTTTTAAATACTTCAGAGAAGAAGTTAAAACATTTCAGGGTAAGCCAATCATGACAAGGATAAAAGCCATCAATACTTTTTTTGCTAAGAATGGTTATCAATTAATGGATTCTAGTATGTACAGTCAGCCCATTCAAACTCAAGCACAGTATGCCTCACGGGTGTTTATGCAGCCTATATATAGTCCTCACCAACAGTAATCATTCTATAGTATTGTGCTTCAGTCTTGGTCTCCAAGTCCTGCACCTTACTTTGAAACACCACTGGCTCCCTTTCCCAGTGGTAGATTGGTGAATGGCTCTAATTCACCAGGATCTTATAAAACAAATGCTGCTGCTATGAATTATTGGTCGACTATTCCAAAAAAATTATGTGAGGCCTCATTTTAGGTCATCCGGTGTTTCAGAACATTCAACAGAGGGCTCTGTGTCACTGGGGGATGGACCATTGAATAGATCTAGTTCAAGGAAATTTTCCACCCAAACAGCATAACCCTACAGTAACCGGGCATCAGGAGCAAACTCACCTTCCCAAGGAGAGGCCTGTTTTACTGATAGAACAGAATGGGGACTATGGTAGGGCAAGAGAACTATTTTCAGAGGTCGAAGACCACAAGAAGATGACAGAATCCCAAGACCCCATCCTTCATCAGCTGAAACAAAGGCTCCAACATCAAAGTTTGACTTACTAGCTTCACATTTTCCTCCATTACCTGGAAGTTCATCAAGAATGCCAGGTGGTGGCTGAGTGGTCAAGTGCACCTGAGTTCAATCTCCAGTTTAAAAAAAAAAAATACATGAAGAAAATGAGCCTTAGGGGCTGGGATTGTGGCTCAGCGGTAGAGCGCTTGCCTCGCATGCATGAGGCCCTGGGTTCGATCCTCAGCACCACATACAAAGCAATAAAATAAAGACATTGTGTCCATCTACAACTAAGAAAAAATTTAAAAAAAAAAAAAAGAAAGAAAATGAGCCTTAAACATAAAATTAATTCAAGCTGGGCACGGTGGCACATGCCTGAAATCCCAGCGGCTCAGGAGGCTGAGGCAGGAGGATTTTGAGTTCAAAGCCAGACTCAACAAAAGTGAGGCACTAAGCAACTCAGTGAGACCCTGTCTCTAACACACAAAATAGGGTTTGAGGTGTGGCTCAGTGGCCAAGTGCACCTGAGTTTAATCCCTGGTACCTGCCCCCTCCCCCAAAAAAAGAATGCTAGGTGAACTTGTTTTGGAGAATAGAATGTCTGATGTTGTTAAAGGTGTCTGCAAAGAAAAGGATAATGAAGACTTGAGTTAGTTGTCCAGTGCCTGCAGAGGATAAGCAAATACATTGCACTCTGCCCAGCAACTCAATATGAGTACCAGTCCTCCACGTCTAGCTGAGCTTCCTGCATCAAGCACAACTCAGCAAGAAAAGGATCTAATAGAGGAATCCACTGTTCAGAAGGATATTCTCAATCAGAGGACTATACCAGTTTCTTCTCCAAGCACTGCAAAGACATCACAGGCAAATACTGCTTCACCAAGTAATGGTAACATAAATGCATCTGGACCTGTGACCCTACAGGAACGCTGAAAGTTGTTATGTTGAAGTGTGCCAAAAGCCCCCTAGAGAGCCAGTTCCAGTTCTTGTGCAGCCACTACAGGAACTTCGCTGCAATGTTATGTCTCCCCCCAAAAATGAAGAGACTGGAGTTCCTGAGAAGTCCATTGAGAAGTCACATGAGAAGTCTGAAGCAAGGATTATTCTGGCTTCTGAGGCAATACCATTCCCAGGGGAACAGCTAGAAAAATCAGGGAACAGAGATGCCAGTTTAGCCATATGGCTATACCTCAGGTAGTGACTCAACGTAATGGCAAAGAGCAATATGTGCTGCCCAGATCACCAAAGAAATTTTTTAAAAAACTATTCAAAAACTTTCTCTTGTCCCATTAAACTTGAGCCGTGGCTATACTAAACTATTTTGGAGGGGAGTGGGTGGCCAGGAAGGATACAAACTATGTCCTTATATCATGGATTTTAGAGTTGTGAGGACTGGAATCCCAAAATTCATCTCTAAAGTGATTTTAAAATGCTAGAGGATTCCAATCAGTATAAATACATACACACATACGTAAATATGTATAAAATATAATTTTTCTATTTTTGTTTTTTATTTCAATTTACAAAGATTTTCTACCTGGAATCAGTTTTGAGGGCTCATATTTAGATTGAGAAATTAAAAAACAAAACAGAAACAGTATACATCCTTCAGTATAGCAGATGAGGGAGTGAGAGAAAATATTTTGTGAAGAAGTATTTCTGTAAAAATTAGAAATTACTTTTTTTAATCTATTTAAAGTTTGGTTTGGAGAATGTCACCTCTGATTATATGGCCTTGTGTTGCAGAGCAGATCAATGACAGGAGGGGTCTGTGGGTGTGAGTGTGTACAAGAGTGATTTAAGCCAAATCTGTTGTCATGTTAGCAAATGATTTGAAAACTGAATGTAATACTTGAGTAGATTTCTATTCTAGTTTGAAAATTTAGTAGATTTCTATTTCTAGTTTGAAATTTAGTCTGTCTTTTCAACTTAATTAATATTTCATTCAACAGGCTGTTAAGCTCTGATTGTACTTGGAGATGTGACTACCAATCAGTTTGATACTCAAGGACAGAATGAGCCTATTCAAAAAAATTCAAAATTTAATCTTGGGCCTGAAGGGATAGGGGGGCAAATGGATTTCAGAGGTTTAAACTGCCCTGTGATACATCACCTGCCCCTGAAGATGGGAAATGAAACTTTTTTGCTACTTCACTTGTTACTCTGTTTTTTGACTATCTACTCCCAAAAGCAAAATAACCAACCACCTACTGAATTGTATATTTCTATCTGCTTTAATTAGTCCAGTCAAATCATATAACAGTTATAAATTTGGGAATTTAACATTGAAGTTTTTTTAAATGCATTTTTTTTAGTTGTAAACGAACACAACATCTTTATTTGTTTATTTTATGTGGTGCTGAGGATCGAACCCAGTGCCTCACAGAGGCGAGGCAAGCGCTCTACCACTGAGCCACAACCACAGCCCAGCATTGAAGTATTTTATTCTTCTGTTCACATACTCAGAATTTTAGGTCCCAGAAAAGTGAGGCAGACTGACCCTCCAGTAATATATTTGTTTACTGTTAAAGATGAAATTCTTAGTTCCTCCCAGGATCATCCCCGTGGAGTCAGGAGAAGAGAGTCCTGTGGAGAAAAAAGCAGTAGGAAGGAAGAGCCACAGCCACTGGCCTCCTGCAGATCATGCTCAGGATAAAGATTCTACAGAAATGATTTGGCCTCAAGTCCCTCCCTTCCCTGAGCAGGACAAGGGTAGAATAGAGACAAACTTGAACGTGAACTAAGAGACTTGGTTACATATCAATCCATAAAATGGGCTGCAAACTTCAGGAGCCTGCTGAATAGTGTCCCAAGGGAAAAATCAAAGGAAAGCTTCATAGGGGCTTTCAGACATATCCAGACAGATTTCTCATATTCTGAGTTCAGAAAACATATCTGCCATTCATCAAATCCAGTCATTGGTGATATTTTGTCCCACTTAGATTAATTCCAATTTTTGATTGAATATTTTAGAAGATCTTTTGTCTTGAGGTTTTGTAGAAGACATACATAATCACTTGGAAAATATTTTTTATTTATTTTATTAACATGGAATAATTGTTCATATTAATGGGGTTCAGTGTGATATTTACATATGTGCAGACAGTGCACACTGATCACATACAATCACCCTTTTACACCTTCCTCTCCCCTTCCCAATCTCTAGTGACCTTTATTTTACATGCAGGTCAATGTTTGTCCACAAAAGAGAGAAAACATGCAATATTTGTCTTTCTGTATCTGGTTTACTTCCAAATATCCTCCAATTCCATCCACTTTGCTGTAGTAACAGAATTTCACTCTTATTTATGGCTGAATAATACTCCATCTTGTGTATAAATACGTTTTTTATCCATTCATCTGTTGATGTCCATCTAGGTTGACTCTATATCTTAGCTATTGTGAATAATGCCACAATAAACGTGGACATGCAGGTATCTCTTTAGTATGATGATTTTCTATTCCCTTTTAATATATACTTAGAAGTGGAATAGCTAGATCATATGGTAGTTCCATTTTTAGTTTTTCTGAGGAAACTCCAGACCATTCTCAATGATCACTCTAATTTATTCTACCTCCAAAAGGTATAAGTTCCTTTTTATGCACATCGTTGCCAGAATTTGTTATGTTTTGTGGTTTGGTTTTGGAGGGAATCTGTAATTTGTGTTTGTTAGTTGATAACAGCCCTTCTAAACGTAGGCTGGGGACATATCTTGAAATGCTGGAATGTTGCAATGCTCCCCTTTACAGTGGCTGTGTTTGCTAGTAAATGGCAATATACCAATTCTACCGCTAGAGGTCAGCCAAACCCTATGATGCAAAATACTTGCATTGCAAAAAAACAAACAAAAAAAAACAAAACAAAACTGAGCACGGCCATAATGCCACATACATAAAATTTCACACCATGAAACTTCGTTTCCATGCACAAAATCATTTAGAATGCTATATAAAACACCTTCAGGCTATGTGGATAAGATGTATATGACACATAAATGGATTTCATGTTTTAGACTTCAGTCCCATCCCCAAGATATCTCATTACATATAAATATTCCAAAATCCAAAAATTATGAATCTGGTCCCAAGTATTTCAGCTAAAGGAAACTCGACTTGTGTAACAGTCTAGATTTTAACACATCCAGTATGCCTACTCTCTCACAGTAACTCTAATACTCTGTCTACAACATTATATGGCCTCTTTCTTCCATGTCCCTGGCAGAAAACTAAACTTGGTACAGGGAGGTAAACCAACTCTAGCCCAACATCTAAAATTAAAAAAGTTCGTGAGGGGGCGGGGAACAGAGGAATAAGAATTTAAATTGAACACATGAGCCAAAACGTAGATGCCTATCTTTAACCATTACCAACTCAGTATTAAAATACAACTGAGACAAGGATATTAGATAATAAAGAGGACTCCTGCTGTTCTAAAGTTGACACTGTCATTTAGCTCTGAATCTCATCCCCTTCTAAATACTCCTGTCCCCAGAACTATGTCTTCCATGATCATTTTCTATGGTTTTTCTTGGCTGGCCCGTTTTTTCTTTGAATGAGCACACAATTTCACCATCCTTTAATCTCAGCATCCAAATTTTCCTGTTCGTTGCTCCCAGTCTAAATTAACTAATCTATCCATGCTACCTTCCTTTATTTACTATTTCTTTCCTCAACAAAGGAAACCAGGTTTCATGGTTGCTTCTTGCACTGCAGAAGGTTTGCCTTTGATTTTTATTCCTTCACCTAATGCTATTTATTCCTGCAACCTAATGATGCCATTAAGTTGAAACTCTTAGATGGAAACCCCTTTTCTCTTGTTTTTCTCCCAGAAATATCTGCTGGAAGACCACACCTGTCTCCTACTCCATCCTTTCATTCCTCTCCTGGACAGGAAGAGGAATTTATCTGATTGGTGAGTTTGGCATTGGAAGGTGTATCTTTCTCCATAGTCCTCCAAAGGAGACGGGGCAGGGGTAAAGATAAAGATTCTACAGAAATGATTTGGCCTCAAGTCCCTCCAATTCAGAAATGATTTGGCCTCAAGTCTTCTCTAATTCTGTCATGTGGCATCAGAAAACCGCATAATGATGTGTCTGAGAGTTGTTTTAAAAATAATCCAGGGCTAAGAAGCATCTATGGAATGGCAAAACAAGAACCTTTAAACCCTTGCTTTAAAGGTGCTCCACGGCGGGGCTGGGGTATGGCTCAGTGGTAGCATGCTCGCCTAGCATGCCTGAGGCATTAGGTTCGATCCTCAGCACCACATAAAAATAAAGATATTCTGTCCACCTACAACTAAAAAATCAATTTTTTTTAAAAAGAGTGCTCCACGGCCACCATACTGACCTTGCTGGCCCTGCACCCCTCATTTCTTTTCATAATTTATTGACAGCTTCCCATATACAGTATGGTTACACATATAACACAGGCTCTTGGGGAATAAAGGTCATGGTTTACATTTCTTTTAGAAATCTCAATGTCAGTCTATAATGAATTCCCAAGGGAATTTCTGGCAAATTTGTGCAAAAATAGGGCTGGGGATGTGGCTCAGTGGTTGAGTACTCCTGAGTTCAATCCCTGGTACCAAATAAAATAAAATTGTGAGCTAAATAAACCTCTTTTCTTTGTAGAAGTACCCCATCTCATGTATTCTGATATAGCAACACAAAACAGACTAAGACAAAGATGATGACGAGACAGGATTCACACCACTGAGCCCGCATCCTTCACAGTCCTAACTTACTGTCAATGTGTGGGTGTACAAATACAAGGAGGCAACAGGGTCATGTCAGAAGCATGCACACTTTTGTTTAGCAAAAGTCACTTATAATCCTACCATCTAGAGAAAATCAAAGTATTCTGACTTTTCCCTCAAGTGTTCTTTGCTGTTGTTTTCTTTTTTGGTTTTGGTTTGTATGTGTTGCAATTCTGGGGATAGAACCCAAGGCCTCACACAGGCTAGACAGGCACTATACTAAGATACATCCCTAGCTCTCCTCAAGTTTTTTGATATACAGTTAGCATATATGACTTTTACAAAATCAGATAAAGCAAAGCTATTTCTGTTTTGGGAAGAAAAATAAATAAGAGAAATGAAGCAATCATTTGAACTGTCCTAATGACAGCCAAGTGAAAGCAGGATCTGTGAACACACAGATAAATCAAGGTGAATGACCTGGCTGAACCCACAGCACATTGCTGTGAACTCAGATTACTCCTGAACTTTTCAGTCTAGATAGATTTCATCAACTGCCCCCTATACTCTACTTCTCAGTAATTAAACCAGCTAGTGACAGGCTCTTGCCCAAGCACAGAGTATTGCCTCTCTATTTACTTAGGTTTTCTTTACTGTCTCTCAATAAAATTGAAAACAATTTTTCCATGAGTGTCTTCTACATTTTTCTTATATTTATACCTATAATGCTTGTGTTTGTTGATAACTATAAATTTTTTATTGTTTTCTAACTGTGTGTTGCCAACATATAAAATCTAACTTATCTGTGTGCTCACAGATCCTGTTCCCATTACATTCATTATTATTCATATATCACTGACCTATTTCCCCTAACTATAAATATTTTAGGTGTTTTGGATCATACAGTCTTGCCCACAACTACTTATTGTGGACTGAAAGCAGCCATAAACAATCTATAAACAAATAGGCATGACCGTGTTTCAATAAAAGTTTATTTGTGGCATGTTCCTTTCAGGCAGCCATTGGGACAAAATGCTCTGCATCATTTCCTACAAAAGTGGAACTCCTCTGTCAGCAGGCTGGCTATGAAGACAAAACCAGAAGCCCTCATATCCTAGAACCAGTGGTAGTTTCTAACCTCAGGAACTCAGTCAAGGTTCAGTGTATCAGTTACCTACTGTCCACTGTCATAATCCTTAAAGTTAATAATTCTGTCTGGGCTCAATCATGTGGCTGCTATCAGATGGAGGTTGGCTGGCAGCTAAAGGTCTGGGCTGGCTTCACTCATCTGTCTAGCAGTTGGTGCTGGTTAGTGCTGGCCAGCTGCTTGGGCTGTTAGTTGGTGCTGTTAGTGCTGCTTGGGCTGACACCTCTGGCTGAGCTGATAGACAGGATGGGGATGGGAAGAAGGGTATCCAACAGGAAGTGGGATGTCTCAATACACAGGATATTTTCAGTTCCCTGATGAGTCACATTTCCTAATGTCCCCTTAGCTAGTGCAAGCCCATGGCCAAGTCTGGAATTGGAGGTAAGAGAAAAAAAAAGTCACATTGCAAGGGGGACAATAGACAGAGAAGGCCATTTTGTGATCTACCATTCCAGTCATTCTAACCCAAGGTATATGGGAAAAATAAAAGTTTCAAATCAAGAGAACAGAACAGATTAATCCAGAAGAATCCAGCCAGATCCAAACAGAGCTCAAAATAAAGTTTAGATCAGGACAGAAAAAAGAATGGCAAGTTAAAAACAAAAGATCCAGGCATTGGCAATGCCTGAGTTCATGAACAAGTTCAGTTACTTAGGCAGCAGAGCACAGGGCAGCTACCTTGTTTCAGAGATCACTCTGGTCATATATTAACTCCCACACTTAAAAAGCTGAGTCATTTTAGAGTAGATCTAAGTACCACAGCTGACATCTACAGACAATGGAGGGGCAGCAGGAGAGAAACTGAGATAGAAGAGTAGGGGTACCCAAAGACAGCAACTTCAGGGCACTTAAGCCAGATAAGGCACCTTGTTCATCCCTGGAGTGGCGGTAGTTGGTCACTGAAATGTTCACACGGCCTCTGCCAGGGTGTCCTGGTCACCTTGAGGGTGTATGGCTCATCTGCTGTGAGGAAATGAGACCATCTCCAGACCATAAGAAGTAAAACACTCCAAATCTGTCATATTACAATTTTGTTTACTTGATTTCTGTTTTTCTTCCTAAAATGCTTCTTTTATCCTCTGAAATTGTTTCTTGAGACCTAATAGGTGCCAAGCACTGGGCACACAATGGAGAACAAAGACAAAGTAGTGAAGCATCTGCTAATACGGTTTTCCACAGTCAAGCTACTCTTCTAGTGCGAGATGTAAACATGCCAAGTTTCAAGTTTCTCATTGTGCTACCCTGTGAGAGGAAGATTAGTCTTGGATGGCAGTTTCTTATTTTTTTAATTCACTGAGATCCCTTGGCATGGTATGAATTGTAACAATAATCCCTACTCTTCTAACATCTTAACATTTTTAAAAAATCAACTTCCCTAAGTTAAATTCATTTTTATAAGTTCAGAATCAAGATGTATCATTTCTATTTAAGAAGATTCATTTTCAATAGGTCTAACATCCATAGGATTTACTAGAAGTAGTGAAATTTCAACTATATGATAGTCTCTGCTATAAAATGTTAAGAAGAATCAGAATTCAAAAAGTGAACCAAACCACAAGGGTGGGACAGATGGCCAGAAAAATTACCTTTGGAGACTCTACAAAAGGTTCGCATGGGCAGTTAAAACAATTATTGGGCTAGAACCTATTATATTCCAGGCTCTGGCAGCCAGAAATGTGCATATGCTTATTTCTGCATTCATCACAGCTAGTGCACAAATCTTATGACATCCAATAGTGAAGGGCACTGAGAATAGAATATTCTCAGTGAGCACTAGAAATATTAAAGATACAGGACCTGTCCTAATGGCACCCACCACCTAGAGAAGTGGACAAAGACCACAAAACAGTATGTTAGGAAAGATGTCCACTGGCCACAAACTTTTTTTTTCAGTCAGTTCAATCCCTGAGGATACATCATTTATACAGTTGTTCTCCCTTATCTGCAGATCTGCTTTCTGTGGTTTCAGTTATCCAGAGTCAACAGTAATCCAAAATATTAATACTCATCTTCACTCCTTTAAGAGAGACTATAATCACCCAATTTTTATTATGCTATATTGTTCTATTTATTTCATTTTACTAGTACTCATTGTTAATCTCTTACTGAGTCTAATTTACAAATTAAACTTCTACATGTGGGGAGAACAGTATATACAGCATTCAATACTACTTGTGGTATCAGGCGTCCACTGGGGGTCTTGGGATATACCCCTCACAGATAAGAGGGGATTACTATACTGCTTGACAAAACAATAAAGTTGGTTCACCTTACATTCTTTTTGCCCAACATGTGGTCAGGGACATTTTAACCTTCAGTTTGTTAACATCCAAGGACCACAGGCAATATATAATGTGGTTACTGGCTGATAGTCATTGTTAACCAACAGGATGACAGATTGTCTACTGAGAGAAGCAGTGATAATTTTCTGTGGCTGAAAAAAATTTTTTTTGAATTGTAGAACTCATCACATTGATCATAATATTTACAAAAATATGGTTTGGTCTCTGTTCTCTCAACTTGATCTCTCTGTAGAGAAATAGCATATTTGATAATCATGTGATTCAAGAGAGGAATGCAGGTAGCTTTGCTTAAAGGTCAAAGACCAAGAATTCAGCACTCTCTAAAGGTGCAATACAACACAACTCAATCTGATTTCTCTGAAGGTATTTGATAAACATAATTTGAGAAGAAAGGTAATAGGTCACCATATCCCTACCTCCTGCCAAAGAAGTACAACCAGTTCTGCATATTTAAGTCAGTTAAACTCAAATGTGTATGAGTTATAAAAAAAAAAAAAAAAAAGGCACTGCTCTTGAGGAAAGAGTTATACCTAACTTTTTAAAATCTTAGATGCACAGAAATTGAGTACTTTTGCTCCTTCTGTAACAAGGCTGATATAGTAATAAATTGTTTTGGATTCTCTGGTTCAAATATTTTACAGATATCTAAAAGTTTACTCTAATTGAGCACTAGAAATATTAAAGAGCTCTTAATTAAGCAAAGCAGGAGAATAATATGTAAGCCTTTAACTTGATTTGAAAAGAAAAACAGGGATTTGTGTATATGGCTCAATGATATACCACTTACCTAGCAAATATGAAGCCCTGGGTTCCCTACCCAGCTCTGAAAAAAAAAGAAAAAAAGAAAAAAACCTTTCCCGGGGCTGGGGTTATGGCTCAGTGGTACAGTGCTTGCCTAGCACGCACGAGGCACTGGGTTTGATCCTCAGCACCACATAAAAGTAAAATAAAGATATTCTGTCCACCTACAACTAAAAAATAAATTAAAAAAAAAAAAAACCTTGCCCATAACCTACCATGTACTCCCTGATACCTGAAAGGTCTTTAAAAGTAACAAAAACCTTTAATGATGCACCTAAAAAATAAAGCCTAAAATACAAGTATACCAAGAAATAGAACAAAGGACTTTTCAATTAGGAACCTTTGGCTTTCCCTTAGTTACAACTGAGTTAGAACTGATTTGACAAAGCTTAAGATGAAATGATAATAGAATTGAAAAGCCTATTAGCCTGCAAGAAAAGCCTGGTTCTCCACCTGTTTCCCTTATGGCCTATAAAATAAGGATAGTTTTTATATTTTTAAATATTAAAAAAAGAACAAAACAATAATAATATTTTGTGACACATGAAAATAAATGAATTCCAAAGTTCAGTATTAACTCATAAAATTGTATCTGAATACAGCCAGACCCATTTTTTAAAATATCTTTATTTTATTTATTTTTATGTGGTGCTGAGGATAGAACCCAGTGCCTCATGCATGCAAGGCAAGTGCTCTATCACTAAGCAACAATCTCAGCCCCCAGACCCATTTGTTCAGAGATTATCTATGACTGCTTTTACTCCACAATCAGAAGCCGAGGTAGAAACCATATGACCCCCTCCCGCAAGCCTAACAGATTAATACCTGACTTTCTAGTAAAAGCTTGCCAAGTCCTGGTCTGCAGGCCCCATGGGGTTGCTTAAAGCCTAACTAGAGACTCCAGGTCTCCTCTTCCCTAGGTTATGCTCTCTCCAACGCTGGGCCTAATCTAAACTGAATGTCACTCAGCTTCAAACCCACCAACCACAAACAGCATCACCAGCAAACAAAGGTCAAGTCCAGGCCTACTGAAAAGCCCAGGTCTCCACCCAAGTATACAAGGCACAAGCACTTTTACCAACTAACAATTTCCAAATGGGAGCTTATAAAGTTCTTATATAAACTACTTAATGCAAAATTCAAAGATAAATTTAACAAAATAGAGTTGTTCCTCCCTGCCTGTAGGTTCTGCCCCCTCGAACTCAATCAACTGCAGTTGGAAAGTAACTGGAAAAAAATTTGTTTTGCCTGTCACTGAACACATTCAGACTTTTTCCTTGTCATGGTATGAATTTCCCTAAATAATACAGTATAACAACTATAATAACTGTGTACGTAGCATTGACATTGTATTAGGTATCCTGAGTAATCTAGAGATTTAAAGTCTGTGGGAAGATGTGCACAGATTCTATGCACATTCTTATTTCTATTTGATGGACTTGAGCATCTGTGCATTTTGGTTTCAGTGTGGTGGGCAGTCCAAGGGAAGACTACAGATATGACGTTACTTATTTGCAATAAATTCCTTTAAAGCTCTTTACAATTTTATTTTAACTATCAATAAATTACTTCCTATTGCTCCTTAAATCTCAGTTAAACCAAATATTAAGCTGTTTGTTACCTTCTTCCAGTCTTTGATGCTTTTTAAAAACACTGACTCAACCTGAGGAAATCCTTTTGCCTTAGTTTTTTGTTTATATTTAGTGGTGTCTTTTAACAGGTGTATTTTCTTCTGAATTACAACAGCAGGACTATATGGCTTTCACCTGTTTTTATTGCAGTTTAAAATGTATTGAAAGAATCTGAAGACTTCTTTGGCAGAACAAAAACACAGAATGGTTTCTACAAAATCACTTAATCCACATAGGAATAATTTTTATACATCAAAGAGTCACAGCAAATAAAGGAAATTGTCAAGGTCCTCCTTTGAGCCAAAAATATTTTTTAATTAAAAAGATAAAAGAACTTGAGAATGGGATTTCTGTGGTTGAACATATATCTTTCTATGAGGACCTAGGTTCTGTCTTCCACACACACACACACACACACATACACACACACACACACATATCACCTCAAAGAAGATATACAGAGGGCAAATAAAGCATATGAAAAGATGATCTATATCATCTGTTATCAACAAATTAAAATAAGATACCACTGTAACATATAGTAGGCTGACTAAAATTCAGAACACTGGCAACACCAAATGCTAGCAAGGATAAAAAATAACAGGAACCCTCATTCTTTGTTGATGAGAATGCAAAATGGTATAGGCATTTGGAAGGTAGTGTAATGGTTCCTTACAAAACTAAATATATTCTTACATTCAATCCAGCAACTATAATCCTGAGTGTTTACTCAAAGGAACTGAAAACATGCCCAAACAAAAACATGCACATGAATATTTCCAGCAGCCTTTTTCATAATTGCCCAAACTTGAAAGTAACTGAGATGTCCTTCCGAAGATAAACAGAAAAACTGTAGCATACCCAGGCAATGCAATATTATTCAGCACTAAAATTAAATAAACTATTTTCAAGCCATGAAAAGACAAGGAGGAACTTAAATGCATATTCCTAAGTCACAGAATCAATCTGAAAGGACTACACACTGTATGATTCCATCTATATGACACTCTGGAAAAATGTCAAACTATGGAGACTAAAAAGATTAGTGGTTGCCAAGGGTTGAGGGGAACAAGGGAAGAATAGAGCACAGAGGATATTTAGGGCAGTAAAATTATTCTGTATGATACTACAATGGTAGATACATGTCAGTATACATTTGTCTAAACCCACAGAACATACACAAGTGTGAGAGATGAATTGACAGAGCACAGAGGATTTTCTACGTCTTTTCCCTTTCTTCTCCCCGCTGAATGTGAGTTCTTATAGGTCAGAGATCTTACTTAGTCTATTTTGTTTATTGTTTAATCCCCAGTACTTAAATGTGCCCTGCACATAGTAGGTGATCAACCAGTATTTTTAAAGAATGAAAGTATGAATAAGTGAGTAAGAAAACTTCTTTTATTTAAAGCCTCCCTCCCCATACAGTGAATTGCCAGTGAAGGCCACTGGTGCTTCACTCAGAACTCTTTGGATCCCTTTCATGAGCACTGAGTGTCAATCTCCAGCTTTGGAGTTCTTCATTGCTAAAGGTTCACACCTAACAGCCTTCCTTAGAGAACTCCCTGATCAGAGGACTAGAAATGCCTGGGAGTTTATATCCATTCAGGAAGGACCATTGTCAATGTCTGATACAGGACTATGACAGTTCAGCTCCCTTGCCTTGAGTGAGGACAAATTTTGCAATTCACTATACACTCTAAAACTCCCACAGGATTGTGTTGGGCTTCTGAAACCATATCTTTAATTGATTTCTGTCTCTTCTTTATCCTATCTTCCCTACTCACTGCTTTATCCTGGGAGCTCGGCCTTAGTAAATCACTTGCCCAGGAATCTGCATCTCAGGATCTGATTCTGATGAATCTAAGACACCCTCAGGAACTGGAATTATCAGATACACAGTACAATGCAATTATGTATCAAATAGTTAATGATTTGAAAAAAAGAACCACAAAGAATAAGCAAACCATTTGAGACCAATATATCTGCAGAAGAGGCAAAGCAAACTTTAAAAATGAAAAATTAAATCATGCAAATAAACTGAGTAGATGGTCTAAACAACAGATTAAACACAATTATAAAGAGAATTGGTGAAGTGAAGAAAAATCTAAAGAATGCATCCAGAATGTATTCTGAAAACACAGGGAGACAGAAAACATGAAAAGGGTTTTAAAAAAGGAAGGTAGAAAGAGATGGTCCAGCATCTATGCTATCAGAATCCCTTCAGGTAAAACAGACCCAGTGGTCTCACTGCTGGGTATGTACTTCTAGAAACTCCTGCTCTTACATATTAGAAAACATAGGATATACAAGAATACACAATAGAATAGGAAACGTAAAATATACAATATACAAGAATATTAACAATAACATTATTTACAATAACCCTAAACTGGGAAAAGCTATAATATTCCAAGAGGATAATATATAAATAATTTATAGAAAATTCACACAACAGACTATGATATCACAGTAAAAATACATTTACTATAGCTATAAGCAAAAACTTGGATGAATCTCAGCAATATTCATATAAAACACAAAAGAAAACAAAACTAAACAATATATTGCTGAGGGACATGTATATAAGCATTTTTAGGACAAGGAAAATGATAAATACAAAATGAAGAATATTTTTTACCTCTAATAGTAGGGCAGGGGGATGAGATCCAAAAAGTACACACAAGGTATTTTTAATGTTCTAAATTTTAAGTTGGGGGGTAGGGTCATGGATAATTATTTCTTTATTCTTCTCCCTAAACTTACATACATGATCTATTCTTTTGCACATGCCAAATATTATATTAAAGTAATATTTGAAGAATCTCTATAAAGCATATAGTGTAGATGGATGCTGAAGATGCTTAACATGTCTTTGAAGTCAGACAGACTAGGGCTGGAATCCTATGCCTTACAGTGAATCCTATGTCTACTGAACAGGTTCCTAATCTCTCATATACCTATATTTTCTCATAAAATCATGGCAATAACATGTCTCCTAGGGTTTATTTTAAGATTGAGATTACTGAGTATGGCCAGGGAATGTGGTTCAGTGGTAAAGTGCTTGCCTAGTATGTATGAGGCCCTGGGTTTGATTCCCAGTGCCTCAAAACAAAACAAGAAGGATTACTAGGATGTTAGTTCCATGGCTATGTATATATCATCTTCCTACATATCTCTAGTGAATAGCACATCCCTGGCAGGTAATAGGCTCTGAAATGCCAAGCAACTTTCCTTCCAAACTAGTACAGTTTGTGTGAGTGGTTTTGTGCTAGCTACTTTGCTTTTTGGTTTTTGTCTGATTTTGGTTTTTGGATTAGCATTTTATTTTGGCATAGAATCTTTTTTTTAACTTTTCTTTCAGTTGTTGATGGGCTTTTATTTTTATTTATTTATATGTTGTGCTAAGGATCGAACCCAGTGCCTCACACATGCTAGGCAAGCACTCTACCACTGAGCCACAATCCCAGCCCCTTGGCATTGACTCTTTACAACTATATGTAAGAAGGTACTTTTCTGGGTTCAGGTTCTGAATCTGTAAAACAATAAACTTGGAGTAGTATACATGATTTCTTAATGCTTATAACCTGATATCATACCATATACCAATCTTTTCAAAAGGTAAACTCAGATAAAACAAGCATATTTTCATTACACGAAAGGCAAATTCAAGTTATACATTCATGAATATCCTAAAAAGAGAGATAGTAACTAGCTCAAACCATGTCTGAAATGGTCAGATTCATTCAGTGAAGGTCATCACCGGTGGATAAGCCACGCAGTGAGGGAGTTCTCCTTCTGGCACGTTGCATTAGTTTGGTTCCTATATCTTTGGCCTCCCTTATTCTTGGCCTTTGACTTTAGTTCTTATACTTCTACCCACTGTGACTTCCACTCCTAAAACTCAGTCCTCCGTATTTGGTAAGTTCATCTACTCTCATGCCTTTAACTAGTACATCTGTCACAATTACTAACACCCACAAGAGTAACTATAATTCTGTCCTCTCACATAAGTTTTAAACCCTAGTTAAAATTCAGAATATTTTAACTTAGGGTCTGTCATCATTAGATCAATAGGTCAAAACAATGCTTACAATCTCTGTTCCTAAAAGGTAATGCTCATGAAACTCTGGCTATCAGCTGCTGGACATTAGCTTATCCTACAGAGGGAATACAGAAAGTTCCAGCTCTCTACCCCTGTGTGACATAATAAGGGACACTAATTTGCATTTGAGGCCTGACATTTACATTCAGCTCCTACATACAGCTCCTCTTTTCCCCCTCTTACATCTTCTCAATCTCAATGGGCCTTTCCTGACAATGGAAGCCCCTTTTCCAGTCTAAGTTCATATTCTAGCCACCTTACACTTGACCTATATTGGCTCAGAGGCACTTCAAGAGCTATCAAATGAAAATGCACAATCACAGATATTTATAGCCTTGAGAATGTGATAAACAAGACCAACTAAAAGAAACAGAGCCATTCCAACTCCTCCCAGAAGGCGTCAGCTAGCTTACCTGATGTTTTCCAGGGCATTTGTTATCTGTTCTTGCTCAATATCATAGAGTTTCACCTTGAAGCCTCCACTTGCAAACAACATAGCCCAGCTTCGTCCAATGAGTCCACTATAGGGAGAGAAAATTAAGAAATCATTCAAATTAATGTATTAATTGAATGCTTTTCATTCTTATTCAGAAGAAACTTTTCAAAATTATACAACACCCCATTCCTACAATATTTAATAAATCTCTTTAAAGCATACATCCTAAAAACTGTATTTATTTTAAAAGTTATTTGCTTCCACCCAGGAACTCCTGAGCCCCCAATGCAAGTGCCAAGATCAGTACTCCATAGGGAACGCGACGGTATGACAGGTATTCATCATGTGCTCATGCACTGAAACAAAAAAATTACAGTCAGGAAGTGGCAGGGTGTCATGAGGCAAAACGTCCTTACTTGAAACCCCATTTGACCACTGTCGTAGGCAAGTCACTTAACTTGAACAAGAAAGATAGCACAGCCAGCCCTTGTATCCCTGGGTTTCACATCTGGGGATTCAACCAACCATGGATTGAAAATATTTGGGGAAAAAAAAATGACATCTATACCAAACACATGTAGACGTTCTCTAAGCAATGCAGTACAACCACAATTTACATTACATTATACTAGGTATTTAAAGTCATCTAGAGATGATTTAAAATATATAGATGTGCATAGGCTTTATGCAAATATGACACCACTGTATAAAAACAACTTGAGCATCTACAGATTTGCTTACCGTGAGGGTCCTAGAACAAACCTCCCATAGATACAGAAGGATGAGTGTATTTGCTGTCCTCCTCAAATAATCAATTGCCACCACAACAGCATGAGCATGGATTGGGTGCCAGGCACCACTAAACACTCAGGTCTTACATCTGTTAATCTTTGTAACACCTTACAATGTATGTACTATCATCATTTTCTCTGAGGCACAGAAGAATTACTTCCACACAGGCTATCCATGCTGGAGCTAGGAAATGAAGCCAAGAGGTCTCTGAGTCCTTACTCTTAACCCCTACCCTCCACTCACTGCTTTAGACTTATTGGAAAATAAAAAGACAAAAGAGTCATAAAGAGTACATATGGGGGGGACTGGGATTATAGCTCAGTGGTAGAGCGTTTGCCTCGCATGCGTGAAGCAGTTGGTTCAATCCTCAGCACCACATTAAAAAAAAAATAAAGATGTTGTGTCCATCTACAACTAAAAATATATTTTTTTTAAAAAGAGTACATATGGGATTGTTCAAAGGGTTAAAGACAAATATATAGAACACACTTAGAGTCCAATTCTTGGTTTCTAATACTATTCTCCAATAAAAGGAAGCAGTACTCCTTGGAGAAATGACCAATTCTAGAGGTAAGCCAGGAAATATATAAGATGAGCCTGACGCAATCTGTAGCACCAGCAAGTAAATGTAAAAAAAAAAAAAACCTACATTGATAAGATACATCAAAGGGATACAGGAGCCCACTAGAAGAGATCCCCATGGCCAAAACTGGAACGACTTTAGCCAGTTTTTATTATAATACAAACTACAGAATACATATTCACAAGTTCATATTGATAAAAATAAATGTTTGAATAAGTAAATCAATATTGGGAAGCCACATTTCCCTTGCAGAAGAATTCCAAATAATGTATTTAGCTACACTGCCCTCAGAGAAGTAGAACATCACTTTCCACCCTGTGCAAAGCAATTTCTTTCCAAAAAGCACTGTTTGGAAAAAGGAAACAAAAGAATAACTTAGCAGTGGAGGAACCTGAAACACTATCTCAGCCAGGTGGTCAAGGTTAATACCAACAGCACTGAATCATAATGATGGTGTGTTGTGATATCCTGATATGTGATGAGAATGGAAATTCACTTCTGTGGTCTTCCCACCACAACTCCTGCTTAGTCATGAGAAAAACATTAGGCAAATCTCAACAGAGGGACAACTACATGTAAACTGATATTCCTCAAAACTGTCTAGGTCATCAAAAGCAAGGAAAGTCTGAGAAAAGCTCACAGAGGAGTCAAAGGAGAAATGACAAGTACCACGGTCACTCAGTATGCATGAGGGATAGTTTCTAGGACCCCTTCCTCCCGGCTCAGAGAATGCTCAAATTCCTTACATAAAATGGAATGGTATTTGCATACAACCTATGTACATCTTCAATAATATCTCTAGAAGACTTAGCCGAGCGCTGTGGCGCAAGCCTGTAATCCTAGCACTTAGGGAGGCTGAGACAGGAGAATCGTGAGTTCAAAACCAGCCTCAGCAACGGTGAGGCGCTAAGCAACTCAGCGAGACCCTGTCTCTACATAAAACACAAAATAGGGCTGGGGATGTGGCTCAGTGGTCGAGTGCCCCTGAGTTCAATCTCCAGTACCAAAAAAAAAAAAATCTCTAGAAGACTTATAATACCTAACACAATGTGAATGCTACATAAATAGTTGTTATACTATATTGTTTAGAAAACAATGACAAGGAAAAAAGTCTTTACATGTTCAATATGGACACAATTTTCTGCAAATATTATCAACCCATGGTTGGCTGAATCAACATATGTGGAACCCAAGGATATAGAGGGGAAACTATAAATGTAATTTGGTATCCTGGAACAGAAAAAGGACATCAGATAAAAACTAAGGAAATCAGAATTTAAAAGAATATTACTAAATAATAATGTATTGGTTCATTAATAGCCAGTATTATTAACTATTAATAAACATGATTAGTGGGTGATAATGTATTGGTTTGTTAATTATAACACATTGCACCACACTAATGTAGGGAAGCTGGATGAGGCAGAGTGAATGGGGAGGAAATGACCAGTACAAGATCTCACTTCCATCTTAATCGCCAGGTCTGGGAAATTCAACACCCCTCTTGTTTGTTGTGAACTGTTAGATATTTCATAACAGATATTTAAGTATATGAGTAAAAACCACAGTAACTTTTGTACAGGGACAAGGGAGGAAAGCAACATTTATCTGCAATATGAACTTGTTTTTTATTTGTTCAATAAGCTTTATGCACTGGGAACTATCTTGCTCACCTTTGTATTCCTGGCACATTGTAGAGCTTGATAAATGTTAGTTGTTGACAACAAAAACGCTGACGTGCATTAACGACAAACACTAGATAATGGTCAGCAGGCTCACATGGAGTTCAGATGAAGGCAACAGTGATTTACTCAGGAGGTAGGTAAAGAGTGCCTACTATGTGCCAGGCACTATTCTAGAGCCTGATGCCAGGAGCTTAGAGTGGGCTATAAACCTAGTTTATTGTAAATAAGTAAAAGTGCTAAGGAAAAAGAGAAAATGACAAGAGGGACTAAAAGTAGGAAGTAGAGACTGGGAGGCAGAGAAGTTTTAAAAGCACCATCAGGGACTGTCTCACTGGGAAGGTAACATTTAACAGAGCTGAAGAAGATGAGGCACCAAGCTATGAGTGTATCTGGAAGAAAAGTGTCCTTGGCAGGGAGAGAAGGACTGCAAGTTCCAAATGGGCGAGGCTGGTGCTGCTGGAGTGGAAGTGGAAGGAGAAGGTGGGTAGGGGATGAAGTCCAAAGGATGGAAGGGGAGGGGAGCTGGTTACATAGTGTCTCAGAGACCACGAAGGGATTTAGATATTTACTCATATGTATGAGATGGGTATCTAATAGAATGTTTTATATGAAACACAAGAATTGATTTAAGTTTTTAAAAGAAACTTTCTAGTTGCCTTCTTTTTTTAATATTTTTTTAGTCGTTGATGGATCTTCATTCATTTATTATTTATATGTGGTGCTGAGGACTGAACCCAGTGCCTCATGCATGCTCTAGGCAAGCCCTCTAGTTGCTTTCTTAAAAACACATAGTGAACAACTTACGATGGTTTGACTTCGTGACGGTACAAAAGCAAAAGGCATTCCATTGGAATCATACTTGGAAGTCTGAATTTGGATCTCTTCCCAGGCTAGTGCTATCAGATCCAAACCTCTTTCATGATGCTGGGTGACAACAGTGACTACAGTTACTAATCAGCCTCATGATCACAAGGGGGAAACAACCTACACTGCTGTGCTGCTAAACTGTGATGCTCAGCAGGTTGGAGGTAGTAAGTGCATTTTACACTTTTGATATTTTCATCTTATCATGGTTCACTGGGATGTGACCCCCATCGTAAGTCAAGCAGCATCTGTACTGAAGACAGGCAAAGATGGAAATGAGAAGACCAGTTAGGAGTCCACAGCAGGACATGATGGTAGGCTGGAAGAAGATAGAAGCAGAAGGGATGGTTAGCAGAGTTCTGAATATATAATATATTCAAGGTATAGCCAAAAAGAATTGTTGATGGGTTCCATGTAGGGTGTAAAAACTAAAAGAATAGGGTATGATGCCAAGTTATTTTTGGAGAGCAAGAAAGGATGGAAATGTCATCAATTCTATAGAAGACTTTAGGAGAGATGCTCAGAAGTTCAATATAGGGTATTTAAATTGTGAGATATCTAACAAATAGGCCAAGCAAAACAACTGGATAGAAGTCCTTGGTTTAGGGCCAAGGTCTGGGCTGGACCATGAATGTGGGTATTTCATAGGGAGAGACATGTGAAATCTCTAAGGAACTGAGACTCAGGACACTCCAACCTTAATGGGGAAAGATAACTAGGTGAGAGGGTTAAGAAGTGGAGGGAGCCTCAAGGAGAAGACATTGTCTATCTGGGTTAAAACCCGGTGATCAAGCAGAATTTGGACCAAGAATTGGCCATTGGGTTTAATAGGATGAATGGGTGTGGAATGTACTATTTGTGACCTGACGGCAAGGAAAGTCTGCCTTTAAGATAAAATGGACCCCTGGATCTAACTCCAGTCTTAAGAAATGAAGTGATAGAGGAACATGGTAAATGACACTATAGGGATACATTCAGTAAAATCTACATTATGGAAGATTATATAAGACAGATGACTCATGTTCTTCAACAGATGAACTTCAAGAAATTTAAGTGGATCAAGGACCTGGGAATTAGACCAGAGACCCTACGCCTAATAGAAGAAAAAGTAGGTCCAAATCTTCATCATGTCAGATTAGGACCTTACTTCCTTAACAAGACTCCTAAAGTGCAAGAAGTAAAATCAAGAATCAACAAAATGGGATGAATTCAAACTAAAAAGCTTCTTCTCGGCAAAAGAAACAATCAATGAAGTGAGCAGAGAGCCTACATTCTGGGAACAAATTTTTGCCACACTCACATCAGATAGAGCACTAATCTCCAGGATATATAAAGAACTCAAAAAACTTAACACCCAAAAAACAAACAACCCAATCAATAAATGGGCTAAGGAGCTGAATAGACACTTCTCAGAAGAAGATATACAATCAATCAACAGACATATGAAAAAATGTTCAACATCTCTAGCCATTAGAGAAATGCAAATCAAAACTAAGATTTCATCTCACGCTAGTCAGAATGGCAATTATCAAGAATACAAACAATAAGTGTTGGCGAGGTTGTGGGGGAAAAAGCACACTCATACATTGCTGGTGGAACTCCAAATTGGTACAACCAATCTGGAAAGCAGTATGGAGATTCCTTAGAAAACTTGGAATGGAACTACCATTTGACCCAGATATCCCACTCCTTGGTCTATACCCAAAGGACTTAAAAACAGCATACTACAGTGATGTAGCCACTTCAATGTTTATAGCAGCTCAATTCACAATAGCTAAACTGTGGAACCAACCTAGATGCCCTTCAATAGATGAATGGGTAAAGAAATTGTGGTATATATACACAATGGAATATTACTCAGCAATAAGAGAATAAAATTATGGCATTTGCAGAAAAATGGATAGAGTTGGAGAATATCATGTGAAGCGAACTAAGCTAATCCCAAAAAACCAAATGCCGAATGTTCTCTCTTAGAAGTGGATGTTGATCCATAATGGGAAGAATGGAGAAATTTCGGTCAAAGGGAAGGAAGGGGGAAGGGGCATTGGGACAGTAGAGATGGTGGAATGAGATGGACATCATAGCCCTAGCTTCATGTATGACTGCATATATGATGTGATTCTACATCATGTACAACCAGAGAAATGAAAAGTTGTGCTCCATCTGTGTACAATGAATCAAAATGCATTCTGCTGGGGCTGTGGTTATGGCTCAGTGGTACAGTGCTCGCCTAGCACTCATGAGGTACTGGGTTCAATCCTCAGTACCACATTAAAAAAAAAATAAAGATATTATGTCCACCTACAACTAAAAATTAAATATTTAAAAAATGCATTCTGCTATCATGCATACCTAAGTAGAATAAATAAATAAAATGAAAGAGAGAAAAGGAGGAGGAAAAAAGGGGGAGAATGATTGACTTTCCTGATAACACCTAATTTAGTAGAAAGTATACTCCTAGAATAAAGGATTTAGGCCTCCAGGAAGGAAACAATGGCTGACATAGTCACCGAAAGAATACATCCACAAAAGACATGAAATAAGAACTCAAGGCCACATTTTACTATAAAAGCTGTTCAACGTAAGTAAATGAAAAAACTATAGAAACAGAGGTTGATACAGCTCAACCAAAGCATGTCACTTATGGAAAACAAAATATTGAGTATTGCTTGTATCCACTTTTTAAGGGTCTAAATATTATTCAAAATTCTAGGCAATTTCATGATTAGGTGACTATCTTATTTAAATTACTAGCCAAATGAGGGTTCAAAGACCTTGGTATACTTACTTTCATCCTCTTCATATGATCCTAGAACTGTAAAGATATAAATTTCATTCATTCATTCAGTTACTTATTCAGCTTTTATAGAACCATACAATTCTAAGTAATCAGAGGATGCAAGTTGGTCCAGATTCAGGTTACATAAGGCGCTTACATTCTATTAATAAAAAGCTCCTAAAGAATTTTACTAAGAGGTAAATAGAGATTGCCATTAGAAAGGCACACGCGCAGTTAGTTAGGAAAGAGATCTTAGGAGAAGTAAGGTGGTTTTCACCTGGAGGTGTTGGAAGGAAGTGTCTAAAGAAAGTGACATTTGCACTGGAATATCAAGGATGTGCAGGAGTTGATCCAGAAGAGACAGATTCCAGAGGGGGAAAAAAAAAGTAAAAGAAATGGGGGAATTATAATCATTCTATTAAGCAGTCCCACCTGTGTATAAGAAAATATTGGGAAATGAAGAAGTAGTAATAGAAAGTTGAATCCATTACTTTCTTTTGTTAAAATTATAAATTATTATTCACAAAATAAATTTTAAAAACAAAAACAAATTTTTTAAAAAGAGGAATGAGAAATCTATAGATTGAAAGAATATTGAATAGAATATAAGAATATAAAGAATATTGAAAGAAACAATATCATCAAATATAGTATGTGGGCCTTATTTGGCATCTGAATTAATTAAACCCAGTGTTAAAATAAAAGATAATATGGGAAATTTTGAATGCAGAGGAGATACTTAAAGATATTAAGGAATTTTGTTAATATTTTGCATATGATGATGGGCATTGCAATTATATATTTGTAAAATAGTCTATCTTTTAGATATACATGCTGATATAGTCATAGATGAAATGATATCCCATCTGGAATTTGTTTCAAAATAATCCAGAGAGGGGAGGAGAAGTCAAACTAGATTAGCTGTGTGTCAGTAACTGCTGAGGTTGGAGGCAGGGTATAGTCGCATAAGGGTTCACTATACTATTGTCTCAACTTTAATATGGCTTGAAGTTTTTCCATAGTACAAAGTCAAGAGATAGATGAAGTAAGGAACTGGAGAAAGAATACAATTTTACTAAGTTTTAAAAGGAAACGTGGTAGTAACCAGAGGGAGAAATGGGATCAGTTTAGAAGAAAAACTATGTGTTCGTGTGTTGAAGGGTCTGATCCCCTGGGGAAGGGAAATTGATAAGCTAGAGGAAGACAAGGCTGATCTGGGGCTACTGAACCTATTTCTATTGCTTGAGTCTTATACTGATGCTTGCTATTGGCCGGGAAAAGGCAATCTCCATAATTAGACAGAAAATCCTTGAAACTGGAAGTACCTGAACAGAGGCAGGATAATCACTGGCAGGGACAATAGCATCAAATGTTCATTGGATGGGTGGACCCGGCCCCAGTTCTCTTTCAATCCTGAAAATTTCCAATTCTATTTAGACTATTAAAAGGAAACTACATCTCACCCACAAGCTGTCCCCAGCACTAGACAATTCAAAGACAAATCAATGAAGTTCTCCAGAGTTCCTCAAAGTCGGAAGCTCCTGAAAATGTGAACCAGGCATCAGGTCCTAATCTAATAAATATAGTAGCAGCAATATACTCCTCATTTCAGAGGTGTCCAAAAGGATGTGTAGACAAAGCCAGGTATTCAGTATAGGAAGACTTTTTCCATGAGCCCTTACAGGTCTCACTGGGTATGCTAAGACTACAAGGCCCTGGCCATTATTTACCAGGACCACTTTTCAGAGTTACATATACAGCAAGAGACTTTGAGAGATGAGACAATGTGTCTCTTGAGGATAAAGAGCAGAACTGCTTATTGCTTACTATAAAAATGTTGGGGTCTCTAAACTCAGTATTCTCTTAAAGTCCATAGAGGTCCTTCATGTACCCTGTTGTGATCCTAGGAGAAAGGGCACCAATGTAAATACATGCATGCTTCAGAGATATTGCAGGCCAGACCACCACAATTAAGCTAATTTCACAATAAAGCAAGTCACATGAATTTGGGGTTTTCCTATTTCAAAGTTATGTTTATGAAGGTATGGTTCAGTGATAGAACTCTTGCCTAAAATGTTCAAGGCCCTGGATTCAGTCCCCATCACCACACACAAAAAAGTGGTTGTGTTTACATGATACTGCCGTCTTAAAGGGCACAATAGCATTATGTCTAAAAAACCCCATGTATATCTCTTAATTAAAACATATTTCATTGCTTAAAACAATATCTGTGAAGAACAATAAAGCAAAGCACAATAAAGTATGTCTGTATGATACTCATGCCACCTGCTCTGCCATGATTAGTGAAGTCCTTTGTCACTGATCCAGAAGACTCATGTCCTCTGTCAGTACCCATGAAACAGTAGCAGACCAAGTTATTAGCACTCAAACAGATGGGACACATCAGAGCAGAGGAGGGGGATGGTAAGCTCACCTCAAATCTGAAAGGAGTTTGGTGGCAGGGGACCTTCAAGAGCAGTCTTAGCACTGGATCCAGAAGTATTCTCCCCACTCCATCTCCCATCTATAGAGTTGTCATTGTGAACATGAGAGATGTCTTACACCAGAAACTAACAGCTTCTGTTAGGACTGGTCCAAATTGGTGAGGGGAAGACCTTGGCAAGCTTCCTACGAACTCGAACATCCTCTAATGCCACAGAAGTGCTGGACAAGCTTCAAAGCTCTCACACAATACTCACTTGAACTAAGCCTCAAATATATTAAAGGGGTCGCCGAGAGGGTGACCATCTTATTGCAAAGTATCTTATGTGAAGCCATTTGTTGTACACATAATTAAAATCACTTCCACTGGAACTCTGGATAAAAGGACAGGATTATACCCCATTTACTCCATATTCTTCTGTAATACGAAACCTTTTACAACTAATATAAAATATGCATATTATATACATCTGAATTCTTAGTTACACTCTCAGGTTTCTAGGCATATACTGATAAATATATATACTCTAGACACATGTAGCTATTTATGTTAAAATTAATTAAAGTCAAATAAATGTTTAAACTCAGGAAATCAGCAGTACTAGAGCTAGACAAGTTCAAGTACTCAATATCATGTGATAGTGGCTACCATCGTGGACAGCAAGAATATACAGTCAGCCATCCGTATCCATGGATTGAAACATTCAGGGAAAAACTGCATCTATACTGAACATGTACAGACTTTTTTATCTTCATTATTTCCTAAGCAATACAACATAACAACATTTTATTCTTTTCTTGGGGTGCTGGGGATCTAACTCAAAGCTCTGAGCATGTTAGACAAATACTCCATGATTGAGCTGTGTCCCCAATCAATAACAACTATTTACATAGCATTTATATTGTGTCAAGTATTATAAGTTATCTATACAGAGGGGTTGTGTAGGTTCTGTGCAAATCCAACACCATTTTATATAAAGGACTTGAACTTGAGCAGATTTGGTATCCTCGGGGACCTTGAAACCAATCCCCCATGGATACCAAGGGATACCTACAGAGCAATGAACATTCATGCTTGCCTCCAACTGACAAGTAATCACTTTAAAGACTTTTCTTTCTTGTCACTATTATCATAAATGGTGACTTATTTAACCACAAAAGAAATCCTTAACAGAGTCTAACTTCAAGCTAAAGAACATTTTCACCATGGAGTTTATACAGTGGTATAATCACTCTGTGATGACTCATTGAGCTATATACCTAGCATTTTTGTATTATGCTATATGTATGATGTAATTCATAAAGATATTTTTTAAAAATAAAAGTATCTTTTCCACTTTTTCGTTTAAGAAAACAACACAACCCCACAAAATGGCCTATCTCATCTCAACCTGTAAAAGCCTTCACCCACATGGTATCAGACCACTCTTGTGTACTAGGTTCTCTTACATCCCAAGTCAGCCACATGGTGAAAGCATCAAAGGGAAAAGGAGATGCCAGGCAAGGGGATGAAGAAGCCTCAGGCTACACAAAGGTAGAAAAGTAGAGTCCCTTGATTGGCCTACAACAGCTGAAAAGTCAAAGACTTTCCACAGTTTGGTCTGGTCTCATTAAGCAAAGCTCCTCTCACAGCTTGACCTGAATTTTGAAAATAATTGGAAGTTTTTTTGTTTTGCAGTGCTAGGCATGGAACCTGTTAGGTCCTTAGGCCAAAGTAACTCCATTTTGAAAAGCCCACCCAGGCATGACCTTCTCATTTAGCCCTCCCCAAAGAGTCCCTAACTACCAAAACCACTACCGAAACTACAGCAAAGATGCCAAGTAACAATCACGGGATCAGATGTGTTGTTTTTTAACTACTTCATTGTGCATGACTATATAGTTAAGAAGTTTTTTCAACAAGCTGCTGCACCTTGCAGAAGGGCAGCCTGGCAGATATTCTCTGTCAATAAACCTTTGCTTGACTCACAGATGTGTCTCTCATGGATATTTGCACCAGCTACCCTAACAGAACGCTGGGCCTCATGTCTGCTAGGCAAGTACTTTGCCACTGAGGCTACCTGCTCCATAAGTACTTTTAAAGGAGTCTTCACAAAATGGGGGCAGAAGAATGTTTTTTAAATATCTGCTTTCTTAATATAGGTTCTATCATTGCTTAAACGAAACTTGTCCAGTGTGGTTGCCACTAGCCACAGGGAATATTAGGCTCATGAAAGCTATCTGTTGTTATGGTTTAGGTATGAAGTGGCCCTCAAAAGCTCATGTGTGAGACAATGAAGAAAGTTTACAGATGAAATGACTGAGTTATGAAAGCTTTAACCTCATCACCACACCTCTCCACCATGATGTTCTGCCTCACCTGGGGCCCAGAGCAATGGACCTAGTTGTCTGTGGATGAGAGCTCTGAAACCATAAGCACCAAATAAACTTTTCCTCTTCTAAAATTATTCTTGTCAAGTCTTTTGGTCACAGTGGCCAAAAGCAAGAAAAGCTGACTAAAACATATGCACTGAAAGTACTAAATACATACTGGATTTTGAAGACAATGCTAAAAAAGTAAACTATTTCATTTATAAAATTTAATGCTTTGAGGGCTGGGGTTGTGGCTTAGTAGCAGAGCGTTTGCCTCCCACATGTGAGGCACTGGGTTCGATCCTCAGCACCACATAAAAATAAATAAACAAAATAAAGATATTGCATCCATCTATAACTAAAAATTATTTTTTAAAAAACAATTTAATGCTTTGAAGATAGTGTTAAATAAAATGTGCTATAAAATTTTTCAACATTTTTTTTGAGACAGAATCTTGTTATGTTGCCCAAGCTACCCTTGAATTCCTAAGCTCAAGCAACCCCCGCCCATTCAACCTCCCAAGTAGCTAGGACCATAGGCATGCGTCTAGTTTTATGTATTACTTTTTACTTTGAAACAACTACTAGAACATTTGATTACATATGTGGCTTGCATTTTCACATTGACAGACTTGCTAAGGAAAGCTAGCCAATGGAAAGGTATACATAATATGCCTCCCCTTTTTAACTGGAAAAAGAAAAGAAAGTGGGCATGGGAGCACAAACCAGAAATCTATTTGTTAAACTGATAAGGCCTTCACCCTCCGAAACGCCAATCCACGTGCCAATCCACGTGCCAGGTGTGTTGGCTGAGTACCTGTTCCGGCCTCCCTTTACTCCTAGCAGAAAGGAATGCACCCTGCAGGCAGCCTTGATAAGCAAGCATCTGAACCCTCCTTTCTGGGCTAGTCTCATCATTTACTATGAAACTGGGTAAACTGGGTAAACTGCTTCATCTCAGTTTTCTCATTCAAAAACTGTAAATAACAATACAGTTATCTCAGAATCATTGCCAAAATTTGTTTCGCTGTGCTCGATGCCTTGCGCATCTATCTGGACTAGCTGGTAGGGCCGGCATCTTCTGGTAGATCCCAGGAACTGCACTGCAATCACAGCCTGCTCTGTCAGCTTTCGGAACCTTCGGGTAAATCAGCACCAAGTTTCACATTAGCACTCTACAGGGTGCTTCCACCTGACACCGCCGCTGACCCAGACGCTTTCCCAGCCTAGTCAGCTACGTGAAGAGAAACACGGACTCAGAGGCCCTTGGAGAGCGGGAAGTTGGCGCACCCACGGGTTCGCAGGGGCTGTGCCCACCCGGATGGACGCAATGCGTGGGCCCCAGCTCAGGATACCGCGTCCCCAGCGCCTCCCCAGGCTCCACTGGCAATAGCACGACACTTCGGAACGCTTTACCTGCCAACAATCACCACCCCGCCGGCTGCTGAGGACGCCATGGCCAGGAGCCTAACTGGGCCAGGGACGCCGCACAGCGAGCGCGAAGACCAAGACACGGGCGGGGCTGCCCTGCGCGCCGCTCGCTGCCAGGTCCCGGCGCCGTGGGGGTGTGCCCGGCGTCCATTGGCTGCGCACGCGCTGGTTGGGGCGGCACCGAGGCTCCGGGCGGGGCTGGCAGTCCGGTGGCCCTCCCTTGGCTACACAGCCCTGTCCCGAGCACCCCGGGCCGCTGCTGACTCTAGCCGTCTGGATGGTGACCAAGAGTTTGTGTTGTGACCACCATTTATTAAATGGATATTCCTTGGAATTACCAAGAAACATACAAGAACATAGGACGTAAAGCAAAAAGAGCAGACACTTCTGATTCGAGTGGTTCGTTTGTTTAACTGTGCACGGTGAAACCACTGGCCACTGGAAGAGACACTGCCAGGCTGGCACATGAATAGAGCACTAAAACACCCTAAAGAAACCTTCACAAGTATTTCCCATTTGAAGATAGTAGCACCTTTTCAACACATACATACTGGGTTTACGCAGGTGACTCGTTCTGCTTTAAAGTTCTGAGGCTCCAGAACTTTGGGAGAGCAGAAAAGGGAAACTCCAAATATATTACTCTGCGAAACAGAAGGACATGTTTGAATTCCTTATATTGTGGTGTGGCAGCTATGAAATGTACTTCCTCCTTCCAGAGGCCAACTTGTTTTATGTATAAGAAAGAGGAAATCTCATAGTGCCCTGAAGCCTGGCTCTTTTTGATCAAAAGGAAAGGGCATCATAGGTTGTATGCCAAAAGTTTGTGCCCACACAGCACAAGTGAAAGGGGAAATGCCACAGTCCTCCAGCTGAAAATGATTAGGCAGCACTCAAGCTGGAAATGTGACCAACACTGACAGGTTCAGATGATGAATGGAGCTCGCTCTTCAGTTTGTTTCCCCAAGTCAAAAACATGGAAAGAAAGGTCTCAGAGAGATTAGGTTTGAAAGAACAACTTCACAAATTTTCAATAAACTTTTGAGAAGATATTCAACCTCACTGAACAAAAATAAAAAGAGACACAACAAGGATAAGTCATCTTTCACCCATGAAATTGGCTAAAGTATAGGTAGAAAGGAGACTCACAGGGAAGGGAAACAAAATTATAATTTTAAACCTAAGCTCCATGTACATCCTTAACTTTACTCCCCAAGCCTGTTTTTCCACAGGACTGAATTCATAAAAAGTCCTTGAATCTTACAGTATTGCGAGTCCAGATGATTAATACCTACATAAGTTACTAGTTTGTACAGCATGTTTTCTTTAGACTAATAAAGCAAAGGGAAAATATTGTTAGAGACTTATGATATAGGTATTTTCCAAACATTGTCTATTGACCGAGTGACATCAACCTAGAGATCCTGAAAGAAACAGACCACCATGATTAACTCTGTGCTTAAGAAAATTAAGTTTACTGCCGGGCCTGGTGGTGTAGGCCTCTAATCCCAGTGCCTAAAGAGGCTGAGGTGGGAGAATCAGGAGATTTGCAGGTTGGTAAGCCAGCCTCAGCAACTTAGTGAGGCTATAAGCAACCTAGTGAGACTTGTCTCAAAATAAAAAATTTAAAAAGGGGTGGGGGAAGCTAGAGATGTGGCTCAGTGGTTAAGCACCCTTAGGTTCAGTCCCTGATACCAAAAAGTAAACTAAGCTCACTAGACTGAGGTCAACTCACACACATTTCCCACATTCACTATTTATAAATTTCCTTTAAAGGAAGAGCCAGGACCCCAAAAGTACATCTCACTCAAATGCATCTTAATTTGAGTGCCACACTTCTCCCTTTGTGTTTACTGCTTTATTATTTGCTTTCATAAATAAATATCTTTGCTTTCTTAAATAAACCTGTATTTGTGCCTCTTCTAACACATCCTAAAATTTCTTTCTGTGGCATAAGCTAAGAAACAGGACTGAGTTGAGATCCCCTTCTTTTCTCAGAAGGACCTTCTCAGACCCCTTTTCCAATGACAATGAAGTATTTCAGAGCTACAATTCTTTCACAAAATTTAAGGCAGCCTTAAATTGGCATAGTCTTTCTAGAGGAAATGTCACAGTGTATTGTTGGAAGAACATTTAGCTACTATCCTTGGGCATCCATGGTGTTCTGATTGAGTTGTACCAGATTCTAAGGTTTCCATCTTTTCTGATGCTGAACAGTTTCTGTAGCTATGCACACAAACAGTGAGCACCCTGTGACTACTTACTACTGGGAGTGGGATTGCTGCCCACTATAAAGTTTGCTGTGTACTCAAAGTGCTGAGCCCTCAGGGGCCTAGTGGTGCCCACGTGTAGTCCCATCCACTTGTGTTTGAGGCTAATTTGGCAAAACACTATCTCAAGAAATTAGAAAAATAAACCACAAAAAAATTTTTGAGCCTTTACCCATTGCAAATGCAGGAGTCATCTGGCCCTGCACGTGCACCTATAGGAACTGAAGCCCCAGGAACCCTGTAAAAAAGCGGGGTCCTATGGTATATGGCTATAGTCCCAGGCTGAGGCAGGAAGATCTCCTGAGCCCAGGAGTTGGAGGCCAGGCTGGGAAACAAAGCAAGATCCTGTTTCAAAATAACATTAAGACGAAATTAAATTTTAAGAATCTTTGTAAATATGCCAACACTCTGGCTATTGCTGTCAATGTGAGTTATAAAGTCTTCTATTTCTAACCCAGACATTTTATTTCTTCTTTCAGCATCCACAGAACTATGGCAAATTAACTTTTTAGCTTGCAATTAGGTGAGAAGACCTCTCACAGTTGTTACTATCTCAAAACTTAAAATGTATGTGCCTTTTGTCTTAATCCAACCCTAGAGATCCATTGCACAGAAATACAAGAGAACAGGAAGATGGACAAAGTTATTTCCCTATAGCTTCTAACTGAAAACATGATAAATGTCTATCTATGAGAAAGGGTCAGAACTTTCTTTTCTTTTTTTTTTTTTAAAGATTTTTTTTTAGTTGTAGATGGACACAATGTCTTTATTTTATTGCTTTGTATGTGGTGCTGAGGATCAAACCCAGGGCCTCACCCGTGCGAGGCAAGCACTCTACTGCTGAGCTACAATCCCAGACCAACTTTCTTTTCTTTTTTGAAACATTTTTTATTAGCCAAGTGCAGTGGTGCATGCCTATAATCCCAGCAGCTCAGGAGGCTGAGGCAGGTGGATCGCAAGTTCAAAGCCAGCCTCAGCAATGGCAAGGCACTAAGCAACTCAGCGAGACTTTGTCTCTAAACAAAATACAAATAAAGGGCCGGGGATGTTCCTCAGTGGTTAAGGGCCAAACAAACAAAAAAAAAAAACTTATTTGTTCTTTTTAATTATACATGACAGTAGAACATTTAAAAAAAATTTTTTTAGTTGTAGATGGACACAAATATCTTTATTTTATTCATTTATTTTTATGTAGTGCTGAGGATCGAACCCAGTGCCTCACGCATGCGAGGCAAGCGCTCTACCACTGAGCTACAATCCCAGCCCAGAACATATTTTGACATATCAAACATTTATGAAGCATAACTTCTCATTTTTGTAGTCGTACATGATGTGGAGTTCATGTTCATACATGAATACACTAGTGGTGTATTCATGTATGAACATAGGAACATACTGCCTTTCCTAATCCCATCCCCTCTGTCTTCCCTTCCTTCCTCTTTGTCTAATCCAGTGAACTTCTGTTCTCCATGTCCCCCACCCCTACCCCTGGCTTACTGTGAGTTAACATCTGCATATCAGAGAGAACATTCGGCTTTCAGTTTTTTGGGATTGACTTTTTTCACTTAACATGATAGTCTCCAGTTGCATCTATTTACCAGCAAATGCCTTAATTTCATTCTTCCTTATGGCTGAGTAGTATTTATTTATATTTTTTTTCACATTTTCTTTATCAATTCATCTGTTGAAGGGCACCTGGGTTGGTTCCGTAGGTTAGCTATTATGATTGAACTTCTACAAACATCAATGTGGCTGCATTACTCTTGTATACTGATTTTAAGTCCTTTGGGTGTATGTCAAAGAGTGATAACTGAGTCAAATGGTGATTCCATATGAAGTTTTCTGAGGAATCTCCATACTGCTTTCTAGTTGCACCAATTTTCAGTAGAGGGTCAGAACTTTCAACCTCACCTCACCCCATCTCCTGGAGAAAGGGAGGAAGGGAGGGAGGAAGGGAGAGAAAGTGAGAGATAGATAGGGAGAGAGAGAGGAAGAGAGAGAGAGACTGGAGGTTGACTTAATCAGCAATGGCCAATTATTTAATCAACCATGCCTATATAATAAAGCTTCCCAAAAAACACAAAAGGATGGGGTTCAGCAAATTTCCCAGTTGATAGACAAGAATGCATCCATGTGATAGGTGAGTGGCACACCCCCAAAATGTGGCACACAAAGAGGATCCTGTGCTCAGGACCCAATCAGACTCACCCTATGTATTTCACCATCTGGCTCTTATTTGTACCCTTTAATATATTCTTTGTAATAAATAGGTTACAGCACATGAAATATTTTCTAAGTTCTATAACCTGTTATTGTAAACTATTGAACCTCAAAAGGAGGTCATGGGCACCTCCAATTTGTACTCAATTCTTTTAAATATGTTTTTTTAGTTGTTGATGAACCTTTTATTTTTATTTATTTATTTATATGCGGTGCTGAGAATCGAACCCAGGGCCTCACACATGCAAGGCAAATGCTCTACCACTGAGCCACAACCCCCAGCCCTATAACCAATTTTGACAGAACGTGTGGGGACCCACTACATTCAATTGGTGTCTGAAATGAGTGGAGTCAGTCTTGTGGGACTGAGTCCAATCTACAGGGGTCTGTGCTAACTCCATTCACTTGGTGTCAGAATAAAGTCAAATTGTACAATAGTCAGTGGGTGTATCCTGGAGAATTAAATTAAACTGTTGTAGGGAAAACATCTGTTTTCAGAAATGAAGTATTGAGAGTAGCAGTAAAAGGAAACAGGAGTTTCCTTTCAAAGTTGAAAAAAAATTCTGGAGATGGATAGTAGTGATGGCTGCACAATAACATGAATGTACTTGAAACTACTGAACTATATGCTTTAAACTGGTTAAGATAATAAACATAATGTTTTTGGTATTTTACCAAATTAAAAATAAAAGAGTGGACATGTATTCACCAATGGATAAAACAGAGTCTATAAGTGTACCACAGGCATATGGTATACTGATTTTCAATGAAGTATTGCAAAGTTCATATGTTAAAATTTTCAGTGTGTTGGCATTAGGAGGTAATTAACCATGAGGTTGGAGCACTCATGAATGCAATTAATGCCCTTATAAAAAGGGACCCTAGGGAGTTGTCTTGCCCTCTTTCTACCTCTTCTCCCATCTAGAAGGGGGCTCACACCAGACCCAAACCTTGCTAACACCCTGGTCTCAGACTTCTGGCCTCCAGAACTTCAAGAAATAAATGTCTGTTGTTCACAAGTTCATGGAATTCTGTTACAGCAGCCAGAGCTGATTAAGGCAGAGTTTTAGACAGCTTTGTGTCACTGTGACCAAAAGACCAGACAAGAATGACCAGACAAGACCAACTTGAGGAGGAAAAGTTTTTTTGACTCATAATTTCAGAAGTTCAATCCATAGTTGTCCAACTCCATAGCTCTGGGCACAGGGTAAGGCAGAATGTCATGGCAGAAGAGCATGGCAGAGGAAAGCAGCTCAGGACATGATAGCCAGGAAGGAGAAAGGGAGACAGGGAGGGAGGGAGGGTGAGAGAGAGAGACAGAGAGAGACAGAGAGAGAAAGGTCGATCCACTCTCACCAAGGACAGAATATGAACTCCAAAGTCACACCCCAATGACCTACTTCCTCCAGTCACATCCTACCTACAGTTAACCCCCAGTTAATCTATATCTGTGGATTAATCCACTAAATCACTCCTCATAATCTAATCATTTCACCTCTGAAAATTCTTGCATTGTCTCACATGTAAGCTTTTGAGGAACATCTCACAACTAAACCATAACAGACAGATATAAAGATGATTCAGAGGGGGCTGGGGATATAGCTTAGCTGGTAGAGTGCTTGCCTCACATACATAAGGCCCTGGGTTCAATCCCCAGCACCAAAAAAAAAAAAAGACAATTCAGTGAAAACAGGTTAGTTTTTGCAAAAAATGACCCTGGAACAATGGGAAAGGCATAGGTAATAATAGTAATAACTATATTGATCCTTACCATGTACAAAAACGTGTTCAAAATGCATCATAGATGGGCTGGGGTTGTAGCTCAGTGGAAGACTGCTTGTCTGCCATGTGTGAGGCACTGGGTTCAATTCTCAGCACCACATATAAATAAATAAAATAAAGGTCTATCAACAACTAAAAAAAATTTTTTTGAATATTTTTTTCAGTTGTAAGCAGACACAATATCTTTATTTTTATTTATTTATTTTTATGTGGTGTTGAGGATGAACCCAAATGCCTCACCTACACTAGGCAAGCACTCTACTGCTGAGCCACAACCCCAGCCCCACTAAAAAATATTTTTTAAAAAATTCATCATAGACCAAAATGTAAAACCTAAAACTAGGGGTGGGGTAGTGGCTCAGTGGCAGAATGCTGCCTCACACATGTGAGGCACTGGGTTCAATCTTCAGCACCACATAAAAATAAGTAAACAAAATAAAGATATTGTTTTCCATCTATAACTAAAAAAGTCAAGAAAACATATTTAAAAGAAAAAACATAAAACTAGAAAACATCTAAAATAAAATATAAGAGAAATTCTTGTGAACTTAAGTCAGGCAAGGATCTTTTTAGATGTGATAATAAATAAAAGCACAACAAACAAGAAAAAGTTGATAAATTAAACTTCATCAAAAATAAGATCTTTTAGCCGGGCGCGGTGGCTCAAGCCTATAATCCCAGCACTTAGGGAGGCTGAGACAGGAGAATCATGAGTTCAAAGCCAGCCTCAGCAACAGCGAGGCACTAAGCAACTCAGTGAGACCCTGTCTCTACATAAAACACAAAATAGGGCTGGGGATGTGGCTCAGTGGTTGAGTGCCCTCGAGTTCAATCCCCAGTACCAAAAAAAAAAAAAAAAATAAGAACTTTTGCATTTTCAGAGACAATTCTAAAAGAATAAAAATACAAGCTCTGGATGCAGCAGCGGGGAGCGGGGAGGAAGGAAAGGGAAATGGGTATAGTAATGATGACTGATCGAATGGGTCATTACTACCCCTGGTGCATGTATGAAGACACAAATAGTGTGACTCTATCTGATTTGCAACCAGAGAAATGGAAAAACTGAGCTCTGTTTATGTACTATGACTTGAAACGCATTTAAATAAAATAATTAAATTAAAAAAAATACAAGCTACAAACTTGGAAAAAATATTTTCAGGGCTGGGATTGTAGCTCAGTGGTAGAGCACTTCTCTAGCATGTGTAAGGCCCTGGGTTGGATTTTCAGCATATATATAAATAAGTGAATAAAATAAAGGTTCATCAGCCAGATGTAGTGGGGTGCCTGTAATTTCTGCAGTTCTGGAGGCTGAGACAGTTCAAAGCCAGCCTCAGCAACAGTCTAAGCAACTCAGTGAGACCCTGTCTCTAAATAAAATACAAAATAGGGCTAGGGATGTGGCTCAGTGATTGAGCACTCCTGAGTTCAATCCCCAGTACCAAAAAAATAAATAAAGGTCCATCAGCAACTAAAAATATATATTTAATTTTTTTTTAATTTTCAAAGTATGTATTTGTTTCATGACTTGTATAGGAATACATAATGAATTCTCAAACTCAATAATAATAATAAAAAGTTTTAAGATGAAGGATGAAAAACTTTTTTAAAATGGACAAAGAACTTGAATAGACATTCCTCCAATGAATATATAAAAATCGCCAATGACCACATGAATAGATGCTCAACATCACTAATCATTAGGGAAATGCAACAAAAATTGCAGCAAGATGCCACCTCAAACCCATTATGAAAAATACTATCAAATCCCCCCTCAAAACAGAAAACAAATAAACCAAATCCAGATAATAAAAAGTGTCAGTGAGCATGTGGGGAAATGTGAATCCTTATGCATTCCTGTTAGGAATGGAAAATGGTACATAACAACAGTACATAGCAACCACTGTGAAAAACAATATGGCAGTTCCTCAAAATATAAAAAAAAGAATTACTGTATGATCCAGCAATTCCACTTTGGGTATATACGCAAAATAACTGAAAACAGGGAGGGTCTCGAAGAGATATTCATACATCCATGTTCACAGCAGCATTATTCATAGTAATAACACAAGTGTCCACGGATAAATAAATGGATAAGCAAAATGTGATGAATATTACTCAGCCTTAAAAAGTTCAGCCCCCTTTTCTCTCTTCCACATCTACCAGCTGGCCATTCTCTTTCCACCATGACTTGAATAAGGCACTCATTAGGAGCTGAGCAGAAGCAGAGCTATGTTCTTGGACTTCCTAGGCTCCAGAACCATGGAGATAAAACAAACCTTTCTTCTTTCTTTTCCTTTTTGTTCATTTGAGTGTGTGTGTGTGTGTGTGTGTGTGTATTGATGGGGATTGAATCCAGAGCCTAGCACATAGTAGGCAAATGCTCTACCATTGAGCTTCAATGCCAGGTCTATAACTTTTTTCTTTATTTGTTGCCCAGTCTCAGTCTCAGGTGTTATGTTATAGCAACAACAACAAAAAACCCAGACTAAAAACACATCTTTTGAGAGTTAAGTATACAAAGCTTTAGGAGAATAAAGAACACAGTATGTTTTTTGAATTGGTAATATTTAAAATGTTTGAGAAATTCAGCCTCAGGAACAATCTTACAACTACTATTAAAAATGTATAGTTGAGAGAGGCTGGAGGAACTAGTTTAGAAGTGAAGTGTGTGCTTGGCCTGATCAAGGATCTAGGTTCAATCCCTAGCACCACCACCACAAAATGTATGGTTGAGAAACTGATTTGGACAATATTTTAAGATGAGATCTTCCTGATTTCTTGTATAGTTTTGGAACATTTAAAAGAACTTAAGGAGCACATTAGGATCATTTCATTTCTTAGATTTATAAGACTTATTTAGTACTTGGAGGAGTTTTGTTAAGTCAGACTAGTTGAGAAACACAGAGCAAATTAAAATACAATATATTTACAAATGAAGTTCTTAAAATACTGTAAAAATGTTCAATTAATTTCATAAACTCAAGGACTCCATAAAAGTGATTGTTGAATTTTTCCTAAACTTTAAAAAAACTGAAATTTGCCAATGACTTTCAAAATCTAAGAATGTTGATATTGAAACTCCAATAAATTGAGTAATAATTCTTAAATAAAAAGTAAACTCTGAAATCATCTTTTCTATATACTAAAACAACCTCACACTCCTATCACTTGTGGAAAATTAGGATTAGTCCTGAATATAAGGTCTCAAACCCTGAAGATTACCTTTAAGATAAAGATAGCTGCAAACCTCTGATCACAAAGTGCTGCTTCCTCTAGCCAGAAGCAGAGCAGAACAGAAGAAGCCAGTTGAAATAGTCAGGACCTTGTAGCAAAGTGGAGGCATTGAACCAGGGTCCAGGTTGCCTCCCCACTTCCAGGCACTCAGGGTGAGAATTATATACAGCTCAGTATTATTCAGCCTCAAGAACCAGCATACTTGGGAATGGAGTCCAAGTGAAGATCTGAAGAAATGAGTTAACAGCTGTTTACTTTTGTACCTTAGCTTATTCACGGGTTAGATAAAGGCCCCAGTACAGTGGAGGTCCAGGTGAGATGAGCTATTACTGAATCCCATTGGTTTGGCTGTGACTGAGTCTACAACCTGTAAATACTTATTTCTTTCAATAATTTGTTACATAAGGGAATATCAGGGAGGTTTGTGTGAGAGCCCTGAGATGTAGGGATTGGGGCACAAAGGACTCAGCCTGGTGACCATTCTCCTTCCCTGACCCCTCATCTGGGCTGGGTCTTTGTGAGAGGAACTGTAGGTGAAAGCTGAGGGAGGGATGTTCTTGGGGATCCATGGGGCAGGGGGCTAATCTCAAGCGAGCTTTAGTGCCTACATGACAAAGCCTGAGAAAGAGAGCACTTAGGGAGGGGAATGTGTCTTCCAGTTCCACAAAAACCGTATAATCAAGTGATACTTTGGGTCCCTGAGGGTTTCTGGGCATTCATTTTAATGTTGGCTGGATTTTTTTGACCTGACGTTTTTTTGTTTGTTTTGTGTTTTTTCTGATTGTGGATTTAAATATGTTTGGAGCCACATCATGGGCTGGTTATCAATATTGTCAAGCTAGTCTCTAGCAGGAGTGGTCAATAAGGGACCCTCAAGAGGCAGACATTAAGGAGGGAGAATCATAAAAGGCCCCATGTGTTATGTGGGCAAGGCAAAAGCTAATGAAATTAAAGTCCTTCCTATTTACTTAATTACCTTTGTGCCCACAATTTCATGAGACCCAAAGAAGCTTGAATTATAGTAATAATAATTCACATAAGTGAATGAAGCAATTTTACCTCTTTATCTCATGGAATCCTCACAATCTTTTAACTATCATTTTCCTCATTTTACAGATGAGAAAACAGGAAGCTAAATGAGGCAAGTTTAAAAACTTTCATTTATGTAACAATCATTCATTAAATATTTCTTGAGGATGTGCTATGTACCAGTTGCTATCACTATCCAAGAGAACTTTCTGTAGTGGTGGAAATGTTTAATATCTGTATTTTCTGGTATAGTTGGATTTTTTTTTTTATTGTGCTGGGGAATTGAATCTAAGACATCACATATGCTAGGCAAGTGCTCTTCCACTGAGCTCTATCCCCAGACCTATAGACTGGATCTTGAATGTCCTTTAAATGTCCAGGTGTTCAAGACTTTGTCCCCAGCCTATGGCACTATTGGGAGGTGGTAGAACCTTTGAGGGGAGGGGATCCTGAAAGGAAGTTAGGTCATTGGAGGCATGCACTTTAAAGGAGATATTGGAACACCAGCCTCTTCTTTTCCTCTCTTTCTTTGTTTCCCAGCTTCCATGAGTTGAACAAATCTCCTCCACCATACACCCCTGCCAAGACATACCACATTACCACAGGCCCAAAGCAACCGGGCCAAGCAATCACAAGCTGAAACTTATGAAACCATAAGCCAAAATGAACCTTTCATCTCTTCAAGTTGATCATCTCTGGTATTTTATCTGAGTAACAGAAAGCTGACTAATACACTGTCTAATATGATAGCCCCTAATCCCACATGAATAGTGGTACTTGAAATACATCTGAAGTGTCTGAGGAAATCCATTTTTATTTTATTTACCTTTAGTTAATTCTAATTTAAATAAATACCCACATATAGCTAGTGGCTACTGTATTTATTAGCTCAGTTGGGGACAGTGTGATAACCAAGACAGATAAAGACTTCCAATTTTGTGGAACTTATGTTCTAGTGAAAGACACAGAAATTAAACAGTAACAAAGAAATGGCATAATACATAAGGAAATAAAAATTGAAGTCATTATGAATGTTATGTAGGAAATAAAACAGGGTAAGGGTACTGAGAATGATGGAGGTGAGGAAGATGTTTTTTGGAAAAAATGTTTGGGAAAGGCCTCTTATAAGAAGGTGAGATTTTGTATGTTCAAATAGTTCTGCTGACCTATAGCCACTCCAAAACCTATGCTGTATTCACCACAAATAATCTAAAATGACTTCGCCTTTTAAATAGCCCAGCGCCACTTCCTCTCTGCAGCTGTGACTGTTTCATTCATGATAGCTGCTCTTTTCTCTGTGCTGTCAGCCCTGCATGGTACAGCCCTCAAATTCATTTAGTCATTCATTCACTTAATGTATTATCGTGCAATTCACTTTGTTAAGAAGTGCTTAATGTTTAGTCTTCAACTAAATAGTAAAATTCTTAAGGTTAAGGCCTATGCTTTATTTTTCCTTACTAAGCACGTAATAGGTTTACTCTTTAACGAGGCTTTTTTTTTTTAAATTTTTTTAGTTGTAGACGGACACAATCTCTTTATTTATTTATTTTTTTTATGTGGTGCTGAGGATCGAACCCAGTGCCTCACGCATGCAAGGCAAGCGCTTTACCACCGAGCCACAATCCCAGCCCCTCTTTAACGAGGCTTTTGAAAACTTTCTTCAAAAGAAAGAAAGTTTTTCTTTCTGAAAACATTATTTCCAAAAGCAAGAGAAAGAACATGTCATCCTTTTGTTTTGTTTACTTTTTCAGTTTGATATTGAAACTGGGCAGATCAGAGCATGCATTCCAACTTCATCTCATGGTGTTAAATTGGTCAACTGCACCCCCTACTCAATAGAATGCAAAACCAAACCAATGAATCCCAAGGCAGAATATGAAGCAGAAAAATGAGAGGCAGGATGAGGACAAAGACAGAGTCCAAACAAAATGAGGTGAAATAAAATTCAAAATAATGAACAAACTGGGCACAGTGGCATGCATCTGTAGTCCCAGTTACTTGAGAGGCTGAGGCTACAGGACTACTTGAGCATGAGAGTTCAAGACCACAAAGGGCAACACAGCAAGACCTTGTATTTAAAACAAAATCAAAAAAAATAAAAGCAAAATAATTGTCCCTCTCCTATTCTCTTTTCCTTTCTCTTCCTCCTCCTTACTTCCTCCCTCCCTCCTCTCCTTCTTTCTCTCCAACTTCCATCTTTCTGACATGGGATGATGGTGTAGCAAGAAGACCTTTCTCAGTACCGCTTGACCTTGAACTTCTCAGCCTCCAGGACATTCAGAGATTGTTCATTAGATTCAGTGTCTGGTAAACACCTGTTTCCTGGTTCATAGATGATGATTTCTTGCTGAGTCCTCACACAATGGAATATGCCACCTTTGTGATGTAACCAGCTCCCCAAAGGCCCACCTCCTAATACTATAGCATTGGTGAATATCTTTCAATACATGAATTGGAGGGCAGGACACAATACTGAGACGATAACAACATATGTCTGGTTCCCTGGCAGGGATGATTGGAAGTCAGGGGTCAGTCAGGTGGGATTATCAGTCCGAGCCCCTAACCTGTGACTCTTTGTCATAGTGGTGTTAGTAAAGTCAAACTTCTTAAAGAGAGGTTCAGTCCTCCGATAGCTCCAGATACAAGTGTTCCAAGAAACAAGGAAGCAGCTACAAGGCCTGTGACTCAGCCCCTGAAGACCCAGAAAGTAACTTCTAGGGGAAAAAAAAAAAAAAGGAAAAAGGAATATAAACTTGTCTTTCGGTGCTCTGCTTAAATATGAAGAGTAACTGATTTTTATTTTTTTAAGGTGATATTAATCACCTTAATAGTGATAGGGAAAATGGGCTATATTAGCAATTATTACTTTAATACATTATAGTATTATTTAAAAAGTGATGAAGTAATTATAGAATGAAGTAATTATATTAGGTAAAATTTAGATGTGGGGTATTGCAGAGAGCTGTTGGTGGGCTGTGTGTTGACCACCACGCTGGAGTCTCACACAGCACTAGACATGGGCTAACCTGCTGTAGCCACAGTCCCTCTGAGATGGGTGTGGCCTGCCAAGATGTCAATCAATCTGCTCACTGGGAGACTCCGCCTTCTTCCTACCTTGGGAAAGAATGTTAGATGGAACGTCTTTGAAGTCCCCCAATATAAATAAAGCACCAGTGGGGGCCATTTTGTCCTTTTGTTTTTTGCCCTCTGCCAGAGGCCCAGGGGATCTTCTGGCTGCGGGCCCGTCCCATCCCCGCGTTTTGAAACTATTTTCTGTGTTGTGTGGTTTTTTTGTCGCCTTACTTCTTTTAGTCAGTCTTTTACTGATCGGAGAATCTCATCCTTGTCATCCACGCAGGACGTGGAATTGACAGGGTGTGTTGTAAAAGCATTTCAAGCTTTGTAAATGTATATGGTTTATGTAAGAAAGTAAACTGTGGAACTCCTTTGGAAATTGTGATACAATATGAAGAATTCTGTACAGCACATATAAGGCATATGGAAGGAGAACCATGCATGGCACTTAATTGAAACCCAACTCCTTCCCCCTTTCAAAACTAGTCAATGGGCCAGGTGCAGTGGCACACTGCTGTAATCCCAGCAGCTTGGGAAGCTGAGGCAGGAGGATGGAGAGTTCAAAGCCAGCCTCAGCAATTTAGCAAGCTCAACGAGGCTCTAAGCAATTTAGTGAGACCCTATCTTAAAATAAAAAAATAAAAATAAAAAGGGCTGAGGATGTGGCTCAGTGGTTAAGCACTCTGGGGTTCAATCCCTAGTACAAAAAAAAAGTAGTTGGAGGAGGTGATGATTCTCTTGCCCTGAATTAAAGAAAGCCCCGCTGGGTGCGGCAGCGCACGCCTGTAATCCCAGCACTCTGGGAGGCTGAGACAGGAGAATCACGAGTTCAAAGCCAGCCTCAGCAAAGGCGAGGCACTAAGAACTCAGTGAGACCCTGTCTCTACATAAAACACAAAAAAGGGCTGGGGAAGTGGCTCAGTGGTCAAGTGCTCCTGGGTTCAATCCCTGGTACCCAAAACAAAAAAAAAACAAAAAAACAAAACCCCAAGTGACCCTGGATTTTTCTGATCACTTTTGGGAGCTGAGTAGGAAATAAAAGGCTAAGGGTTATTTAAATTACAAATACAGTCTTAATTGAGTAGTTAAATCTTCCCTTCCCAGCTCAGAGTAAATGGAGGGAGACGTGTGAAAGTGGTAGGTCAGGTTCTTTCTCATTACGTCTTTTCACCATTCACCCACTGTCCTCTGGGGTTGGAGGACAGGAAGGAGGCAGGTGATTCCTACTCCACTGGATCTTTTGTAAGATGGCTTCATGATTTCTGGACTTCATGGATATTTAAAGCAGACATTTTCTCTTCCAGGCTTTCATGGAATCTTCAGGAAAGTCCCTCTGAGCCATTTGGACTGTAACTCCCATGACTGGGGAGGATCCATTCTGTGCCTCTGCCTGCCCTGCCCTTAGGCCTAGGTTTCCTGTTGGTCTTCTCTACACAGCTTCCTGTTGATCTTCTGGAGTCCTCTGCCTCTGGAGTCAAATGGCCTTATAGCTCTTTCTCCCACCTGGTCTGCATCTGTGTTCATATGAAACAAATTCTGAGTTTTGGCTGATTCTAACATAACAGTAATCTCCTGGTTTTGCTAACCAAGCAGTTTTTCAATCCATTTTTTTCTGTCCAGTTTTCCTGCTCTTCAGATTTTCTGGGCAAGAGTCAAACGCTAAGCCATTGTCTCCCAAACCTCATTCTCTGAGTGCCCATTTCAGCCTTTGGCTCTAGACTTAAGGTTAGGGAGTAAGTACCTGCACGGTCCCCTTGTGGGTGAAGTAGAACATGACAGCAGTTCTCAAATCTCTCCATACATCTTTAAGTCACAACTCTCCATCTTTTACCCTTTACCAGTACAGGATCAAAGAGTTCTAAAACATTCTTGTGTACCTACTTTAACAAAAATGCAAAAAAGAAAGAAAAAAATGCACCCTGGTTTGGGAAGTCATTTTTACAACCAATATCTGTCATCTTAGAGTATAAGCCATAATCCTCAATTTAACTTCATGCTACACGAGTAACAGTGTACAAGTCAGTATCAGAAAGGCAGAGTACCCAGTGGTTAAAAATGTGGGTTCTAGAGGGTTTAAATTCAAATTCATCTTTTACAAATGATACGATCTTAGACAAGTTAATTAATTCCTCAACAATTTCTTCTGTAGTAAAATGGGCATGAGTTCCCACTTAATGTGTTACTATAAGTCTTAACTAATATAATCCTTTCTGGGGGTGGGGTGCTGGAGATGGAATGTAAGGATTTATGTAAGTTAAGCACATGCTCTAATACTGAACCAGCCCCTAGTCCATTTTAAAATGTGCTAGGCCCATTATTACATGTTGGGTAGTTATTTGTACACTGCAGTCTTGCACAGTAGCTCTTCCACATGCAGACTCTCGTTTAGCCCTGCCTAGAATCTTCTTGCAGTATGTAAAGCAGATTTGTGCTTGCTTTTATTTTTCCCCCACATTTTTATTGGTGCATTATAGTTGAACATATTGATGGGATTTGTTGTTACATATTCATACATGTACACAATACACAGTATAATAACATCATGCATAATAAAATAACAGATGGTTGCTCTCAGACTTTCAGAGGCCAAAAGAGATAATGAGAACCACTTGACTGGTAAACCTTGGACCAGACATTTCTTTCAAGTTAAAATATCCTGAGTTTTATATTTATCCTAAGTTCAAACAGTGTTTCTCAAAAGATGAACTGGACAGCTCAGACATAGTCTCCAGGGACACCCAAAGGCATTGCAGGGACATAAAGAACTATTTCATAAAACCACTCAGCCACACATTGCTGCCCCCTTTCTTCCCATCTCCTGTCTAAACACCCTGATCCTATGACCTTCTCCTCTAGGCCACTTCTTCGCATCCTTTAAAATATCCTGAGGAACACTGTGTACTAATATAGTACTTTACAAAATGTTTTCTTATCATCCATCCCCTGCTCATATTTATGTCACTTAAGAAGAAAGGAGAGGAAGAAGAGAGAAAAGAGAGAAGAAATGATTTCTGAAACGAATGAAGTGTAAAAGAAATGTTGCCTGAGGTGGCACATGCCTGTAATCCCAGCAACTCAGGAGGCTGAGGCAAGAGTCTCACAAGCTTGAGGCCAGACTGGGCAACTTGGCAAGACTGTCTCGAAATAAGAAAGAAAAAGGGTTGGGATGTAGCTTTGTGACAAAGCACCCTGGCTTTAATCCCCAGTCCTGCAGAGGGAGGTGAGGGAAGGAAAGAAAAATTATATTGTTGTGAAACTACTCCACAAGAAAAAGGTGTAGAATTCTCATTCACTCTGTTCCCCAAGCTAGAAAGAACATATAGTTCTGAATGAGGAACCAAAATAACTTAAACATGCCACAACCTTTTGATCCTTAAAGTGATAGTCATGTTGAGCGCGGTGGTGCATACTTGTAATTCCAGTGGCTCTGGAGGCTGAGACAGGAGGATCATGAATTCAAAGCCAGCCTCAGCAACTTAGTGAGGCCCTAAGCAATTCAGCAAGACCTGTCTCTAAATAAAATATAATAAAGGGCTGGGTATGTGGTTCAGTGGTGAAGCACCCATGGGTTTAATCCTCAGTACCAAAAAAACAAAAAAAGTAGTCATTTGGATATATTTACTTTAGGGTGGGAGACAAAAGACAGAACAGAGTGTATATATTCTGGCAAGCCACATAGATGTTCCTCAAAACTGAAGAATTCTTCCCAATGAACCTTAACCATATTAGAACCCATGGTTCCATGAGGCCCAGGGAAGCTTGAATTACACCATATAGTCATCCCCCCATATCCCTAGGTTCTATATCCATAGATTCAACAACAGATTGAAAATATATTTTTTCAGAAATTGAGTCTGTTCCAAACATGTATAGAATTTACATAGCATTACATTGTACTAGATATTATATGTAATATAGAGGTGATCTAAAGTATATAGCAGGATGTGCATAGGTTTTATGCAAATACTACACCATTTTATTTAAGGAACTTGAGCATCTACAGATTTTGGTATCTGCACGGGTTCTAAACCAATCTCCTGTAGATACCACGGGTTGACTGTATTATTTTTACTGCATGCAACAGACTGAAAGTTTATGTCTCCCCCTCCATTTGTATATTGAAACTCTACCTCTCAACATATCATTAGAGAGTGGAGCTTCTGGTATGTGATCAGGCCACAGCGGGCAGAGTCCTCATTAATGGGACTTTTATTATTGGGCCTTTATAAAAGAAGCCAAAGAAAGACCCTTCACCCTTCCTGACATGGGAGGAGACAGTGAGAAAACAGTTGTCTAGGAAGCCAACCCTCACTAGTCACTGAATCTGCCCACACCTTAATCTTGGACTTCCCAGCTTCAGTAACTGTCAGAAGTAAATGCCTATTGTTTATAAGCCACCCACTCTACAGTATCGTGTTATACCATCCTGAATGAACCAAACAACTATATAACACATATAACATATTGATATTGTGATTATATTAATAAAGAGTCAGTGTTTTAGAAGCCAGAATTTCAACATATATCATGGATAATCCTTTTTCCTTTTCTGTACCTATTAAGCTACATTGGTTCACTTTCACTAGCAATCATACTTTGATTTATATAGAGCCAGTGATAGCCCTTAACCTGTATTTGTGTGAATCAGTAAAAGGTGCTTCTTCATCAAGACATTGTAAACCCAATCTGCAGAAAAATGTCATTTTGATTTTTTTTAAAAAAATTAACTTTACTGCCATCTTCTGGAAAAGATGCTTTTATTCTCATTATAAGTACCTTATCTATGATGTCTAGGATGTGAATAAGACCTCCTTAGATGTGACTTCCTTGTGCAGCGCACAACCTATATAACTATATATGACAGAAGCTGTGTTTAGTATATTCTCTAGGCAAACTGATGTACTGGAATATAACTATGGTCAGAGAGATGGTAGCTCCTTGTAAGAAAATTCATTTTTAAAAATAAGCATTTATAATTACTGTGGATTCTTTCTAAATGATTTCTGAATTTACTTAAAGAAGAGGTCATCCATGGATTTTACCTATGTCTAGGTTCAGACTCGGGTTTGTAAGATGAGCAACAGAATGGGTAATGAAGATCCTGAATCTGAAATCTGCCAAAAGCGAAAGCTGAGAAGCTACATTTATAAATTTGTAGTAAATTCAGATCATCACCTTTGACTTTTTTTTCATGTTGGGGATTGAACTCAGCTCCTCAAGTATGCTAAGCACATGCTTTACCAAAGAGCTACATCCCCAACCTCCTTTGATTCTCTTAACTGGAGTTTCCAAGAAAGTACTTTGATAATCCTTTCAAAGTTATGAATGGATAGACACATTTTCAAAGAAAAAGATTCTTTTTGCCTTTTCTCATTGAACTATGAGAGAAGTTCATTTTATATTTAAGCCTTGATTCTAAAAATAGAGAATGATGATTCTCAAAGTAGGTAAACCACCGCAAAAAGACAAAAGCTTACTGCTATGGTTTGAATGTGTCCCCCAAAGTTCATGTGTTAGAAGAAACAATCTCCGGTGCAAGAGTGTCAAGGGGCTGGGGTTGTGGCTCAGGGGTAGAACACTTGCCTGGCTCATATGAGGCATTGGGTTCAATCCTTAGCACCACATGAAAATAAATTAAAAAAATAAAGTTAAAAAAAATTTTTTTTAAAAAAAGAGTATCGAGAGCTGAGATCTTTGAAAGGTGATTAGGTCATGAGAGCAGAACCTTCATGGAATGGATAACTGCTAATATTGTGGGAGTAGGTTAATTATCACTGATGTGAGTTCCTGATGAAAGAATAAGTTTGGCGGGGCATGGTGTCACACACCTGTAATCCCAGCACTTTGGGAGGCTGAGACAGGAGAATCGCAAGTTCAAAGCCAGCCTCAGCAATGGCCAGGTGCTAAGCAACTCAGTGAGACCCTGTCTCTACATAAAACACAAAATAGGGCTGAGGATGTGGCTCCGTGGTCGAGTACCCCTGAGTTCAATCCCCAGTACCAAAAATAAATAAATAAATAATAATAATAATAATAATGATGATGTTTGGCCCCTTTCTTACTCACTCTCAATTCCAGCCCACTCTCAGACTCTTTTGCCCTTCCATCTTTGACTGTGGGATGATGTAGCAAGAAGGTCCTCATCATATACAGCCTGTCAATCTTGGACTTCCTAGCCTCCAGAACCATGAGACAAATAGACTTCTATTCTTTATAAATTACTCAGTCTTGGGTATTCTGTTACAGCAACACAAAACAGACTGAGATACCAACTATCTGCAAACCATTCCCACTTGGCCCTATCATAAAGAAGTTTACTCTATCAGAATAAATCGGGAGACCAAAAATATTTCTGAGAAGTTACATCTAGTTCTTTAACAGAAAAAATTTTTTTAAAAATATTTTTAGTTGTAGATGGACATAATACCTTTATTTTATTTATTTATTTTTATGCAGTGCTGAGGATTAAACCCAGTGCCCCACATGTGCTAGGCAAACACTCTACCACTGAGCCACAAACCCAGCCTCAAGAAAAATTTTGAAAAATACATGTAATTATAACATTAATTTATTTCCCAGAATTCTATATTGATATGTAATAGCTATGTATAAGAAATTATCTCACATATCTTTAAAATATATTATCAGGTCATTAATGATTCTTCAAATCACAATTTGGAGCTTACAAAGAGTCTATTCAAACTTGCAAGTGGTGGTACAATCGGATGATTTTAATATTCTCCCCATCCTTGCAGCACTGTCCAATAGAGCTTCCTGTGATAATGGAAATGTTCTATACCACACTCTCCAATACAGTAGCCACTAGCCCTTTGTTGCCATTGAGCACTTTGAATGTTGTTCATATGACTGAGGAACTGAATTTCTAATCTGACTTAATTAACATTTATTTAAATTTATTTTGAAATAGCCATCTGTGGCTAGTAGAAACTGTGTTAGGCAGCACAGCTTACACATGCTCTTCCATCTGCAAGGATTGCCTTTATTTCTGCCTTTGTTGGAGAAACTCCTCCAAATAAATAAGTGGATGGATGAATAAGTTCACATGTTCCTGTTAGGCCTGCATATACAGCTGACAATATCAGTTGTGCTGCAAAAGTGGTATGCACTTAATTTCACTGGTTTTTGGGTTTTTTTTTTTTTTGTTTTTCATTGCTGAGCATCAAATCCTGATTTTTGCCCATGCTAGCAAGCTCTCTGTCACTGAGCTACACCCCCAGTCCAATTTCACTGATTCTTATCATCAAACATCTTTATACAATATTCCTTTGGCTATTTGAATATTCTTAGTTTTTGGTGATTTTGGATGTTGAACAAGGGGAGGTGTAGGTTGGAAAAGACATACTGGGTTTTTACCCAAACCACATTCCAGCCTTCACCAATCTGACTTTCAAGTTGAAAAGCTAAATTCACATCTGTTATTATGAAACCGATTTAATTACTGACTCAAGCAAGTAGAAAAAAAAATGAACATGTTATACTAGGGAATAAGGCTTTTTATAAGCAAGTTCTTCTGAAAGCAGAAAAAGGAAAGCCAGAGAGTTGGAAAGTCACTTTGCACATACACTGCACAGACTACCCTTTCAGAAACAGGCTTGGGGCAGTGCAAAAGCCTCAACTGAAAACAACAGTGCAGTGTGTGGCTCATGAAGGGACAGAGTGTGCCTTCTTTAGAAAAAAAACCTTCCATTGGGCCTCGCTCTCTGCTCCAAACACATGCAGGGCCACATGGGCAGCAATTAGAGAGTACCACAGGCCAGCTTTTACTGTTTTCCACCCATAAAAGTGGTTTGAACATTCAGTAGAGAGTGTTTTTCTACTTTTATTTTTTCCCTGTGCCTCACTCTCCTCTGTTTTAATTAGTCATCTACTCTCACATTGAATACAGATCAATTACCTTAAATCTAGACCATCATCACTGGTTCATTAAAGTGAGAGATTCGTGGAAAGAGGGATCTTGCTTTTGGACCCGAACTAAAATATAAATCATACTAAGGAAATTCCCTCTAATAATTGTTAAAACCCCTTTCATTGTGAATATCCATCAAATTAGCAGACAATAAAATGCTAGAGTAGAATAGTTCTTCTGAAAGTGAAGAGAAATCAGATGAGATCAAATACTCCAAAATACTTAGAGGCAGGGCATAGTGGCACATTTCTTATCTCAGTTACTTGGAAGGATGAGGCAATAGGATCGTCAAGGTTTATGAAGTCAGCCTGGACACCTTAGTGAGATCCTATCTCAAAATAAAATTTAAACAAGGGCTGTGGATGTAGATCAATGGTAGAGTGTTTGCTTAGTATGTGTAAGGCTCCGGGTTCAATCCTCAGTACTGAAAATAAAAAGGCAGTTAGACTTGGAAGAGACCAACCCAATCCCTCCTTTCATAGGTGACAACAGTCTTAGAGAAGAAAAGGACTTTCTCAAAGTCACAGAATAATTAAGTGGCAATCCTAGAAGGAGAATCAAAGTCCCTGACTTAGAAAAGCAAGCTTTCCTTAGCCAGTCTTTCTGTTTTCCCACCAAAGAACCCCAGTGGTAGAGGAGTAGGATTGCACTTCACTCCTTGCGTCAGGGCTGAGTACTCCTCCAAAGCTATCATTTCGTTGAGAAGTCTTTTTTAAAAAACCTCCAGTGCTGTGCTAGGGTTGTGGCTCAGCGATACAGTGTTTGCCCCTCATGTATGAGGCACTGGGTTCGATCCTCAGCACCACATAAAAATAAATAAATAAAATAAAGGTATTGTGTCCATCTACAACTAAAAACATTTAAAAAATAAAAACCTCTAATTTTTTTTACCAGTTTTAAATTTTTATTTCATTAACTTAAAAGGTAAACAAAATTGTGTACTTTAAACGTTATCAATCCTATCTAAAACATGCTTATACTAAAGACAAATCAATACAGGATTTCAAATAATTGAGGGTAGAGTCTTTTTTTTTTTTTTTTTTTTATTTTATTTTTTATTTATTTTTTTTATTTAAATGCATTTCAAGTCATAGTACATAAACAGAGCTCAGTTTTTCCATTTCTCTGGTTGCAAATCATAAACAGTCACACTATTTGTGTCTTCATACATGCACCAGGGGTAGTAATGACCCATTC
>CM053404.1:71634501-71645000 GCA_028644305.1 Xerus rutilus
CTGGCTCTGCTTACCCGTGCGAGTGAAATTTCCTTCCGTGCTGTCCAAAAGCCGGGTGGGAGAAGGTTGTACCGCAGTTTCTGGTCTTTTGTTTGGGGAGACTGGTAGCTGCGTCCCTCTAAGCCGCCATCTTGCCGGAAGTCCGAGGGTAGAGTCTTTTGTTTGCTTAAAAATATTCTTGGGGGGTGGGGTTGTGGCTCAGTGGTAGAGTGTATGCCTAGCATGCATGAGACACTGGGTTCCATCCCCAGCACCACATAAAAAAACTAAATAAACAAAACAAAGGTATGGTGTCTATCTGCAACTAAAAATATTTTTACAAGTAAAAATAAAAAAAAATAATAAAAATATTCTTGGGCTGGGCTATAGCTCAGAAGAGTGTGTGCTTAGCATGTGTGTTACTGAGTTTGATCCCCAGAGCCAGAAAAAAATTTTTCCTAAAAACCTCTTCATTGAAGACAAAAAGGAATTCTTTCTTTTATACTGGATAAAAGCTAGATGCAAACTTCTGACGTAAATGCATTTCATTCTCAACTCTGATGATGAAAAGCACAAAAGCTCACAGTTTGGTGAGATGCGAACAAAAAAGCGTCTATACCCTCAGACACAGAAGAATCCTCCATTCATTTCTCTTACAGTAAGTACCACATACTCAATACTCATACCAAACATTTCCTTTTTTACCTCCCTGTCTGTTGTAAACTTGGATTGCCACCTCCTGTTTTATTGTGTCCTTGTTTTTAGGTGAGGTATCATTTCTGTTGCATACAACATTTCTGACTTACCTGAAGGAATATATTGTCCAACTGGTAAGCATACATCTTGAATTTCTGTGGTGATAGGATTTTTAACAGTCTTGCATATGGGGACCCATCTTTCCTCCATAATGGTCTTCTTATTTTTAAATAAGTAGGACAGATACAGATAAACCTGTCTTTGTTATGTTGGGACTGTGTAGCAGCACAAACCATCTCCACAAGTCACACAGCAACAACCCAGGACTGGCAAGGAGAAAACCAAAGGTCAGTCCCTCTCCCTCACATTGAAAAAGTTGAGTTGAAAGAGAAAATTTATTCTATGCATTCATGGAGGATGTTGAGAAATACAAACATCACGGTCCCTGTCACTAGAAGCTTATGATGAGGATATTAGTAATGATTTCACCTGAAAAGCAGGAGGCAGGCAGTCTTCTGAAATGACTCTAGGGTACCATAGTCCCAAATCAGTGAGGACAATTTAGGCATCACGCTATTGAAACAAGCACTTCACATTCATAGACATGATGCCTCCCAATAAACCACAGAAATTTACACATGTGGGGCTGGGGTGTGATTCTGTCGGAAAGTGTGCTGAGCATGCTCAAAGTCCTGGGTCCCAACCTCAGCTCTGAGAAAGAAGAGGAGAAGAAGTAGAAGAAAGAGACACTTAACACAATGGCTTCCTAATTGGTCCAGATATCTCCAGAAGTCAGGCTTCTCTGCTTTCCTAGCAGAGACCAGAAGTCCCAGAGTCTCATCCCCAGAGTTGAACCTCTGGTTTGGATCAGGTTCCTTTCTTGATACTGAAACATTTCTCAGAATTTCATCTTTGCTACCAGAGACTTTATTTCTCCTTAACAGAAGCAAATAAGGTGAGAAAGGCAAGTGAAGTTAAATAGAGGAAGAGCTTCAAATGCAAACTGAGCATAGACCTGTAAATTTACGGCAAAATGGTCAGGATTAGGAACTGAAGTTTGTTTATAAAAGTGGTAAACAACACAATCATTATAAATACCTCTGAAATCCCCACCTAACAGAGACATTTTTATTTTACTGAAAAATTACCATTTGGGGTGACAAGCCAGAAAATGAGCCAGGTGCACTCCTGTAATCCCAGCGGCTGAGGAGGTTGAGGCAGGAGGATTGAGAGTTCGAAGCCAGCCTCAGCAATTTAGCGAGCCCCTAAGCAAGGCCCTTGCTGAGGCAAGACCCTGTCTCTAAATAAAATATTTTTTAAAAGGGCTGGGGATGTGGCTCAGTGTTTAAGAGCTCCTGAGTCTAATCCCTGATACCAAAAAAAGAAAAAGAAAGAGAAAGTAAGTTGTGATAAATATGTGGATAATTCTAGATGTTTATTCAAGTTAATCTAATTATTGGGCTCTTTGTGGTAGACATTAATAATTTTTGGTAGTGATAAGATTAGAAGCATGAATATGATATTTGGGAACTGAATTTAAGTGGGAAGAAAGATTCAGGACAAAAATTAAGATTTAAAAAACAAAGTCCAGGAAAAAGCACTGGACTGCTTTTCACTGTGAGAGGAGCATACTATAGTAATTTTGTATTTGATATCAATAATTTTGTTTTTATTTATACCATTTGAGTTGGGGTACCTTGCCATTAGGACAAGAGCTTGCCTTTTTTTTTCTTTTTTTCAGTACTGGGTATTGAATCCAAGGGTACTTTACCACTGAGCTACATCCTCTGCCCTTGTTTAAATTTTACTTTGAATCAGGATCTTTCTAAGTTTCCCAAGCTGGCCTTAAACTTGCAATCCTCCTGCCTCAGCCTCCCAAACAGCTGAGATTACAAGAATGTGACACTTGCCTTACAAGATTACAAGAATGTGAGAGCTTGCCTTTTCCAATCTTGAGTGATCCTTAGTCTTTACCTATGATTTCACTTACTTGACTAATTCCTCTTTGGCAAACAATATGCTATACAATAAATGGTTGGACTTCAGTGAATTACTGTACCCTTGATATAAAATAGAATTATTTAGATAAAACTCTGCTTTTGTTCATATGCTGCCATTGGGGCATGTGATAGTATGAGTACAGCTTACAACACCTCACGCCTCCTTATATATTACATATTAATTTCAACTAGCTAGAGGCTGTGGTTTTTATGGTGTAAGTAGACATATGACCCTTTCATTAGGGTAATTTACAGTCCAATGTCCATTTATTTTATAACAGATTGAAATTACTGGTAGGCTTAAGTTAATTTGTAACTTGCAAGTAAGACATTTTGCAAATCTGAGCTCAAAGTATGATACTTTGGGTTAAAGTGTGAGTTCATTTATTAACAGTTTAGGATCTGAAGATCCTGACCAAAGGCCATGGGGTGATTTTTGGGGGGACTTTGCTGGTACCAGTTGAGAAAACAATATATTTTCCTATTAAGGAAAATGAATCTCATTTAGGGGCTCTGAAGGTAGAGAGAACAGTGCATTTGATATAGAATATGTAAAATTAGGCCTATTCATGGCTATTCTTACACATTTCATCACAAAGAGAGCCCATGACAAAACACCAAAGTAGTATATACAGGTGGGCACCAGACTAACAGTAAAAGAAACAGGGAGTTTAGAACTTCAGCGATTATATTTTCACATTGAGTAAGGATTATCCTTCTAGCAAGTATAAGAAAGATTTTTTTTTTTTGGTCCCGGAATTGAACTCAGGGGAACTCAACCACTGAGCCACACCCCCAGCCCTATGTTGTGTTTTATTTAGGGACAGGGTCTCACTGAGTTGCTTAGTGCCTTGTCGTTGCTGAGGTTGGCTTTGAACTTGCAGTTCTCCTGTCTCAGCCTCCCTAAGTGCTGGGATTACAGGCGTGCACCACCATGCCTGACATAAGAAAGATTTTTAGCCCCAAAGAAAGCAATGGTCTCAGTTATTTGAAAGGCAAGAAAAAAATTTCATTTGGCATTTCAGGCTAATTTGTTTTTAACTTTTAGGTTAAAAATATAATAATTTAAATATTTAACAATCACTGAATTTTATAGTATTTTGGGGGCAGAATAGATAGATGATTTTCACGGAGGCTAAAACGTACATATTAGATTAACCCAAGTTTTTGCCAAGCCAGATGTTGGAAATCCAGTAAGCTCTCCATTATTGTAACAAATACCTGAGACAAGCAATTTATAAACAGGAAAGATCTATTCTGGCTCATAATTTTGGAGGTTTTAGTATTTAGCTGGTTGCCCCCACTGCCTTTGGATCTATAGTGGGGTAGCCTAAAATGGCAGAAATGTGGGACAGAGCAAGTTGCTCACTTGGATGTGAAAGAGAGAGGAAGAGGAAGGAGTTGAGATCTCACTCTGCTTCAGAACACATTCCCAATGACCTAAATGTCTTAAAGTTTCCACCACCTCCCAATAGTGCCATGGACTGGGAGCCAAACCTTTAACACATAGGCCTTTGGTGGACATTCCCGATTCAAACTGGAATCTGGAATCACTAGTGGTAAGCAGCAACTTGTGGTCCACTTGGGCAAACTTGAATGGATAAATAGTGATGGTTGAAAGATTCATGCTGAACTGGACACAACACATTCCATGTAACCAAGAGATCTTTATTCAAAGGAGGGCGATGGCAGAGAGAGAGAGAGCACACCGGGCGGTGGCTTTTTATATACCTTAGGAAGGGGGAAGAAGGGGTTGGTAATGTATCTCTGGGTTTGCATCGTGCCGGTTACTGATTGGTCCAAACAACCCCCTCAATGTCATGTAGGCCATGTCACTATGAGGAGTCGAAAGTCAAGGCCCATGGGGAATCGAAATCTAGGAGTTAGGGCGGGGCATGTGCTTAGCCCTACAAGGTGAAACTGTATTATATGTTATTATAGTGCAACATGCTATATGAACATACAGTATTTAACATAAACCAGGTGTTATGAACTGAACTCCATCCTCTCAAAATTCATAGCGGAAGCCCTAACCCTTTGTACCTCAGCATGTGACTGTATTTGGCAATAGGGCCTTTGAAGAGTATAGTACTCCCTCACTATTCATAAGAGTTACATTCTAATACCACCTTATGTATGTGTGTGTTTTTCCTATACATACTGTAAAGCCTAATTTATAACTTAGGCACAGTAAGAGATTAACAAACAATAACTATAACATAAAACAAGTATAACAATACAGTGTAAAAAAGTTATGTGAATATGGTCTCTCTCAAAATATCTTAATTTCTTATTGCTCTATAGTAATACTTTCATACTGTAGCTCAATAAGGTAACTTAAATTTCAGAAAGCAAAACTATAGATAAGGAGAGACTATGATAAGTAACTTAAAATGAGATCCTTAGATTGGGCCCTACACCCACGGCACTGAGGTTCTTACAAGAAGAGAAGATTAGGGGACACAGAGACATCAGGGCACAGTGCACAGAGGAACAGTCATGTAAAGAGGCAGCAAGAGCATGGCAACCTACAAGCCAAGAAAGAGGCCTCAGAAGAAACCAAACTTGCTGACACCTTCATCCTGGACTTCCAGGCTCTAAAACTGAGAAAATAAATTTCTGTTGTTTAAGCCCCCAGCCTATGGTAGTTTGCAGCGAAGCCCAAGCAAAGGAATACAGCAGGAATCAGGGAAGGCCACCTGGAGAAAGGGCCAAGCTAAGGGAACTGTCCAATTTTGGCACAAGAGGTTAGCATGTGTGAAAGCCTAGAGGATAAATAGTGATGGTTGAAAGGTTCATGCCGAACTTTCTTGTGACTTAAAAGACCTCAAGTATGGGGCTGAATGTCCAAATGCAGAGAGCAATGGGGAGGTGTCATGCACATTTGTTATTTTTTTTAAATTTTTTTTTTAGTTGAAGATGGACAACATGTCAATTCCATGTCCCGCTTGGATGACAATGATGAGATTCCCCGACCAGTAAAAGACTTACTAAAAGAAGTAAGGTGACGAAAAAAACCACACAACACAGAAAATTGTTTCAGAATGTAGAGATAGGATGGGCCCACAGCCAGATGACCCTCCGGACCTCTGGCAGATGGTAAAACGGCAAAAGGACAAAATGACCCCTACTGGTGCTTTATATTGGGGGACTTCAAAGACTTTCCATCAAACTTTCTTTCCCAAAGTAGGAAGAAGGTGGAGTCTTGCAGGCAGCAGGTTGACATCTTGGCAGGCCACACCCATCTCAGAAGAGCTGCAGCTACAGCAGGTCAGCCCTATCTCTAGTGCAGTGTGGGACTCTTGCATGGTGGTCCACACACAGCCCACGGATGGCTCTCCACAGACACATATACCTTTATTTTATTTATTTATTTTTATGTGGTGCTGAAGATCAAACACACTGCCTCACACGTGCTTGGCAAGCATTCTACCACTGAGCCACAATCCCAACCCCATTTTGAGATGCCCAACATCTAAATACCTTTCCCATTTCAGGAGAATCCCTAAGTAGGTGAGAATAAGCTTAAGGGGAGTAGATACCCTATCTTTGAACTCTCTGGTTTACAGAACATGGCATATTGACCTAAACATGCTAGTACATCTTCTTTGTAGGACTTTGACTTGAGGGAGAGGGAGACAAAGGACAGGATGGTTAGAAATGGCTCACCCCTGGAGAAACCCAGTGTCTAGTGATAAGACAGAAGGTACTGGAAGCATGAAGCATGTGTAGTAACAAATTTCCAAATGACAGGATGGCAGGTATCATGTGGAAGAGTTGGGCAGCAGTAAGTGAAGTAGGGTAAACAAACTGAGTGTTGATTTCCATAACTTAAGCAGGCCATTTCTGTTTCACAATTTTAGTTGTACTTATCTCCTTGCACTTCTGTTATTTTTCAAAGTCTGTTCCTTAGCCTCTCTTGACAATTCGATGAGTTACATTATATTATTTTTAAAAAACATTTCCTTTTCTACTGGGCACAGTGGCACATGCTTGTAATCCCAGCATTTTGGGAGACTGAGACAGGAGAATCGTGAGTTCAAAGCCAGCCTCAGCAAGGGCGAGGCGCTAAGCAACTCAGTGAGACCCTGTCTCTACATAAAACACAAAATAGGGCTGGGGATATGGCTCAGTGGTTGAGTGCTCCTGAGTTCAACCCTGGTACCAACAAAACAAAACAAAACAAAACAAAAATCATTCCTTTTCTGCTTATGATAGTGTGAATTGTTTTTTCTTGGCTGCAACAAAGAATCCTTAGTAAGGCCACATGGGTCTTTAAGACTGTGAAGAGTTTTCTAAGCCACATTATAGAGTTTCGACTGCCCAAAAGTCAAGGAAAAAGGGACCAGAAACTTTTCTGCACCTAAACTTTTGAGCAGAACATAATGTGATCAGATTTTCACTTAAGGATAATCACTTTGGGTAGTGTGCAGAATAGATTGAGACCGAAATGGAAGATGGAAGAAGAGGAAGGAGTGACAGAAGTCAGAACACTGAGGTAACAGAATAGGCAATGAAGATGGTTACCTACACCCCCCAGGTCATAGGAGGAAGGAAAGAGGCAGAACAATTGGAGAGAAATGTAGCTGGTTATGAGTGATGAATGACAGACAGTTGAGACCTTTAAAAACACGGACCCTAAAACCATGAGAGTATTAACCTCATGTAGAAAACAAGACAGAAGCCATCCAAGTTTCATTGCCCTCTGCTCAATAAAAGTCTACATGCTGGTGCCCACTTGTCCTAGCTGCTAGCCACTGAAGACCACCCACAGTTGCATCACTATCTGACCATGAATAAAGAAAACGTCATACCTCTTGTCAGGGCCTCTAAGCTTCACTTTCAGGTCATAGTAGAATGCCATTAGAATGATTTCTCAGCACCAAATACTTCTCTTCTCGTATCCCTGTTTTCCTTGGTAACCACCCAGGCCACAAGTCTTTCTGGTCAGAACCTCTCCTGAAGCCCACTAGAATTTCTGCTTTGTCATAAGCAGATTCCCCTTATCTTCCACCTCTTTTCCCACTATTCTTTCTACCTCTCTGCTTTCACAGAAAACTGGCTCATCTCCACAGATACTGCTTCACTTGAGACCCCTCTTAGGTAATTTACTCTCTTATAGCCCAGAGATCTCCAAGTCAGGAGGTAGAATTGATAATGTTCTCTTGACTTCTCCACTCTCTTGCAACCCCTCTGCAATTATGAATCTCAGCCCATCTGATACACCCTTTTCAAGGTCTTCTAACTTCCTCCTTGCTCTCCCTTAGTCTTTGCCACCTAGCTCACAGTGCACCTTCCCACTTATCCCAGTGACCTCAAACTTCAGACACTTCATCTCAAGTGACTTCCAGACCACATCCATCTTCAAACCTTGGATTTGGTGGCCACCTAAAAGTCTACCATTTCCATCATCACTAATTCAGCAAGCCTCCTCTCTAGTTTGTTAAAGTCATCCTGTTGTGACTATTCTTCTAACCTCGAAATTTTCAGAGTCAACTTCTTAACTTCCTTCCTATTCATTAGCTCCATTCAATTCAGGGTCTTTATTATTTTCATTAAATTTCATGCCTACCATATAACTCCTTTTCACCTCTGCCCTTTCTTTGCAACTGCCCAATAACTTTCAACCCTGAATAAATTCTATGATCTGCCTTTTCCATGTCTGTACCTAATGCAGGTCCACTAAAGAAAAGGGGTCAGAATACCAGACAACAGAGCAGATGAACATTACTATAAACTCATGATCATTGGTGTCAAGCACCCAAACTTAGTAAGAAATGTTTCTACATTTCTTTAGTTAACATGTTCTCCTTTTATTTGCTTATTCTAGATCTTTTCCACTTTTCTCAAACTTGGAAACTCCTCCATTCCCCTCACTTTCATCCATCTCTTCTTGATCCTCAGCCTCTTTCTATTGGATCAATTCCCTTAGCTTTAAAACATGTTCTGGGGCTGGGGTTATGGCGCAGTGGTAGCGTGCTCACCTAGCACGCATGAGGCACTGGGTTCGATCCTCAGCACCACATAAGAATAAAATAAAGATATTCTGTCCACCTACAACTAAAAAATAAATATAAAAAAAAACATGTTCTATTATTTCCCACCTTAAAAAACAAATCAATGAAAACTGTCCTAGCCATGGACTCCCTAGCCATCTACCTCTGTCTTTTTCTTCCCATTCATAGCTGTGCTTCTTAAATCTGCATATCCAGTCACTACTTCATCACTGCTATGGTTAGGATTGTGGTTTATCCTCCAAGGCTCATGTGTTAGAGTCTTGGTTCCCAGTATGGTGGTAATGGGATCTTTAAAAGGTAGGACTATTGGGAGGTCCTTAGGTCACTAGGGATGTGCCCTGAAGAGACTGAGGTTTAACTCTTAGGACTCTGGTTAGTTCTCACAAGAGGAGGGTTATAAAAGCCTAAGCCTCGGGCTGGGGCTGTAGCTCAGTGGTAGAGCACTTGCCTAGCATGAGTAAGGCACTGGGTTCGATCCTCAAATAAATGAATAATATAAAGATTCATCAAAAACTAAAAAAATATTAAAAAAAAAAAAGCCTAACCCTGGTCCATGCAGCTTTCTGGCTTCCTTTTGATGATGTGATTTCTCATTCTCACTCACATTCCTGCCATTCATCATGGGGCCCTTATAAGAGCCTGAGCCATGCTGTTTGGACTTTCAGCTTCCAAACTATGAGCAAAATAAAACTCTTTTCTACATAAAGTTAGCTTGCCTCACATATTTTGTTTTAGTAACACAAAATGTTCAACAATGTTCAATTATCAGTCAACTCAGTGCAGACACTCTCACTGGAAGACCTCTTGCTTAAATCAACAGAATAGGTATTTGGTTTAACTTACTGACTTTTCAACAGCATTCAACAAACTCAGCCACTCCCTCTTGTTCCACACATTTATTTCCCTTAGCTTCCATTGCTTTCACTTTCCTGATTTTGCTCCAATATGTCTGACAACTAAAGAGAATCATTAGGTATTCCTCTTCTACAAAGTCTTTCAATATTGTTTGAGACTTGGACAATATTGTCCAAGTCTGAGTTCTAGGCTCATTTTTAAAATCTCTCTATATTCTCCTCCCCTGCAACCAATCAAACTCACCCCAGGCTTCAAATCCATCTGTTGTAGTGAATTCCAAATGTATATCTCCAGATGGGATGTATTCTCTGAGCTTTTGTAAATTTACATGCAGTTAGCTGCTCAACATCTCTATTTGCATATCATATTTTACAGGTATCTGAAACCTAGTGTGTTCAAAACTAATTTTCTCTCTCAAACTTGCTTCTCCTCTAACTTTTCTCCATATTAATAAATGACACTAGCTTTTATGCAGGCCAAACTTATTGCTTGCTTCCCATTAACTTCTAACACTGTAAGTAAATAGTTACAAGCCTGACAATTCATTCAACAAATAATCGTAGAGGAGCAACTATTTTCAGGGACTTTTAAAAGTACCAGAGATACAGTGTAGGACAAAAAAGACAAAAATCTCTGTGCTTGGGCTGGGATTGTGGCTCAGTGGCAGAGCGCTTGCCTCACACATGTGAGGCACTGGGTTCAATCCTCAGCACTGTATAAAAATACATAAACAAAATAAAGATATTGTGTCCACCTATAACTAAATTTTAAAAAAATCTCTCTTCGCTGTAGTGTTTGTATTTTAGTAATACAAGACATGTGACCATAACATTTTGTCTGCCAATAATAGACACATGTTCAATAAATGTTAACTCCAGTATACCATTTCATGTGAAGATGACTGATCACTCCCTGTATAAGTTAACTGTATCACACTTAAAAAACAACTAAG
>CM053404.1:71645100-71707573 GCA_028644305.1 Xerus rutilus
TGTAATCCCAGCACTTAGGGAGGCTGAGACAGGAGAATCGCGAGTTCAAAGCCAGCCTCAGCAACGGCGAGGCGCTAAGCAACTCAGTGAGACCCTGTCTCTACATAAAACACAAAATAGGGCTGGGGATGTGGCTCAGTGGTCGAGTGCCCCTGAGTTCAATCCCCGGTACCAAAAAAAAAAAAAAAAAAAAAAAAAACAACTAAGTTGAACTAACTTGAATATGTTTTCAATAAAAAAATTGAGGGAGCTATAAATTTATACCCTGGAAACCTAAAAAAATGAAAATTGTCTCTGCATATTAAAGTACAGTAACCTGAAAGAAGTGTTCTACAGCATTCACTAATACAGCACATATTTATTAAACATCTGCTTCTAGCTATGTACCTAGTACTATTGATGATTGTGTACGATGTCACCCTACCTGCAAGCTAACAAGCTAGCCTAACAGTTTCATGAATGTTGGAAGAAAACACCTGGATCAGAGACAAAGGACTTTATACTTCACAGCATAACAAGCGGCCTGAATTTCCATATTCTCTTTGGTTCCTCTAACCCCCTTCCCCCAATGACATACCATGGGGGAAGCCCGGGTGCCCACTGTGCATGCAGAGGGTTTGTGTCAAAGCTGAGGAAACCTCAAGTTTAAGAAATATTGATATTCTATAATGAACTGCAAACCAACTGGCTAAGCCTTTGGACAGGAGGGGGAGGAGGAGGGATTATCTTTATTATACTGGACACCAACAATCTTGCTTTTTGTTCTGAAGGGAAGTACTTATTTCAGTGTTCTAAAGCTGTTCACTATACACATGTGTTTGAAAAGATAGCTAGCTATATTAGTAAGGAAACAGAAACTCCACAGAAACAGAACCAACAATATGCATATTTACACATAAATTTAAGAATTTAATTTAAAGCCATAAATTTAATTGGATCACTCTGCAGATACTACAGACTAGCTCATTTGACAGATAAAATTAACCATCACAGTAGCCCAGAACAAAAGCCATTAGTCTGCTCACAAGTGCAAAACCGTGAATACCCGTGGGCAATATTTCCCAAAACACTTAATTTTTAAAACTCATTACTAGGGCTGGGACTGTAGCTCAGCGGTAGAGCGCTTGCCTCGCATGCGTGAGGCCCTGGGTTCGATCCTCAGCACCACATACAAAGCAGTAAAATAAAGACATTGTGTCCATCTACAACTAAAAATATATATAAAAAAAAAAAAAAAAAAAACAACTCATTACTAGTTTCTTAGATTATCTCTGCATCTCCCAATTACACCTCTTAAAACTTAATAAGAAATTAATTATAAAGACAAAGTGGTGGGGGTGAGATTTCCCACACAAGTATCATCTGAGGACAATTTTATAGGGTGGCCAATAAATTTATTTTCAGGGATAACATTGAAAATGGGCTTCCAAGGTTCACAGATTAGTGTGGCGGCTCCAGGAGACATTGCATAATAAACCTAGGTGCCGTCGTTTGGTCATCTGCTTTCTGGGTGAGTTCACCAGGCTTAAAGGATCTTGGATCCCTATTCCATCCGGCCCCTGCCCCAGCCCCTGCCCCTGGCTTGACCCCGACTCAGAGGCGCGGCGCGCCCCTCTTTGCTCCGCCTCCGGGCCTCCCTTCAGCCCCCGCGCTTCCGGCCCCGCGCGGAGGACTATGGGAGCGGCTTCCTTGGATTCCGCCCCTGGCAACCGTTCTGGCGCGGGCTCGGCCTGCGGAGGCTCAGCGCAGATTCGCGCACACCGCTGCGTCTTCCTTGGGCCCCACTCGCAGTCATACCACTCCTTTCAGCGAGAGGTAGGAGAAAGGCTTCGGGGCTGGAGCGCCTCAGGACTTCTCGCGGTTGTGCATGAGGCGCGCGGATCCCGCCGTGGGCCGCCTCCTGCTTGTGGTGTGGGGCCTGCGGAGGGGTGGAGAGCCGACTCTGCCCGCCCTCGCCCCCTTCCCGCCTACCTGTGGCTGAAGTCTGTGGTACCCGCGTCTTGTGTACTTCCCCTGTTGACGCTGGCGTTGGTTCGCACATATCGGTTTCCATAATTAACTCCCGTTTTTGTTGCTCCTTCTAAAGGGATGGGCGGGTCAGTTCTTGAGATGGCCATACCAGGTCGTCACACTTTAACGAAGGATCTCCAAACACAGTAAGACCATTGCACCGGCTCTTGAGTTTCACAGCAGACACAGCGACCATTCCTTTTTAATTCTTATGTCAAGTTTTTGGATATTGTCTAATAAAAGGTTGAGCCAGAAATTAAGGCAAAAGTTCACAAAAGAATGCATAAAGAGCCGAGCGCGGAGGCGCAAGCCTATAATGCCAGCACTTCGGAAGCCTGAGACAGGAGAATCTCCAAGTCCAAAGCCAGCCTCGGCAACTGCGAAGCACTAAGCAACTCAGTTGAGACCCTGTATCTATATAAAACACAAAATAGGGCTGGGGATGTGGCTCAGTGGTTAAGTACTCCTAAGTTCAATCCCTGGTACCAAAAAAAAAAAGAAAAAGAAAAAATGCATAAAGTACGTAAAAATTACACACTAAATATAGTCGATTCTCTGTATCCCCAGGGAATTGGTAACAAGACCCACTCCCCCTTAATTCTAAAATTCTCAATTGCTCGTCTCATACAAAATTGCATATAATTTATACAATCCTTCCATATATGTATAAGTCATTTTTGGATTACTTAGAAATCCTAACACAATGTAAATGTTATGTAAATAGTTATTATAACCAATTATTTAGAGAATAGTGACAAGCAAAAGTCTGTTCAGATATAATTTTTTCTTCCAAGTACTTCACAGTTTGCAATTGAGTCCGAGGATGCAGACTCCGAAGATATGGAGGGCTGGTTACTGGTTTCCCAAGATTTTTTTCTAAGCCTAAAATTCCAGTTTTTCTGTTTACCAGGCTGATTTTCTGGTTGTAATTGAGAAGCTACAATAGACATGTTGGAAGTAGACTGTCCATCAAAGTAGAAGTGTCTTAAGAAATAACGTTAACATTTAACAAAATGTTTTACTGGCACTTAATTATACTGAGGTGATATTATCCTCAAACTATTTCAAAATGAGAAGCTTCTTGTGTTAACACACAAGCTTCTTTTGAGAGAACTTGGAGAATTGAGAAACCCTGAGCAGTAATATTTATTTTGCCAAATGTAGCTGTTAGTAGATAATTGCTTTCACAATTAGATTTGTTTTCCACATCTTTAAAATTAGTGTATTCCACAAAATGTCTGTTCAACTAAAGTTTCTCCCAGATATAAATTTTTTACAATCTGGTTTACAACCCAGGAAAAAAGGATCTCTAATTCTAAAAGTTGTTTGTTAATATGGAAGGTAGACTATTTAAATAGGGCTCATAATCAGGAAGTTCTTGCTTAGCATAATGATTCTCAAAGTAGGATCCCTGGACCAGCAGCATCACTTGGTAGCTTGATAGAAATGCACATTCTATGGACTTGAGAGGGTGATGATATCCCCCACTCAAGACTTACTGAATCAGAAAAATGATGGCTAGGGAGAAGCAATCTGAATTTAATAAGTTTTTAGGTTTCTGATGTTTGAGAGCCACTGATGTAGTACAGTAGTCCTCCCTTATCTGCAGGGGATATGTTCGGAGGTCCACAGTAGACACTTGCAACCTTTGGTAGTACTGAACCCGTGTATGCATTGATTTTTGCTATACATGCATGCCTATGATAAAGTTTAATTTATAAATTAGGCACTGTAATAGGTTAATGATAACTAATAATAAAATGGAACAGTTATAGCAATATGTTGTAATAAAATTATGTGAATCTTCTCTCTCAATATATCTTTTTTTAAAATATTTTTTTAGTTGTTGATAGACCTTTATTTTATTTATATGCAGTGCTGAGAATTGAACCCAAGGACTCACACATGCTAGTCAAGCACTCTACCACTGAGCCACAACCCCAGCCTCTCACAGTATATCTTATTCTGTTCTCACCCTTCCTTCTTTAGTGATATGTGCTGATGCTAAAGTGAAGCACTTGTGACTTCTCTTTGGCATGTCTAAATTGCCAGCACCACTGTTTTTGTACTTTAGGGACATTAATAAGTAAAATAATGGTTACTGGAACACAAGCACCGTGATACTGCAAGAGTTGACCTGAGAACCAAGATGACTGCTAAGTAACTAGTGGGTCAGTAGCTTATACAGTGTGGATACATTGGACAAAGGGATGATTCAGGTCCCAGGTGGGTTCAAGCAGGACTATAATATTTTATCACAGTACTCACAATGAAATGTTATTTTAAATGCATGAATTGTTTATTTCTGGAGTTTTCCATTTCATATTTTTGGACTTTTGGTTAAGTGCAGGTAACTGAAGCCATGGAAAGTGAAACCGTGGATATGGGAGAAAGGTAGTCTCCATATTATCTGAGCTAAAGCTTTTAAGTTAAAATACTTTATGCCTCTTTTACCAGTGACCCTTCAGAGATATTTTGGAATGACTGTTTTTATTTAGCTGACATTTACTCTCACAGTAATGAATTTTCATCTTCAAAGAGTAATGGGAAATTAACTCAAAGTGGATCAAAGAATTGTAAGAACTAAAACCATAAAACTCTTAGGAAAAAAATAGGTCTAAATTTTTATGACCTTGGTTTAGGCATTTGTTTCTTAGATGTGATGCCAAAAGTGCAAGCAACTTGGGGCTGGGATTGTGGCTCAGTGGTAGAGTGCTTGTCTTGCATGTGACAGGCACTGGGTTCAATCCTCAGCACCACATATAAATAAATGAACAAATAAAGGTTAATCAACAACTAAAAAAATTTTTTTAAAAAGTGCAAGCAACTAAAGAAAAAAAATGATAAATTATACATCAAATTTTAAAATCTTAGTGCTTTACAGGATACTATCAAGAATTGAAAAGACAATGTACAGAATGGGAGAAAATATTTGCAAAACATATATACAATGAGATAGAGTATCCAGAATAATAAAGATTTTTATAGCTATATAAGACAAATAACCATGTTATTAAAGGGCAAAGAATCTGAACAGACATTTCTCCAAAGAGATTATACAAATAGCCAATAAACACATGAAAAGACGATCAGTATCACTAATCATCAAGAAAAATGTGAATCAAAACCACAGTGAGATATTTCACATCCACTGGTATGACTGTACCAAAAAGAGGGACAATAACAAGCATTGGCTAGGACATGGAGAAATTAGAAACCTCATATTGCTAAGGGGATGTAAAATGTTGCAGCAACACTGGAAAACAGTCTGGTAGCTTTTTCAAAAGTTAAACATAGAGTTACCCTGTGACCCAGCAATTCCATTCCTAGATACATGACCAATAGAATTGAACATATATTCATACCAAAACTTTATTCAAATGTTCACAGCAGAGCCGGGTGCAGTGGTGCAAGCCTGTAATCCCAGCACTTAAGGAGGCTGAGACAGGAGAATCTCCGAGTTCAAAGCCAGCCTTAGCAACGGCGAGGCACTGAGCAACTCAGTGAGACCCTGTATCTACATAAAACACAAAATAGGGCTGGGGATGTGGCTCAGTGGTCGAGTACCCCTGAGTTCAAACCCCAGTACCAAAAAAAAAAAGAAAAAATGTTCACAGCAGTGTTAGAAGTTCCAAAAAAACCCCAGTGTCCACTAACTAATAAATAGATAAACAAAATGTTATAAATTTATTATTCAACCATGAAAAATAAGGCAGTACTGAAACATAGTACATCATGGATAGACCTTGAAAACATGCTAAGTGAAAGAGGCCAGACACAAAAGGCCACATACTTTATGATTCCATGTACATGAAGTATCCAGAATTGGCAAATCCATGGAGGCAGAAAGTAATGGTTGCCAGGGACTAGGGGAAAGGAGAATTGAAGAATGACTGCTAAAGGGCCCCATTTTTCTTTATGGGATGAAGAAAATGTTTTAGAATTAGAGAGTGGTAATGGTTGCACAACTTGTGACTATACTAAAAACCACTGAATGGTATACTTTAAAAGGGATAATTTTTTAGTGTGTGAATCATATCTCAAAAAAGTAATAATTTTATTAGTATTTAACTATATTAATTTTTAAAAGGCTCTGAGAAGTGACATATTTGGTATTATGCTGAACAGTAAAAGTAAGAGGAATTTTTTTAGGAATTTACTGGCACACCTAAAATGGTAAAAATTTTAAAGAAAATACCTACTAGGTAAACACGTAGTTAATACTACATTTTTTGGCTACTGGCCCTCTTCTACTTCTGACCCCCAAAATTGCCTAAACTATTGACTTGATTTGAATGACACATCTGGGACTCCTTCCAGACTGTCAAACAATTATTACATTTACAGCAGAAGTGTATAGTAATTACATTTCTCTCATGCTTCTATTTTACTTTGCTTTGACATTTGTTTTATTCTGCCTAAGCATTTTTTCTCAACATTTTATTATGAAAGTTTTCAAGTGTGTAGCAGAGTTTAAAGAATTTAACTGTGAACGTTTTACTTGCTACCTAGATTCTACTATCATTTTTTCTATACTTGCTTTATCATATGTCTATCCTATTTATCCATCAACCCATCTTTTTATACATTTCAAACTAAATTACAGGTATTAAACTTCCTCAAGTACTTTGGCATGCTTACTAATTTATAGTTCAATATTTGTCTACTGTTTTTTCTTTCAAGATAGAATTTACAAAGAAAAGCAGAAATCCTAAGTGTGTATTTAATGAGTTTTCACATATGCATGCCCATGTAACCCAAACCCCTGTCAAAACATAGAATATTTGGGGCTGGGATTGTGGCGCAGTGGTAGTGTGCTCACCTAGTACGCGTGAGGCACTGGGTTCGATCCTCAGCACCACATAAAAACAAAATAAAAATATTCTGCCCACCTACAACTAAAAAAAATAAATAAATAAAATTAAAAAACAACAACATAGGATATTTATCATTACCCCAGAAAATTCTCTTGTGCCACTTCCCATTTAATCTCTACTCCCCACCCCCAAGATGCAACCACTGTTCTGATTGCTTTCATAGATTAATTTTGCCTTTTTTAGAACTTTATATAAATGAAACAGTGCTCAATGTACCATTTTATATAAGGCTTCTAGCACTCAGAGATTCTTTCATAGTGTTATATATGCCACTGCATTCATTTTTTATTGCCAAATAGTACTCATTGCATAAATATACCATATTTTGCTTACCCATTCTATTGCTGGGCATCTGGTCTATTTCTAATTTTGTCCATTATGAATAAAGCTGCAGTAAACATTTTTATATAAATCTTTTTGTAGACTTTTTTTTTGTGTGTGTGGTGCTGGGGATTGAACCAGGGCCTTGTGCATGCAAGGCAAGCACTCTACCAACTGAGCTGTATCCCCAGCCCTTGACATATTTTTATTTCTCTCTGGTAAATACTCTGGAGTAGAATTGCTGGGTCATGAAAGGTAACTATTAATTTTATGGAACTGCCAGAATTTTTTCCAAAATTGTACAATTTTATACTCCCACCGACAGTGTGTGACTATCCAGATTGCTCCACATCTTTACTGGCCTTATGTGTTGTTGATCTTTTAAACTTTATCCATTATGGTCAGATTGTAGTGGTATTTGTGTTGCATTGGACTATTGCTTATGTTTATTCTGCACTTGATACTAAGCTCCATGAAAATTAGGGTAATCAGCTATACTCCTCCCTGTCACTATTCTTTCAATGTAGAAGGTATGGAATGAATATGAAATGAGGGCAATGAATGAATGTTTTGACACCTCGTTTTGGGAATTTGAAAAAAAAAAAACTCAAGCCATAGAAATGTATATATTTAAATTTGGCCAGAAAGATTATTCATTTGAATTGAAAATTATTTCTTGGGGCTTGGGATATAGCTCAATAGTATGCTTAGGAACAAGGCCCTACGTTCAATTCCCAGCAGCCCCAAATACACAGAAACACACACACATATGCATACACATATATATTTATTTTTATACCAACCACACATTATGTTAACCAGTTTTCTGTTGCTGGGACAAAATAGCTGAGAAAATCAACTTAAAGGAGGAAAGATTTATTTTGACTCATAGTTTCAGAGGCTTTGGTCCATTGTCAGTTGACCTCATTGTTTCTGGATCTGTAGTAAAGCTGTATAGGATGGAAGAAGGGCATGGTGGAGCGAAGCTGCTTATCTCATGGCAACCAGAAAAGAGGAGGCAGGGGGAGGAAGGAAGGTGGAGGAGAGAGAGAGAGAGAGGCAGAGACAGAGACAGACAGACAGACAGAAAGAGTAAGCAGAATATGCCCTTGGTGACTACTTCCTCCAACTAGGTCCCCCTCCTACCATGGCTACCACCTCCCAATAATGCATTCAGCTATCAGTAGATAAATCTGTTTATGAGGTTAGATCCCTTATGATCCAGTCACTTCCCGAAAGCCCTACTTCTGAACATTACTGCACTTGAGACCAAGCCTTTAACAAATGAGCCTTTAGGGGACATCCAGATCCAAATTATAACACATATTTGCACTATTGATTTTTCTTAGGCACAAATGATGCAAAATGTGCACCTGGCTCCAGAGACAGATGATGATGATCTTTATTCTGGTTATAATGACTACAATCCAATCTATGATACTGAGGTAAAAAAAAAATTTTTTTTATATTAGTCTTTTGTGAACCAGCTCAGTTGATTTATGAAGACTTTGGATTTGAGGGTTCCTTGATTTTTTATGCTTTAGATTAAGTAAGTTGACTTAAGAGTCTAGAAAAGTGCTATTAGTGAAGATTCTACTAACTTCCACCAATGATAATTATTGTAGTAGAAGGGAAAATCATGAGAAATGTTATATAAATGAATGAAAATGAGTTATATACTTCTGTTTTTCATCACAATCTGAATGTGTCAATTAAAAGACTTAAGTCATTTGAAAATACCTAAAACCAGCTTTTTTTTTTAGTGTCCTAAATTTGAAGTGTCATGTAGTTAGCTGTAATGACAGGTAAAATATCTAAATCACTTGAAACTGTTGCTTTAGATGATCATAGAATATGCAGTTTGTCAAGGTACAAAGAAAAAGTTACAAAAGTTATATTTGGTGTTTGTTATTAGAGAATTTGTTGACCATTTCTAGTTTGTCATTTAGTTAGAATGTATTGAGCTTATTAATTAAATTTTATGAATAGTTCAAGAATCTTAGAAGACGTCTTTTTACCAAAAGATCTGTCAAAGTAGAAGTATAATTAAATATGCTAGAGGTTGCCTTTGACTATATTTAACACAAAAGTTCCCAGTTTTTATGACTGAACATTGTGTACTAATTTAATTTTCTGTGGTTGATATGGAAGGTTATAAAGATAATTGAAAGTAAAAGTTAAAGAAGAAATTCTTGTAACAAAATCATGTTTAAAGTGCATTGTATTAGTATCCTGTTTATATGAACATTTTCTTTTGATTTTCTGCAGACTTTTAAAAAAGTTAATTGATAGTGACTTTTATTTGCATTATTTATTTTTTAATACTGAGCAAGTGTATTAGTCTGTTTCTTGTTGCTATAACAAAATACCTGAGGCTTGGTAATATATAAAGAAAAGAGGTTTTATTATCTCAGTTTTGGAGATTGAACATCCAAGATCAGGCAGCTCCATCTGTTGGTTCTCTGGTAAGGGTCTCCTGGGTTGCATCACAGCATGGTATTACGATAGGAGTCGGTACAACAGGCCAGATCACATGGTGAGACAAGAAGCCAGAGTAGACAGAGAGAGGCTAGTTTTACATTCTTATAAGAACCCATTCTTTTAGGAACTAACTCACAAAACCCCCATAAATCCCTTTCGAGGGTAGCACCTCCAATGACCTGATTACCTCCCCCACCTCTCAAAGATTATACATCTTCAACATCAACACACTGAGGACCAAATTTCCAACATGTGCTTCTAGGGGACAAACCACATTCAAACCATAGCAGCAGGTATATTTTTGTGGGAAGTTAATTGGAATAAATCAAAGGCAAGTGTGAGAGTTGTACTAAAGTGTATCTAAGTGATTACAGCCAGATTGTGTTATAGAAGAAGTAGGAAATGAAGTCTTGTTAAAAGATTGGCAGTTAGTAAGACTGGATGCTTTTTAGAGAGCTTAAAAAATGGCATTTTGTTCAGGAAACCTAAGAACAATTGTATCTCTGACCTTGACTAGTGTTTCTTTCCTCAGATTTCCTGAGGGAAAATATAGGTCAAGAATCAGGAAAGCAAAATAACTTATTTCAACTGAGATGATTTCAAATGACAGAATGGGTTGGACTCAATGGAGCCCTCAGTGGAGCCAGCTAGGTTAACTTGAGTCTGAATCTCAGATTTTACCTGTCCAATGAGATGCAAAGGTTTTTCACTTGAGCAGATGGAAACAGAATAATAGAAAGTGTTTGCCTCTTTGTTTGTAAAAAATATGCCCTTTTCTGTCCTGGGGCTTTCTCAGGTAGGAATGGTAGCATGACCCTACATATGGGAAAAGAGGGAGAAGAAAAGGAAAGGAAGGGAGGAAGAGAGGGAGAGAGGGAGATGAATCTCTTCTTACTGCTCTAGCTACTAGGAAGGAAGGGAGGGAAGGAGGGAACAAGAGAAGGAAAGGAAGGATCATGTCCTTTTATGTGCGATTTTTAAACCAGGCATTAAGATACTGATCTTTGAATAATAGTCACTAAAATGCCCAATAGTGAATAAAATTAACTAACATAATCAGTACTCTTCTTTGTAGGCAAGGAAGGAGCCTTATATTTGGGGGAAGATTTGAGGACAGGAGTCCTTGAGTCCCAACCCTGATGTCAACATCTAGGATAATATGAATTTAGAGGATCTTGAATATCAGAAGAGCTTAAACATTTTTTCCCCAGTTCTCCTTTTATTTTGAATGTTAAATTTGCCTTTTCATTTTAGGAATTGGAGAATGATACAGGTTTTCAGCAAGCAGTGAGAACAAGTCATGGCAGAAGACCTCCTGTAAGTGAAATAAAAAAAAAAAATGGTAAAAATAATGTATCATACAATTTATCATCTTAACTATCTTGGAATGTAAAGTTAGTAGTGTTAAGTATATTCACATTCCTGTGAAACAGGTCTTTAGAATTTTTTCATCTTGTAAATATGAAACTTTGTGACTATTAAACAGGAATTCCCCACCCTCTCCCCTTTCCTAAGTCCCCAACAACCACCCTTTTGCTTTCTATTTCTATAAATTTGACTACTCTAGGTACATTACATAAGTGGAATCATAGAGTATTTGTTTTCGAGACTGACTTATTTCACTTAGTATAATGTCTTCAGGTTTTATCCATGTTGTAGCATATGACAGGATTTCCTTTGTAAAGGCTTCTACTATGTATATGGTCTACATTTTGTTTATCCATTCATCTGTCAATGAAGAATTGTCTATTTTTGATGTTGCGTTGTAGGAGTTCTTTATATATTTTGCATATTAACTAATTAGATGTATGATTTGCAAATATTTTCTCCCATCCTGTAAGTTGTGTTTTCATGCTGTTCATTGTATTCTTTGGGGTGCAAAGGTTTTTAGTTTGATGTAGTTATACTTGTCTTATTTTTTTTAAATTTTTTTTAGTTGTAGATGGACACAAATATCTTTATTTTATTCATTTATTTTTATGTGGTGCTGAGGATTGAACCCAGTGCCTCACGCATGCGAGACAAGCGCTGTACCACTAAGCTACAATCCCAGCCCATATACTTGTCTATTTTTGTTTTTGTTGCTTGTGCTTTTGGTGTCATAATCTAGAAATCATTGCCACAGCCAATTCCATGAAGTTTCTCCCCTATATTTTCTTCTAGGCATTTTATAGTTTTTTAGGTCTTAGGTTTAGGCCTTTTATCTATTTTGAGTTACTTTGTTGTGTATGATGTAATGTAAGTGTCCAACTCTGTTCTTTTGCATATGGATATCTAGTTTGCTCAGTACTATTTGTTGAAAGGGCTGTCCTTTCCCCATTTAGTAGTCTTGGCACCCTTGTCAAAGATCATTTGACCATACATGCAAGTGATCTTTAATGATTATTTTTGCAGCCTCTTCTATTTTCTTGATCTGTCTTTATGCTAGTACCACACTGTTTTGATTACCATAGCTTTGTGGTGTTTTGGTATCAGGCAATGTGAGTCTGATAACTTTGTTCCTTGTTTTCAGAATTGTTTTAACTTGAGGGACTGACTCTTGATATTGCATATGACTTTCAGGATGAATTTTTCTATTTAAACAAAAAATAATGTTAAAATTTTGATAGAGATTGGGTTGAACCTGTGGATCACTTTGGGTTGTATGAACATCTTAACAATATTTAGTCTTTCAATTCATGAATATATGATGTAGTTTTCATTTATTTGTCATCTTTAGTTTCCTTCAGCAATGTTATGTAGATTTCAGTGTGTCCAGTAAGTGAATTTTTAATTTTTCTCAGTTTTATTTAACATGTTGTATTAGTCAGTTTTTCCTTATAATAATATACTTGAAACAGGTCAACTTTGTCAAGTCTGGGAGCTGAAAGAACAAACAGCATTGGTGCAGGATCTGGTGAGGGCTCCATGGTACATTTCAGAGAATGGGTGGGAAGAAGGATCCCATCTTGAAAAGGAAGCTAGAGAAGAATTTATGTGTTAGGCTTAGGCTTTTAAACTAGTTGCTCTTGTGAGAACTCACTTTAGGAGACCAGTATTTCCCTCTGGCAGCAGAAACCCCATGATTTCCCACTAGGCCTCCCTTAGAGGTTCCACAATTATCTCCCAGTACTGCCACTTTAGGGAGCATGCCTCCAATACATGAAACTTGGGGGATAAACCACATTCAAACCATAGCACATTTAATAGTTGTACACATAATTTTAAAGTGTTTTAATTCAAAGGATTTTTTTATGCTTTTTGAAAATACAAGTGTTGTTTATATAAAACATCAGAATATGTTTACCTAAAATATTATTTTAAAAATATTTGTCTTTTGGGCTGGGATTGTGGCTCAGTGGTAGAGCACTTGCCTTGCATGTTTGAGGCACTGGGTTCGATCCTCAGCACCACATAAAAATAAATAAAATAAAGATATTGTGTCCATCTACAACTGAAAAAATATTTAAAATAAAAAATAAAAAAATTTGCCTTTCTACTTTTAAAATTTTTTTCCAGTTGTAGATGGACAAAATACCTTTAATTTTATTTATTTTTATTTTTATGTAGTGCTGAGCATTGAACCCAGTGCTTCACGCATGCTAGGCAAGCACTCTACCACTGAGTTACAACCTCAGCCTTTGCCTTTCTACTTTTTAAAGTGCTAGAAATATTATTCCTTCAAAACATCGGGTCTTATGTACAAATTGCTTCTTTCTTGTATTAATGATTCTGCACTGTTTAATCTTCCACTGGTACATAAATTGCTATAGTTTCTTTTCAGTATTACTATTAAGATTTTTGAATATGTCATGTGAAACATAGGTGTGTGTTTTCCATGGTGCACAAAATCTGCCAAGCTTCTTTTGTAGTTGAAAATAAACAAGGCTGGGACTAAATGAAATAGTGAAGTATGGAATAGATAGTATGTATAGATCATTCCCCTCTAATGATCTATACCTAACATTCTTTTTTAAAAACAACTTTTTCCTTTTGTATTATTATAGCAGCTATTTTCAACTGGGGGCAGTTTTGCCCACCCCTACCTCCAGAGGACATTTAGTAATGTTTGGAGATAATTTTGGTTACAGTCTGAGTGGGTGCTGTTAGTACCTAGTGGGTAGCAGCCACAGATGCTACTAAATACCCTATAATGCATAGGTCAGTCCCCCATAATAAAGAATTATCCATCCCAAGAGATCAGTACTGCCAATGTTGGGAAACCTTGATGCAGCAATTCTTCTGCTTTAAAATGAGATGCTCTCCTGCTTTCATCTCCCTTCACTTTTTTTTTTTCCATTCTCCTGTCTTCCCTGGCACACATTCTAATTTAGCAAAAATCAATGATTAATATTAAACCATTTAACATGAAAAGAATCTTGAGTAGTTTGCCCCATCTCATTTAGTGTAAGTGAATGTAGCATGGTTCCCTCCAATGAGTTTAGCTAGCTGTACAAGTCTGAATCTTCCATAAGATTTCCCTCATTTCTCAAAGCAATTGCAAGCAAAGTCAAGGGTTCCCATCATTACCTTCAGGTTTAATAATTCTCTGAAATTATTCATAGAACTCAATGAAATCTACTGTATTCCAAGTTTATTGCAAGGGAAGGATACAGATTAAAATCTGCCAAGGGGGCCTGGGATATAGCTCAGTTGGTAGAGTGCTTGCCTCACATGTACAAGGCCCTGGGTTCAATCTCCAGCACCACACACACACACACACACACACACACACACACACACACACAAATCTGCCAAGGGAAGGAGGTGTATGGGACAGAATCTGGGAGCGGTCCACATATAGAGCTTATTATAGAGTCTCTGTGGAGCCAGGAGTGGTGGTAATTTCCTGGCCACTGTATGTGAGACTAATCACAAAATACTGCCAACTAGGGAAGTTCACCCAAGCCTTTGATATAAAAAAATTTTATGGGGCTTAATCACATACTGCCCCTGTAGCTGCCCTTTGGTCTCCAGCCCCTCCTGGATTTCCAGGCTGCTATTTTTGGTAGGTGAAACTGATATGTCCCAATGCCCCTACCATAGATCACATTGTTAGACCTTCCAGTGATCAAGGCCCTCAGCAAACAAAGACATTCTTATCAAGCTGATAGTTGCCTAGAGATTACTTCCCAGTAGCCAAGGGAAAAGGCCAGATCTCTCTTTGGGTAAAGTAATTTATTCATTCATTCATTCATTCATTCATTCATTCATTCATTCATTCTATTTAGGTTTACATGATAGCAGAGTGAGATTCATTGTACACAGATGGAGCACAACTTTTAATTTCTCTGGTTGTATGTGATGTAGAATCACAACATACATGCAGTCATAATTCTTTACTACATATCTCACAACCAATATTTTAGTTTTAAGGTTACTTTCATTATTGGAAGAAAAACCATAGGCACTGGGTTCTGCTAGACTAGTAACTAGACTGTGGACTTTTTGAAGAGACTCTCTGTTTTACAGAGAGTAAAACATTGTTCTTTTACTTTGTTCTTTTCCTTATCTACCATAAGTACTCCTTAAGTCTTTTTTGAATGACTTAGTAAATCAGGTGATTCAGAGTAGGTGATAATTTTGCCAGACTGGTTACTTTAGTCAGCTTTGGTGGTGCTGTGATCAGAATACCTGACAAGAAAAACTTACAGGAGGGTAAGTTTATTTGGGTCTCATGGTTTTAGAGATCTTAGTCCATAGATGGCCAACTCCATTGCACTTGGCAAAGTGAGGCAGCGCATCAAAGGGGAAGGGCCTAAGAGAGGAAAGCATTTCAGCTTATGAAAGGGTCAGAAAGCAGAGAGAGAGAGAAGGGGCCACAGGAAAGATACACCTTTTCAGGGCATCTCCTCCAATCACAACAAGTGACTTATCTCCTCCAGCAATGCCTCATCTGCCTACAGTTACCACCCAGTCCATTCAGTCATTTACCTCTGAATATTTCTGCAGAAATACAGGAGCTTTTGGGGACATGTCATATCAAAACCATTGGCCCTTCAAAGATCTTAAAAAGTGACTTCAGAGAGCATTATTTTACAGATGAGGAAACTTAAGCCTGAAGAAGCCAAGGTCCCACTTCTGTGTGTAACTGGGAAAGAGCTTGGCTTTCTTTGTTTTAAAATGTTAATTATTGTTTTTGGTATTTTTTATTTGTTCTTTTTAGATATACATGATAGTAGAGTGTATTTTGATATATTATACATACATGGAATATAACTTATTTGCATTAGGATCCTATTCTTGTGGTTGTTCCTGATGTGGAGTTACACTGGTTGTGTTTCATACATGAACATAGAAAAGTTATGTCCAATTTATTCTACTGTCTTTTCTCTTCCCCTCCTCCCTTCCTTCCCTTCATTCCCTTTGTCTAATCCAGTGAAGAACTTGGCTTTCTTGATATTCTGTTGAATGATTTTATCACACCCTACATAAAAAAAGTTTTAAATGAAAAGATCCTAAACTTAAGAGGGATAAAATTGTAGCTAGCTCCCAAGGGGTTTATGATCATCTGAAGGAAAATAAAATGGACATATAGGTATTACAAGGCATAATGTAATAAGTTGTAAAAAAGAATATAAATTGCCATGGGACCATGAAGAGAGGTTATTTTCCAGTAGTTGGGCCAATCAGAAGATGTTTCTTTCTTTTTTTTTTTTTTTAATTTTTTCTTAGTTATAGATGGACACAATGTCTTTATTTTATTGCTTTGTATGTGGTGCTGAGGATCGAACCCAGGGCCTCACACATGTGAGACAAGCGCTCTACCGCTGAGCCACAATCCCAGCCCCTAGAAGATGTTTCTTAAAAGGTAAAATTAGAGTTACATTAAAGGATATATGAAATTGAGGATGACCTTGAGATATAGGAGGAAGGGCACTGCAGGTGAGGGGAAAAGCAAAAAGGGAAGAGATAGTATAGGAGCCTATCAGTGGTGACAGCAAAGAATAACAACAGCAGCAAAACATATGTAGCCAGGTGCGGAGGTGCATGCCTGTAACCCCAACACTTTGGGAGGCTGAGATAGGAGAATCGCGAGTTCAAAGCCAGTCTCAGCAACGGCAAGGCACTAAGCAACTCAATGAGACCCTGTCTTTACATAAAACACAAAATAGGGCTGGGGCTGTGGCTCAGTGGTCATGTACCCCTGAGTTCAATCCCTAGTACAAAAAACAAATATGTATACACACACACATATGTGTAGTCATTAGGTAGTACTTAATAAAAATAATGCTCTCTTGCCCTCAGTTTGTTCTCAGAAATTTGCTGAGACCTGTTTCCTTCCCTTCTAGCCTTTTCTATGACCTGGAGCCAGCTTGTCCAAGCATTGAGTTATAAGCCCTGCAGTATTAAAATACCTGCCCACAAGAAGGCAAAGACCCAATGATTAAAGTTCATCTAACAACTTCATGTATTAAAAACCTATAATTTAGACATCTGTTCTTTTAAAAAATTAATAGATGTGTATTTTCCATATTTTCCCCTGTCATATGTTCATTATTATTCAGTTATATTTTCCAATTTATATGGCAATTTCTTCCTTGAGCCATGGGTTATTTGGAAGTACATTTCTTAATTGCTAAAATGTTCTAATTATCTTTGTTTTAAATTGTTTTTAGCTTTATTCTTAGGTAGGGAACATAATCTATCTGATTTCAGTTCTTCGGAATTTATTAATATCCTCCAGTTGCATTTTCAAGGAATGTATATTCTGCAGTTGATAAGTACAATGTATCATATAATGTATAATTAGGTCAAGTATATAAATGATTTTGTTCAGATGTTCTATATTTTTAATGAGTTTTTTTTTTGTCTACTGGTTCTGTTATTAATGGGAAGTACAAGCAAATCTTGTTCTGTTAAGGATTTGTCTATATCTCTTTTTGGTGTTTTGCAGAAGATATTTAGAATTGTTATATCTATATGGTAAATTGAGCCTTTTATTGTTGTGAAATACCTTTATTTCTAGTAATGCTTTTTGTCCATTTTGTCAGAGCTTATACAGTTATATAAGCTCTCTTGTGTCTAGTATGAGCATCATATGTCTTTCCTATTTTTTACTTCCACCTTTTCCAAATCCATATGTTTAAGATGTATCTCAATACATACAATTGGGTTCTAGTTTTTAAAAGTCTGTCTTCTTATTTTATTGAAACATATTATTTACATTTAATGAAAATATTGACTGTATTTAAATTATATTTTCTATTTTGTTTTTTCCTGCTTTTAAGTTTTGTTCTCTTCCCCTTTTTTTCATTTTTGTTTATTTTTATTTTTTTGCCTTCATCATTGGTTTTTATTATTTCATTTTCCTCTTCTCTTATCTTGGTAGTTTATATTTTTAAACATTCTTTTGATGTTTTCCTAAACATTACAATACTCATCTTTAACTTATGAAAATCTATTATAAACTAGTAGTTTTGCTACTTTTAGACAATGCCAGAATTTTATACTACTTTCAGTTCTAGAGTTACCATTATTTTGTTGTTTTTAATCTTTACTGACTTGTCAATCTTGTCTTTTAATTCATTGAACATATTAAGCATGGTTATGTTGAAGTCTATGTCTGGTATTTCCATTACATGTATCCCATCTGGATTTCTTTTCATTTGTTTGTGTTTCTTGTTTTTGGTTAGTTAGCCTTGTTTCCTGTATGTCTGGTTCTTTTTAATTGAATGCCAGACATTGTAAAGGAAAAATTGTAGAAGTAATTTATTGCTATATGTCTCAGTTCTCCAGTATGATAGGTACTAGCCACATCTAACCATTTATTTGAAATGAAAAATTCAGATCCATCTTGCAGTAATCACATTTCAAATACTCAGTAGTCATGTGCAGCTAGTGGCTATTACAGATGTAAAGCTTTTTATTACGGCAGACAGTTCTGTTGGATAGAACAACACTCGGGATCTTAGAGATAATTTACTTTTACTTATGACCTTAGCAACACAAGGAATCTCTGATCACCTTAATCCAGTTGGATTTGAGATGATTCTAAATTGGACTTCAAAAAGAAAGCTGGTATACTTCTATTTACCTTTCAGCCTGAGGGTATAGTCTTTTTTTTTTTTAATGTTTTGTTTTAGTTGTTGATGAACCTTTATTTTATTCATTTATTTATATGTGGTACTGAGAATTGAACCCAGTGCCTCACATGTGCTAGGCAAGTGCTCTACCACGGAGCCACAACCTCAGCCCGAAGGTATAGTCTTTTGAGTGTAAGCTAGAGCCTGGAGGATTATCAGGGCTGCTTCTTTGGCAGGCCCTCAACTCCACTATTCATCCCCTGAGACTATGAGTCTTTCAAAAACTATGCTTAACTTCTCATCCATGCTTTTGGAATGAAAAGATGCCTGTAGGAGAAAAATAGCCCAAATGCAGGTTTATCTCTCTACTCTTCCCTTCTCTTCCTTATTTTGAGACCTTGTAATTCTTTAGTCTTGATGGTTCTCTAGTGCATTTAAACAATGTTTTAAAAATGTTTTTGTCTCTAGCCTTTTTAGTTGTTTTTGGTGAAAAGATTTTTTAAAGCATCATAGCCAGAAGTAGAATTCCTCCATGAAGCATATTTAAATAATTCAAACAAGCCTAACAACTAACCTGTTTAACACACATTCACATGGTTCTATTTGATCCATTACAATTTTTTCATCAATATACTTTATATACAAAGGTGAGCAAATTTAGGTTCAGCGATATTAACTAGTTGAGAGAAAATCGGGATTTAATTCTAAATTCTTTAATTCTATTGTGTGGGCTAGTGACTGGCAGTACTATGAATGCAGTAAATGTTGAATACTTGATAGATGAAAGCATGAAAACAGATCTTTCTTATTAGTACCTTACATCATTCTAAAGTCCACTTTCTCCTTTAAAATGAATTTCAAAATGAGTCTCTTTCTCAATACTTCAAATAACTGAACTCCCTAATATTAAGATAGAAATATTTAGAAGAAATTATTCTAAATATTATATAAATAATGTCTTTATTGATGAGTCTATCTTTTCCATTTCTTTCCCAATTTTCTGTTCTTATAGCTTAATCAGAATTCTGTTAACTGTGTTCTTTTTTCCTCCCCAAGATAACTGCTAAAATACCAAGCACGGCAGTTACTAGACCTATAGCTACTGGATATGGGGTAGGTTTTTGTAAGCTGCAAATATTAAGATGCTTTTTCTTATACATAAGTTCACTTTAGTCAGTTCTAAATAATTTTGGCTATCTTTCACTTCTTGAACCAGATGTAGTTTCCATTTGGATAGTTATGGGGATAGTTATAAACATTTTAAAAAGTCTAATTTGATTAACAGCTTTGAACATTTTAGTCATTTTGATTTTAAATATATTAGAAAATAGCCGGGAGCTGGTGGCACACACCTGTAATCCCAGCGGCTCAGGAGGCTGAGATAAGAGAATCACAAGTTCAAAGCCAGTCTCAGCAACAGCGAGGTGCTAAGCAACTCAGTGAGACCCTGTCTCTAAATATTAAAGTACAAAATAGGGCTGGGGATGTGGTTCAATGGTCGAGTAACCCTGAGTTCAATCCCTGGTACTAAAAAAAATATATATATATCTCAAAATATTTTGCTGCTTTTCCATTTGTAAACCTTATGTTGATTGTGTTCATTTTCTGCCTAATGTAACCAAGTCTCATGTGTATTCCATCCATATATTTTATGTGAAGTTAGATGTTACATAAATGTAATATTGTTGATAATTATTAAGAAAACTTACTGATGAATAAATGAAGAAATAAGATTTAAGAAAAGTTTTTTGGAGGTATATACTTGGGTCTTGACTTAGAGATCTTTGGAGGAAAGATACTCTATAAAACTCTGTAAAATAAATGAACCTTTAAATCTTGTCCAAATTACCTACAAGTTGAAGGGAGAAAAAATGAGAGCACATGGTGGAATAACATTTCCTAGTCCCTATGATAATATTTTCTAAGGGTTCATAAAAATGGCTTCAGAACCCAGAGGCCCAGGGCACTTGCCTTCATAATGATCCTTTATGTAAGTGAAGAAAGTAGCTTTTTACATAATGTAACTAACAATGTGTCATATGAGACAAACTTTCATTAATCATTCTGAACATGTACTCATAAATTTGATTTTTGGTGGTGTTTCAAAATAAGAGACAGCAAACTTTTTCTGTGAAGGACCAGATATTTTAGGCATTGCAGGTTTATTGTCTTCGTCACAGCTGTTCATCCACCTCTGCTTTTGTAATGCAAAAGCAGCCATAGGAAGTGTGTAAATGGATTGAGTTTGACTGTGTTCCAGTTAAACTTTATAAAGCCTGTGGATTGTTGTTTGCTGACTTCTGATTTTAGAGTTTCATAGTTTGATCCAATACCTTCAGGTGATAAATGGGAAAAAAATTATGTGTAAGTTTACTCACCAAAAGAATGAAGAAAAAAATTATAAAAAAAATCTATACCTTGGTTTTTAATAACAAAAGTAGCTGTTTAGGAATCTTTTTAACCAACTTTTCTGTTTATTAGTCCAAGACATCCCTAACATCATCAATGGGAAGACCAATGACAGGGGCTATTCAGGTATTTCTGCTTATATGGTTGTTGATTTTGTACCTTTCTCATGACTTAGAATTTATACCAAAGATCCCCTCCCTTTATTATATATTATAATAAATAATGTTAAGCTATTATAATAAGTATTGTTAAGCTATTACTTATATAGTGACCCTGATTCTTAAAATTGTAGGTTAAAGTTTAGACTGTTCTAAATTGTCGGATTTATGTTCAAAGATTGTTCTAAATCTTTGGTTTATGTATTGAGGTCTCAAATGAAAGCCTGTTGGGGAGTAGATATAGAAATGATTGATATTTTGTATAGATGATGTGTATGCTGAGACCTGCTTTTCCTATGTTAGCATTCTCAATGATTGTGTCATGTGCTATGTATAGGAGAGTAGCTAAATAATAATTAATTTTTTTTCTTTTCAAGCTAAGAGAAATGGAGTTAGATCAAGGAATTGAAACTTTATAAGGGAAAGAGAAAATACACAGGATTGATACATGAAGAGACAGAAGAAATAAGCAGATAGTAATTAAAATCAGTACTAAAAATGAGGCTATATTAAGATATGTGTCATGTACAGAATTGTAAATAGGAGGTAGCTCTTGTCGGAGAATATTTTTTAAATAATTCCTTTTCTTTGAAGGATGGAGTTACTAGACCCATGACAGCAGTGAGAGCAGCAGGTTTTACCAAAGCATCTTTGAGAGGTTTGTTATACAATCTCTATAATTTTTCATATATCTTAATTCTTTACTGTGTATATGAATGTCATTCCTATTTTAAATAAAATCTAAAATGCCATTGATTATAATTGATCCTTATTTGAGGTACCACATAAGAAAGGAAGGGACTGTGCACAGTGGCTCATGCCTGTAATCCCAGTGGCTCAGGAGGCTGAGGCGGGAGGATCATGAATTCAAAGTGAGCCTCAGAAACTTAGCAAGGCCCTGTCTCAAAATGAAAAATAAAAGGGCTGAGATGTGGCTTAGTGGTTCAACACCCCTGGATTCAATCCCTTGTATTAAAAAAAAAAAAAGCAAAGAAAGGAAGGGGGCATTGAAACTGTTCTATAGCTCAGTTGGAGTGGTAGTTAAAACAGTTTGTGATTTATCAAAATGTATTTAACCATGCATTTAAAATATGGCATTTTATTTTATATAAGTGAGAGCTTGGTGTAAAAAATGAAAGATGAAAATAGTATTTAATTACAGAAGCTAAATAACAATTAAGACATAAAATTATGACAAAAATTATTTGTTACACCAGTAAGGAAAATTAGAAAGCCAATATCAGATCATAACTCACATGATTGATAATTTTGAATTTATACTAGATAGAGGTAGAGGTCACTGTGGGGAAGAAAGTAAATGCTAAGAGATTATCTTTTATATGTTAACACTCAAGTTTTATTTACATAGTTTTGTGTATGTTAAAAATCTTAACAATTTCCTGACATATAAAATATTTATGTAGACTTAATAAATGTTATATCCATTTAACAAATAGAGAATCTAAGTTGTTTAATAAGTAAGTAAATGAAATTAGGGTGCAAAAATTTATATTTGCTTTAATTTTTCTGGGTTATAAATTAAATATGAACTCTTGAATTTTGTCTCAGGCTCTGCATTTGACCCACTTGGTCAATCAAGGGGCCCTGCTCCTCCTTTGGAAACCAAAAATGAAGATAGGTATTCGAGTCCTTTTGTTGTCATTTTGTTGTTGCGGAATGTTTTTTATTTTTATTTTCCAGATGTGTAATTTAAAAAGTTTGTCCCAGCAGGACAGTAATCAAAACACCATCCCTAGTTCTTGGAACTAGCAAATAAATCTAACAATAGCCATGTGTGTTCTTTGTAATTTTGTTACAATATTATTTGACTTGATTTCTAATTTTTATGAGTGTCAGTAGTGATCCTCTTGAAGGCCAAATGTGATTGTTAATGTTATGATTATTATAAAAGGACATCTAAAAGAAAAAATTAAGAGAACACATATCAGTTAATCATATTATTGAGCAATTTAATTCATGTGTGTATGTGTGTGTGTGTGTGTGTGTGTGTTTCTGTCTGTCTCTGTATGATGTTGGGGATTGAACTCAGGACCTTGCACTTGCCTACCACTGCTACATCCTCAGTGTGAACAACATAATTTTTTATAGAAATAATTTAGTTTAGATAGTAGCTAAAAAAATAACAGTATCCATTCAGCTGTACACATGTACTGGTATCTGAGTACCTTGCTCTATACGTTTCACAAACAATAATAGCAGCTAACATTACTGAAAAAGATGGAATTATTACTGTCACTAGTTCATAGAGGGGGAACAGAAACAGATCTTGACTTGCTAAGGCTAATAAAGAATATGACTGAGATTCACACCCAGTTGTTTGGTTCCAGAACTCGTCTATTGACCAGCTATACTGTTTTGCTTCTATATAATACATGGCTTAAAATTATAATTCTTAAAACCAATATTTGGGGATATTATATGTTACTTAAGTTCTCTTTTTTGGCTAACAAGGAACCTCTATAGACAACTGTTTTATTTTGTAATGACAGTCAGCATGTTTGCTAATAAAAGTATATTCTTGGGGCTGGGATTGTGGCTCAGTGGTAGGGCGTTTGCCTCACATGCGTGAGGCACTGGGTTCGATCCTTAGCACCACATAAAAATAAATAAAATAAAGATATTGTGTGTCCATCTACAACTAAAAAAATATTTTTAAAAAGAAGTATATTCTTTTTTTTTTTTTTAAATTTGATGGACACAATGTCTTTATTTTATTGCTTTGTATGTGGTGCTGAGGATCGAACCCAGGGCCTCACGCATGCGAGGCAAGCGCTCTACCGCTGAGCTACAATCCCAGCCCAAGAAGTATATTCTTTTACTTAAGTATGTCATTTAGGATCTTTTCAGCTGCAGACAACAAAACCAATTTTAAAAAACACATATAGTGAGAATTGTGGAGAAAGGGCATTTCAGGGGAAGGTAAATTTAACTACTCAATAACATTATCCCTAGTTCAGCTTCTTTTTGATTCTCTTGCCTTTTCCTAAGTGCCTGCCCATCATTGATGCCAAAAGAGTAGTAAGGGTTGAAAAGCTCTGTGTAAAGTTTAGTGGCAGAAAGTTCCTAGTCCTAGGTCCTTTTAAAAAAAATAGTGAAAATTTTTGCAGGAGCTCTCTGTCCCAAGCAGATGTACAGTCTATCATATTTATGCACATGGTTAGGTCGAATACTAGAAAAAGGAATGAGAAACGCTGGACAGGCTTAGATTCTCTGTGCCAGGAAGAAGGGTGGGTGGCAAGTTCTTGTTAAGTAGGTATCCAACCATGTTTGCATATAGATTTCATTTCCTTGGTGTTTGTTAAGAACAGAATGGTTACTTTGAGTGTCTTCCATAAGTTCTCTTAGAGTTTTTACATTAACATTTTTGGTTTAATAATGATCTGTAAGCAACATTTAAAGACATTTATTAGATGTTTCAGACAACTAGAAATATTTGAGCTTAAATTTTATTGTAACCTTTATAAAAGTTCTTTATCTCTATCTAACCTTTATCTATTATGTTCTTGCTTGGTTAGAATTTTAAAAATCTTAAATTAGGGGCTGGGGTTATGGCGCAGTGGTAGCGTGCTTGCCTAGCATGCGTGAGGCACTGGGTTCGATCCTCAGCACCACATAAAAATAAAATAAAAATATTCTGTCCACCTACAACTAAAAAAATAAATACTTAAAAAAATATCTTAAACTAATAGAATTTATAGTTTTAGGCCCAGGTTTCCCCAAAGAATATGATTCCATAGGTAAAGCTATACTGTTAAATTCACTCCTGTGTTCTTTTAAAAACTTCATTTGTAGAGAGTAAGAGAACATCTATTTGGATGTATCTTTAGTAAAATTTTATTAAAGGCAGAAGAAAGTAGTAGCAAAACATTAATGTTATTTTTTTTTTAAATATCTTTATTTTATTTTTATGTGGTGCTGAGGATCGAACCCAATGCCTCACGCGTGCTAGGCGAGCACGCTACCACTGTGCCATAATCCCATCCCCGCATTAATGTTATTTTGAAATGTGAATGATTTGAGGATAATTTGCTCTTTTTAAAAATATTGGTTGGTTGCTTGTGGTAGTGAGGATTGAACCTAGGATTTTGTACTTGCTAGGAAAGTGCTCTACCATTGAGCTATAATTTTCTCTCTCTTTTTTTTTTTTAATATTTTTTAGTTGTAGGTGGACACAATATCTTTATTGATTCATTTCTATGTGGTGCTGAGGATAGAACCCAGGGCCTCACGCATGCGAGGCAAGCGCTCTACCACTGAGCCACAATCCCAGCCCCCTATAATTTTCTCTTAATGAAGCCAGGATTTTAAAACTTATTTACCTTGTTAGAATTTTTCTCTATAGCATCTTTCTGATAATATGTAATTTTTTGGCAGGGGAAGGGTTCACTTTTCCCAGCCATAAGGTAAAGTTTTCATTTACCATAGGATCTGGGGAAAAAATCAGTTTCTCCTTTGTGGTAGTAATATAGTAGCAAGGGTTCTGGAGTATCCTAGTTGGGTCTGGCTCCATACCTTACTGCCTTTGCAATATTGAGCCAAATACTAAAATTTCACTTAGTTTCCCTTTTAGTAACATAGAAATAATGATGGTACTAGAGGCAAGTGCTATTATGAGGACTAAATGAAATTATTATGGTAAAACATTTTGCTGTGTTAATTAATATAGTTGTATTAAATAAATATTAGCTATTTTTATTATAATTATGAATAATTAATTATATATTTAGAAAAACCAGCAATACATTTGTTCTTTTTTGGGGGGGGGGCGGGTACTGGGGATTGAACTCAGGGGTACTCGACCACTGAGCCACATCCTCAGCCCTATTTTGTGTTTTATGTAGAGACCCGATCTCACTGAGTTGCTTAGCCCCTCGCCATTGCTGAGGCTGGCTTTGAACTCATGATTCTCCTGTCTCAGCCTCCCTAAGTGCTGGGATTACATGCTTGAGCCACTGCGCCCGGCTACGTTTGTTCTTTTTTTAATTTTTTTTTCAGTCTTAGGCAGACATTTTATTTTTGTTTTTTTAATGTGGTGCTGAGGATCCAACCTAGTGCCTCACCCATGCTAGGGGGGCACTGTACTGCTGAGACACAATCCCAGCCCCAATACATTTGTTCTTTAAAGCCATTTATACATTTCTCTTATCTGTCACTTGTTCTTTTTTTTGGTGGGGTGAGTACCGAGGCTCGAACTTAGGGTCTCTCGAACTCAGGGTCACTCGACCACTGAGCCACATCTCTATCCCTCTTTTGCATTTTATTTAGAGACTGGGTCTCACTGAGTTTCTTAGTGCCTTGCGTTGCTGAGGCTGGCTTTGAATTCACAGTCCTCCTGCCTCAGCCTCCTGAGCGGCTGGGATTACAGGCATGTGCCACAGTGCCTGGCTGTCACCTTTTCTTAAGTTAAAGAGCATGTTATGTACAGTATTAAAAGTAAATACAATTTTAGTGTAAATTATTAGTAGTTGAGTGATTTAAATTACACCTGCTTTTTTCTTCCATAGTCCCGAAGAAAAGATTAGACAATTAGAGAAGAAAGTAAACGAGTTGGTAGAAGAAAGCTGTATTGCTAACAGTTGTGGAGACTTAAAATTGGTAAGTTCATAAAGTAATAGGAATTAAAATTATGAAGTTTGTAGAGATATATGTCTGCTCGTTAAAATTCTGCTTTTTAAAATTTGATCTTTTAATTTGCTTTGTTTCCATTACTTTGTCCTACCATATAAATATAATTTCTGTGACTCAGTTATCAGACTAATGCATACCATTAGAGAGAAATGTTCAATATAAAAACCTACTTTTATTGCTTGTAGAATTGGTACTATTTTTATTTAGTTCTAAAAAAATCAAAGTCTCTCATTGAACTTTTCTGTGGAAATCAATGAAAGGTTCTTGACATTCTGGGTAATATAGAAGCCAACCTAAGCATCTCTTGTAATATTGGGCAGCAGTTATCCTTTCACTTGTATTTTGAGCATCTCAGAAGAATGTTAAATAAGAAACAAAATCTCACTTAAATTCCTGCCTCACAAAATTGAATTAAAATACCTAAAGATTCAGGAATTGGGAAGAAAAAAAAGGTAGGCATGGTCAATCTCAAAAGGTAGTGGAAGGCATATGGTAAACAAACTTGACTTAGTGCAAATAAACTGTACATTTCATCACTCATACTCTCTCCTCCTTTCTCAGAAAACCACAGAGACAATTCTGTGATGGTGAGCTCCATTTAAACAACTGTTCTGTTGTGGTTTTTTTTGTTTTGTTTTGTTTTTTGTTTTTAATGTAAGAGGACAGAGGGAAGTCTGTTAGAGTAGAGAATCATCCTGGGGAATCTGAGGTTGGAAAATGAATTCAGCCAAGGTTCATATTGATAGTTCCCAAATGAATAAAAATTGATGAATGCTCAGAACTTATTTTAAAAAGTATAAATCTGATTTCAGGCCCTAGAAAAGGCAAAAGATGCAGGAAGAAAAGAGAGAGTCCTGGTGAGACAACGGGAACAAGTTACAACTCCAGAAAATATCAATTTGGATTTAACTTACTCAGTAAGTATAGAAATACCTGCCACGAAAATTATTTTGGCCAAGATTTATGGATTCCAAAAGCCTTTTTTATTTTATAAATTTTTGAAACCTTGTTCACTGATACATAAAGACGTAAAATTGTATATTTTAATGGAGTTATGATGTGATATTTTGATACATGTGTACATTGTGTAGTGTTTAATCAGATTAAGCACATCTCTCTCAAACATTTATCATTTCTTTATGGTAAAAACATTCAAACTTCTTTCTTCTAGCTTTTTAAAATACACAATACATTAACATTATCTGTAGCCACCCTACTGTTCAATAACATGCCATAATTTCTTACTTCTACCTAAAACTTTGTACCTGTTAATTAACCTTTCTCTGTCCTTCCCTCCCTGCTAAAGTCTTTTTTTTTCTTTTTGCCTTATCTTTTTCCTTAAATAAATATATACTGTCTCTTTTAACTTTATTTTATTTATTTATTTTTTATGTGGTGCTTAGAATCGAACCCAGTGCCTCATATGTGCTAGGCAGGCACTGTACCACTCAGCCACAACCCCAGTTCTTGCCTTATCTCTTATTTTTAAAATATGATTATTTTTTAGGTACCCAGAATCAAATAGATAATAATCTTTAATTCATGAGACATTCATCTTTGGTTTGTGCAAAGATCTCTTATTAAATTATTCAATTAGTTGTTTTTTTAATAGTTTAGTAATTATAAACTCACCATCCAATGGCTGTATGTCTTGAAGATTGTTAGTATTTATACTCAATCAGGATGGTTATCTTAATGAGATTCTAATGTAGACATCTGGGTCAGTGATTTTTCAGGGATTTCAAATAAATAAGATAATGTTTTGTAAGGGTAGTGAAAATATATTTAATTTCTAGCAAAACTTCTTTATTCTGAAAAGAATTCCTTGTTATTTAAAAGGGTATATTGTCAGTGGACAAAGTCTTCATATATTAGACAAATTAAAAGGGAATTTGGAATTTTAAAATATTAGATATTTACTATTTATGGTTAGTTTTTAAAAATTCCATGAAATCTTTAGGCAGAAATTTATTGTGATAATTTTTTTACCTGTAGGAACATAAAGCACTATATCTTGATAAATAATAATTAAATTATAATTTTATATATAAAGCTAGTAATGTGCAAATTCTTCTCTGGTATACTTTAGGGTTTAAGATATTTCCATGGGATGTTTAGTTTATATTTACAAAGAGAATTAATCCATTATCTTGCTTATTTCCTTTATTACCCACAGCATAACAATATACATTTATTATGGATCTTTCAGCTATTAATGGATGGCAAATATTAATTAAATTAAAATAGAGTACATAGAAAATTAAGTGAAATTTAGAGGATAGCTGTTCATCTCTTTAAGCTGTGGTTTATTTGGAATACAAGATATTTCATTTGTGGACTTCAGTTCCAGATTGGTTGATTATCTTGATATAAGCAGCTTTGTTATATGATTTAAATTTCTAGGCAGATCAGAAGTGAACGGGACCTAACATAATCATTATATGTCTTTTTGCAATTGTTTCTTCTTTAGGTTCTTTTCAACTTGGCCAGTCAGTATTCAGCTAATGAAATGTATGCTGAAGCACTAAACACATATCAAGTTATAGTGAAAAACAAGATGTTTAGCAATGCAGGTAAGTGTATAATCAATTTTCCCAATAGGCATAACTCTTTTGTAGTGTTAATTTACATCTCCCTACTTTATGCTTTTTTGTAATGACATGATCTATGCTCTAAGCAAATTTGTATTTATGATGGGATATTCTTAGAGATACTGTATATGAAAATCCATACATATACAAATGAAGAAATATGGTTGGCATAGGGTATATATATATATAAGGTTGGTATATAAGGTTGATATGCTGCATAATGGTAAACAAAAAATGTGTTCTGTTACCACAAGTAGAATGAGCCATGGCATCCCCATGGAATATGCTTTACCATCTATAAATATGTCTCAAGAGACTAGAGTTTATATTTAGCATTTATATTATATAAATTTTTGGTTACAATAGTAAAGTTTATCAGAATATCATTTCCTTTTAACATCACTTTAAAGTGTGTGTGACATTTTTTAGTCTAATTTTAGAATGTCTTTTTTTTTTTTTTTTGGTACCGGGGATTGAACTCAGGGGCACTCGACCACTGAGCCACACCTCCAGCCCTATTTTTGGGTTCTATGTAGAGACAAGGTCTCACCGAGTTGCTTAGCTCCTCACCGTTGCTGAGGCTGGCTTTGAACTTGCGATTCTCCTGTCTGAGCCTCCCTAAGTGCTGGGATTATAGGCTTGCGCCACCGTGTCCAGCTAATTTTAGAATGTCTTATTGTCTCTCCTCTTTTTTTTTTTTTTTTTTTAGCAGAATACACTTTCAGTTTTATAATGTAAGTCAGTTGTTTTCCAACCATACTTTCAGGTATCTACTATCTTAAGTTTCATTGCCTCACAGAAGACTAGTGGTGAATACATGAAACAGTATAACTGTTTTAAAGTCAGAATTTTAGGTAATGTCTAAAACTTTATAACTTTAGAACATCAGAGAATATGAATTAAGATCATTCTTAATATCATAGAAAAAGTGCAAAAATTAGAATATTATACTTTTTTTTCTAATTAGGGAGACTGAAAGTGAATATGGGAAATATTTACTTAAAGCAAAGAAATTATTCCAAAGCCATTAAGTTCTACCGAATGGCCTTAGATCAAATCCCAAGTGTCCATAAAGAAATGAGGTAAGTGTACATGAAGATTACTGTAAAATTTAAGTGTTGTTTTTTAGAACCAAGGTAGATACTCTGATCTTTGGTCAGTGGGTTAAGCATTTTGAAGTGTTTGTATATGAGAGGTATTAGATTTGTGTTATCTGTGTAGTATTTTGCTCTATTCCCTTATGACTTGTTGACTTATGACTATACATCTGTATAGTGACAAGTTAAGGGTTAAAGGCATAGTATGTGATCAAGTGAAATAAAACTAATTGACCAATATAGGGATTAACCCTGCAAGCCATTTAGTACAATGATACAAATTAATGTCAACAAATAATCAGAATAGATTTCCTACAGAATGTATCAGATTAGAAAACAACTCTAGAAATTAAGAACTCCTTCACATTGTTTCTATATTTTGAGGGTGAAATAGTGAAAGGATAGGATTATTTCCGATTCTGAGGAGTGGGGAACTTGGAGTACTTCATATTCCCACAGTATTTTCTGTTATATTCAGAAACAGTATGTTTACAGGTAATAATTTCCCCTAGGAACAGGGGACATTTCTTCTGTGACAGTTTATTTATTTATAAATGCCACTTTTCACAATCATTTGGTTTTGAATTTTGCATGGTATTTAATTATCATCAGTAAATATCTAGCTTATAAGACACAATGTGCCCTTGAGGTACTTTTAATTCAGGTAAGACCAAGAAATTTGAGCATTTTAGAAAAAGATGATAGTATTAGGTAGCATTTATGTGCTTAATAATCAGTAGTTGAGACAATGGATACTGTATTAATTCAGCCGAGGGAATAATTATAGAGAACAATAATGATCAAGAAAGACATAGCCAGGTGCAGTGATACGCACCTATAATCCCAGCAGCTCAGGAGGCTGAGGCAGGAAGATTGTGAGTTCAGAGCTAGCCTCAGTAACTTACTTAACAAGGCCCTAAGGAACTTATTTAGAGACCCTGTCTCTAAGTAAAATATAAAAAAGGGCTAGGATGTGACTCAGTGGTTGAGCATCCCTGGGTTCAATTCCCATACCAAAAACAACAACAACAACAACAAAGGAAAGACTTATGAAGGAGGTGTACTTGAGATAGGTTACTTAAGTGACAAAAACGACAACATTCCAGATAAAGAGACTACTATGAGATTATGAGATGGAGTCTAGGAAATAAGTGTTTGTAATCTGAGCTGCTAATTTTGAATAAATTAGTTGAAACAGTAGGTTCATGTCAGAGTAGTTGGAAATAAGGTTTGGATCACATCCTCTAGAATGGCTCTACTCGAAACAATAGAAAACAGCAAGTATTGATGACGATGGCGGGAAATCTGTAACTTTATGTATTACATATGTAAAATGGTGCAGCTACTTTGGAAAATACTTGAATAGTTTCTTAAAAGTTAAACATACATTTACCAGATGACCAGCAATTCCATTCAGGTGTATGTCTAAGAGATGAAAGTTCATGTTATCACAAAAGTTTATACACAAATGTTCACAATAGCATTAATCATAATAGCCAAAAAGTGTAAATAACTGAAATAGCTATCAAGTTCGCAGTGGTTAAGGGAAGTACAGTACATATCTATATTATAGAATAATATTCGACAATACAAAAGGAGCAAAGTACCGATACTTGCTGCAATATGGAGGAACCACAGAAGGATTATGCTGAGTGAATGAAGGCCAACACAGAATATTACATGTCATGCGATTCCACTTATAAACAATGCTTAGAAAAAAACAGAAAGTAGATTAATGTTTGTCTATGGCTGACAGTGAGAATAGAGAATGACTGTTAATAGGCACAGGTTTTCTTTTTGGGGTAGTAGAAATGACTTAAAATAAATATGTGGTTATAGTTCCACAACAGTGTAAATATAGAAGTAATCATTGAATCACATACTTAAATAAGCAAATTTTTTGGTATCTATATTACACTATAATAAAGCTTTAATAAAATAAAAAAATGGTAAAGAAAAAAGGAATGGCTTGAATGCCATACTAAAGAATTCAAACTTTTAAATGCTAATCTATGCTTATTTTTGAATTTAGGATTAAAATAATGCAGAACATTGGAGTTACATTTATTAAAACTGGTCAATATTCAGATGCCATTAATTCATTTGAGCATATAATGAGCATGGCACCAAATCTGAAAGCAGGCTTCAACCTAATTCTTAGTTATTTTGCCATTGGAGACCGAGAAAAAATGAAGAAGGCATTCCAGAAATTGATTGCTGTTCCATTAGAAATTGATGAAGATGATAAATACATTTCACCAAGTGTGAGTATGAAAAAGACAGTTATATAGCCATCTCCTACTTACCTGTGTTTTCCTGTTTTTAGAAATGAGCAAATTAGAATTGATGACTTCTTGAGTTTTTTACACACCTATATTAATGTGTTTTGTCATTTGATATATTTAATTTGTTATTTAAATTAGATCAAGGATGAGACTATTGAAATAGGGTTAGAGATTTTGGTTAAAACATACTGCACATGAGCTGGGATTATAGTTTAGTGGTAGAGCGCTTGCCTTGCATGCGGGAGGCACTGGGTTCAATCCTCAGCACCACATAAAAATAAATAAATAAAAGAAAGATATTTGTAGGCTGGGGCTGTAGCTCAGTGGTAGAGCCCTTGCCTCGCATGTGTGAGTCACTGGGTTCAATCTTCAACACCACATAAAAATAAATAAATAAAATAAAGATATTGTGTTAAAAAATTTTTTTTAAATTTTAAAAAATAAAGGTATTTGTGTCCATCTACAACTAAAAAAATTTTTAAAAAAACATACTGCACAGTTTTAGTCAAAACTAAAAGAATTGTATTAAAAATAATAATATCATTTGTTAAAAGTAATATCTTGATTATTGAACCCAAAATCCTTTGATGTTTTAAAATCACTGTTAAGCCAGGTGTGGTGGCACACTCGTGTAGTCCCAGTAGCTCAGGAGGCTGAGACAGGAGGATATCAAGTTCAAAGCCAGCCTCAGCAACTTAGCAAGGCCCTAAGTAACTTAGGAGGACCCTGTCTCAAAATAAAAAAATTAAAAGTAGGGGGTGGCTAGAAAGTGACACCGTGGTTAAGCACCCCTGGTTTCAATCACTGGTTCAAAAAAAAAAAGTCATTGTTAAGCAGAGAAACCTAAAATATCTGTACTGTGTCAACAATGAAGAAAAAGTAATTCCTTATCTTTATTCGAGAGTAAAGCATAATACAGCTCTCAAAAGTCTTATTTTTAAAGGCCTAGAGGAATATTATATAATGTTAGGTGAAAAAGTACAGATATACACCTACACATGAACACAAACTGAAAGAATATACTCCAAAATATATTCTGGGCAATGAGACTTTTTTTTTTTAACACTTTAAAAACATTTTCTAGATTTTTATATGTGAATTTTATATAAGTCAAAATGTTAAATTGCCTATATTGATAGGTTAAAGTGGCATAATAACTTTAGTTTCATAGAGAATCTATATTCTCAAGCCATATGCCTGGCCCCACCATTCTGTTTTTTGGTGTCGTTCCTTGTGCCTCAGTTCCTTATGCATACAATGGGACTAACCTACCTTATAGTGTTACAAGGATTACATCTGCAAATGCTTAAAGTCATACCTGAAACATAGTAAATGCTGGATAAATATTAATTATGTATTATTTTTATACTGAGAAAAAAAGAATCTATATTGTGAAAGAATCACATTTTAAAAAAAAATTTTTGCAGTGCCAGAGATTGAGCCCAGGGTCTCATGCATGCTAGGCAAGTACTCTATTATTGAACTATATCCTCAGCCCCTGTCTATTGTTAATTGGAAGTAGTGACATGGATCATACCAAGGAGTTGATAATCATGAAAACATATATATTTGAGTTTAGATTTATAACATCACATATTTATACTAACAGCTACAGCTTCTGTATGTTCCTATTCTTTCTAGTCTGCTCAGAATGTGTTAGCTCATTAGAGAATGTGATAGGTAATCAGAAGTAAGAAAAGGAAAAAAGACAAAAGTTCTGTATTACACTAGGGAAAATATTTTTGAAAGATTAATTTACTCCTCATTTTATATAATTAGTTGGGATTTTGAATAGAAATCCAAGTTTTTAGCATCTACTTCTGACTTTTTTTCTTTCAATTTCTTTTCTCAGGATGATCCTCATACTAACCTAGTGATTGAAGCTATAAAAAATGATCATCTCAGGCAAATGGAACGTGAAAGGTAATATTTTGGATACTTGATAGTGCAGTTTTAATTTCTCTAAAATGACCAAATGTGCATTCTTATTGTTTGTCACAAAATTTGTTATATTCAATATATTTCTTAAATAGTGCTGTTATTTTACCATTTCAGTACTTTTTGGATTCCCTTTTCTTCTTCAGAATAATCTCAATTCTCATGCTGATCCCAGTATTCTTTCTTAGTTATTCCTACTCTTTCTCTGTAACTCTCTTTCCCTCTGCATTTGGTACAGTATTGGAATTTGGTTTATATTACCATTACTTAAAAAATAATGTCTTTACATATTTTTGTTCTGCCTCCCAATTAAATACCAAGACTAAGAGGAAAAAAATATATATTTACTTCATTCTTTCCTTCCTTTAATATGGCACTACAATCTATTCGTATTTCCTTCTCCAAATATATGGGGTTTTTCCACATCGAGAACAAATGATCCAACTCACTTGGACACCAACGGAGTGTCCAACAATTTAGTTCTGACACTTACTACCCAGAGTTTATGCAGAGCCCCACAGTACCACAAGATTGCCTCTGTTCCCTGACTAGAGATACCAGTTGCAAGCCCAGTTGCAAGCCTTCCTGTACTTGTGATCAACTGGCTATAAATTGATGATTCCCACCACCTACTCCTTGAGTTCAGTAATTTACTGCAAGAGCTTATATAACTCAAGAACACTTTGCTTTTATTTACCAGTTTATTATAAAGGATGCAACTCAGAGTCGGGCACAGTGGCACACACCTGTAATCCCTGTGGCTCAGGAATCTGAGGCAGGAGGATCAAGAGTTTGAAGCCAGCCTCAGCAAAAAGCAAGGTGTTAAGCAACTCAATGAGATATTGTCCTCTCCCCGTGTGCTACCCTCCTAGTACCTCCATGTGTTCCCCAACTTGGAGGTCTTCTATACGGAGGTTCAATATATAGGCAAGACTGATGATATTGTTAGCCTTTGGTGATGAAACTTAATCTCTAGCTCTTCTTCCCTCTGGAGGTTGAGGGGTGGGATTGAAAGTTCCAACTCTTCAATCATATGGTTGATTCCAGTGGCAACCAGGCCCCATTTTGAAACTTTCTATGGCATATACAAAGTCAAATCATTAACATAAAGTCAAGTATGGTCAAAAGGGGTTCATTATGATTTAAAAAAGGCTCTTCTGTCATTCAGAAGATTCCAAGAGCTCTTTGCCAGGCACCAGGATGAAGACTAAATATATTTCTATGACAATATCACATGTACTTGTTCTCTGCCAAGTGTAATTTTATCACTGGAGGAAGTCCAAGGAGTTTCTGGAGAGGAGGACCTCAATTCAAGATTGAGTGGGGTTCTTGACAAACATGAATTTAAGGATTCATCTGTTAGAGGCACAGATTTATTTAGGAAAGCAGAGATGCATTCAAGGGAGAATGTAGGTTGTATAGAGAGTGAGACTCTTCTGGTAAAGCAAGGAATGTACATTTAAGGGAGAATGTGGGCCATCCTTTGAGAATGAGAAGCAGCAACACCTTAGTCTTGGTTATTAATTTTTATAGAAGGACAGTAACTAGAAGCTGGACTAAAGGTGGAATTAGGAAGGAGTTATGCAGTTTTGTGCCAATATTTCTAGTGCTTGGGCATTGCCTCATCATGAAACTTTGCAGGCAAATGATTGGGCTGGATTATCAAGAGTTGCTTGCTTAGTCAAGAGTTTAAGCTGGGGCTGAGGTTGTGGCTCAGTGGTAGAGTGCCTACCTCGCACGTGTGAGGCACTGGGTTCAATCCTCAGCACCACATAAAAATAAATAAATAAAATAAAAACATTGTGTCCATCTACAACTAAAAAATATTTTTTAAAAAAAGAGTTTAATCTGGGCACGGGGGTGCATGCCTGTGATCCCAGTTGGCTCGGGAAACTGAGGCAGGAGGATTGCGAGTTCAAAGCCAGCCTCAGCAACAGCAAGGTGCTAAGCAACTCATTGAGACCCTGCCTCTAAATAAAACACAAAATAGGGCTGGGAATGTGGCTCAGTGGTTGAGTGCCCCTGAATTAAATCCCTGGTACCTCCCCCTGCCCCAAAAAAAGAGATTAAAAAAGAGTTGCTTGTTTAAATCATATCTGTGATCCCGGTAACTCAGGAGGCTGAAGAGATTCAAGTTCAAGGTCAACCTGGGAAACTTAGCAAGACCCTGTTTCAAAATAAAAAATTTAAGAGCTACGAATATGGCTTGGTGATTGAGTGCTTGCCTAAAATGCATGAGGCCCTGAGTTTGATCCCCAGCACTGCAAAAATAAAAATTAAAAATTAAAAATCTTTAAAAAATGGCTAGAGATGTAGCTTGGTGGAAAAGCACCTCTGGGTTTAATCACCATCACCTAAAAAGGAAAAAAAGGGTGCTTATTTTGTATTCCAGTGGTTTGTGAGCATTTTTCTTTTGAGTCTGGTTGTGTCTTTCTTTTTATGTATCCCCATTTTTCTTTTGAGACTCATTTTTTTTTCTGTATCCATCAAATCCTATCTCATTTTGAAAATTTTTAAATTTATTGAACATGCAATAAATAAATTATGAGTACATTACATGGTAGAAGGCCCTTCTTAACCTTTTCTTTTTAATTATGATAAAATAAATAATGAAATATTTATCATCTTAAATATTAAGTACATTCACACCATCATATGACTAATCTCCAGAACTCTCTTCATCTTGCAGAACTGAAACTCAGTACCCATTAAGCAGTAGCTCCCCATTTTTTGCCCCCATATTCCAGTCTCGCAATTATCATTCTGCTCTCTATGATTTTGAGTGTTCTAATGTAAATTGAATCATACAATTTTTTTTTTCTTTTTGTGACTGGCTTTTGCACCTAGCATAATGTCCTCAAGGTTCATTCATGTTGTAGCATGTGTCAGGATCTCCTTCCTTTTTATAGTACTTCATTTTATGTATGGAGGGCTAAATATTAAGTATCTTTAAAAATTAGTTAAAAAATAGAAGAAACACTTCTGGAAAGATGAAGTAGACATACTTTAAAAAAATATTTTTTAGTAGTAGACACAATACCTTTACTTTATTTTTATGTGGTGCTGAGGATTGAACCCAGTGCCTCACACATGCTAGGCAAGCACTCTACCACTGAGCTATAACCCCAGCCCTAGACATACTTTTTGTGTATCATTGAGTACAACTAAAAACTCTGGAAGTTATATGTAAAGCAAATATAAGAAAGGTGGAAAGAAGAGGACAAATCAAGGGTCCTTAAGACCCAAGGAACAAAATGGTAGTGAGTTTCCCTCCTACATCCCAGAATTGGAGCTAAAGTAATCAGAAAATCCTAATATCTGCTCTTAAAAAAAAAAGAAGAAGTCAAAGAAAAGCCTGTTTTCTCTAGCAAAAGAACCAGGACAGGGGTAGGTAGCAAGACAGGAAACTTTTAGAGAAATACCACAGAAAGAATTGGCTTCACTCCCACCTACACCAGCAAAAGCTAGATGGGGTAAACCTAGACTCCCACCTGTGTGAGGCTGTGCTACAAGAAGATACCGCAATACCCGACAAGGGTGATATCAGAAAAGGCCAGGCAGGGAACCAGGACTTTTTAATCCTCAAAGACTATTAACAGGGGCTGGGGTTGTGGCGCAGTGGTAGTGTGCTCGCCTAGCACGCGGGAGGCACTGGGTTGGATCCTCAGCACCACGTAAAAATAAAATAAAGATATTGTGTCCACCTACAACTAAAAAATAAATATTAAAAAAAAAAGACTATTAACAAGTCCCACTCTTTTTTGTTGTCAGTGGATGACATATGGACAGCCTGAATTCTACCCCTACTCAGCAGTAATGAAGTATCCCGACCCCTCTTTCCTGGGGTAATGTTGAAGGAGGCATAGTAGAGAGTCAAGCCTTTAATCTTGCCAAGTGATAAAAAGGCTTCTCACCAGGGTCTTAGCAGAGACCATGTAGAAAGCAGGAACTTCCACCCTGTCCAGCAGAAGCAAGAAGCTATACCCACCTGGCTTAAGAAGTCTTTGTGTGAGAGACAAACCCACTTAAATACACTTATCTTATACTAGACAAAGGTGCCAAACACGTATATTGGAGAAAAGATAGCCTCTTCAACAAATGGTGCTGGAAAAACTGGAAATCCATATGCAGCAAAATGAAACTAAATCTCTCTCTCTCACCATGCACAAAATTCAACTCAAAGTAGATCAAGGACTTGGGAATTAGACCAAACACTCTATGCCTAATAGAAGAAAAACAGGCCCAAATCTTCATCATGTTGGATTAGGGCCTTATTTCCTTAACAAGACTCCTATAGCGCAAGAAGTAAAATCAAGAATCAATAAATGGGGGCTGGGGTTGTCACTCAGTGGTAGAGCATTAACCTAGCATGTGTGAGGCACTGGGTTCAGTTCTCAGCACCACATATAAATAAGTACATAAAGGTCCATCAGCTACTAATAAAAATATTTTTTAAAAAAAGAATCACTAAATGGGATGGATTCAAACTAAAAAGCTGCTTCTCAGCAAAAGAAACAACCAGTGAAGTGAACAGAGCCTACATTCTGGGAACAAATTTTTGCCACATGCATACCAGATAGAGCACTAATCTCCAGGATATATAAAGAACTCAAAAAACTTAACACCAAAAAATCAAAACAATCCAATCAATAAATGGGCTAAGGATTTGAACAGATACTAAAAGATATACAGTTGATCAACAGACATATGAAAAAATGTTCAACATCTCTAGCCATTAGAGAAATGCAAATCAAAACTAAGATTTCATCTCAATGCCAGTCAGAATGGCAGTTATCAAGAATACAAACAAGGGCTGGGATCGTGGCTCAGTGGTAGAGTGCTTGCCTCGCATGTGTGAGGCACTAGGTTCAATCCTCAGCACCACATAAAAATAAATAAATAAAGATATTGTGTCCATCTACAACTAAAAAAAAAAATTAAAAAAAAAAAAATACAAACAAGTGTTGATGAGGATGTGGAGGAAAAAGCACACTTATACATTGCTGGTGGGACTGCAAATTGGTGCAGCCAATCTGGAAAGCAGTATGGAGATTCCTTAGAAAACTTGGAATGGAACCACCATTTGACCTAGTCATCCCCCTCCTCGATCTATAATCAGAGGACTTAAAAACAGCATAGTACAGTAATGTAGCCACTTCAATGTTTATAGCAGCTCAATTCACAATAGCTAAACTGTGGAACCAACCTAGATGCCCTTCAATAGATGAACGGATAAAGAAACTGTGGTATATATGTACACGATGAAATATTACTCATCATTAAAAGAGAATAAAATTATGGCATTTGCAGGTAAGTGGATGGAGTTGGAAAACATCATGCTAAGCAAAGTAAGGCAGTCCCCCAAAACCAAAGGCCGAATGTTGTCTCTAATAAGTGGATACTGACCCATAATCCGGGAGAGGACACGGGAAGAATGGAGGAACTTTGATCAAAGGGGAGGGAGTGGAGAGGGAGCATGGAGACAGTAAAGATGGTGGAATGAGATGGACATCATAGCCCTAGCTTCATGTATGACTGTATATATGATGTGATTCTACATCATGTACAACCAGAGAAATGAAAAGTCGTGCTCCATTTGTGTACAATGAATCAAAATGCATTCCGCTATCATGTATACCTAAGTACAATAAATAAATAAAAAGAAAAAAAAAGAAGTCTTTTTGTGGAATCTAGACTTCCATTTCACCTTCCTTTCCATGCTAGAACGGTGTCAAGAAAGCCAGCTAAAATAGTCCAGATTTGCATATTAAAAGTGTACAAGTCTTCATCAGGAATCAGCTGTTATACCCAAAACAAACAAACAACAACAACAAAACAGGAAGACTTGAACTAATATAAAAAAGAGAATCATTATATGGTAATATTAAGATGACAAAGATATTAGAATTATCTGACAGATTTTTAAAGCAGCCATAATAAAAAGACTTCGGTAAATATTTATAAGCATGCTTAAAACATGGGGAAAAAAGAAAGCTTCAGAAAACAGAGAATCTGAGCAAAGAAATAGAAGATATAAACAAGCAGTACATAGAAATTTTTAGAACTGAAAAATGTGATAATTAAAGTTACGTGGATAGATTCAGTGATAGAATAGAGGGGATAGAGGAAAGAGTCAGTGAACTGGAATAGAGAAAACAAAAATTACTTAATCTAGTTTGTAGAGTGGAACTAGACCAAAAAATGATTTAAAATCCTTTGAATGCTACTGAGTAGTGGGATAGCTAGTTCAAATGGTGGTTCCATTCCTAGTTTTTTGATGAATCTCCGTACTGCTTTCCATAGTGATTACACCAATTTACAGTCTCACCAGCAATGTATGAATGTGACTCAGCCATTAAGAAGAATGATTTTATGACATTTGCCAGTACATGGATGGATCTGAAGACTATCATGCTAAGTAAAATAAGTCAGTCCCCCAAAGCCAAAGGTCCAGTGTTTTCACTGATAGGTGGAAGCTAACCCATAATGGAGGGAAGAAAAATAAAACATTCAGTGGATTAGGCAAAGGGAAATGAAGGGAAGAGATAGAAGATAGGAAAAAGAAAGACAATGGAATGAATCTGACATAATTTTCTAATCACACGTATGAATACACCACAGTGAATCCCACCATCACATATATCCACAAGAATGGGGTTCTAATTAGAATAAGATATATTCCATGCTTGTATAATTGTATTAAAATGGATTCTACTGTCACATATAACTAAGAAGAACCAATAAAAATAAAATTAGCAGTACTCAAGGGACCTGTGGGTCTTCTAATAAAAGATCTAACGTTTGTATCATCAGAATCTAGGAGAAAGGGAATAAAGAAATGATGACTGAAAACTCCCCGAATTTGACTGGAAAATTAAATTAACAATTCAAGAAGTTTGGTGAACATCAAACAGGATAAACTCAAGGAAGTCTGTGTTAAGATATATCATGATTAAAGTGGAAATTAAAGACAAAGTTTTAAGCTGGACATGATGGTGTCCATCTGTAGCCCCAGCTACTTGACTGAGACAAGATTGCTGTATATGTGGGAGTTCATGAACAGACTTGGCTCAAAAAAAAAAAAAAAAAACCAAAACAAAACAAAAAAGAAAAGGAAAAAGAGCAGTAGAAAACACCACTTTCTCTCACAGAGGGAAAGCAATTAGCATGGCAGTGGAAAAGGTAAGCTCCCAGCTCAAGAACATAGGAAAAGCAGAGCAAAATCAACCTAAAGAAGTAGAAGGGGGAAAAAAACTTATAGAGGAATAAAAACAATTAATATTGAAAATAGTAACAATAGAAAACATCAGTAACATAGAACTAGTTCTTTGAAAACATAATAAATAAAATGACAAACACTAGCAAGACTGACAAAAAGAGAAGACAAAAATTACCAATACTGAGAATAAAACAATCACTACAGATTCTGCAGACATCAAAAGGATAATAAAAGAACACAAATTTAGCAAGTGAGATGAGATGGACTGCTTTCTTGAAAAACTCTTATATGAAATAGATTATTTAAATAGTTCTGTACATGTTAAGGAAATTGAATTTATAACTTAAAAACTCCAGAAAAAGAAAGCTCCAGGCCCAAATAGTCTTACTAGAGAATTCTAGCAAACCTTCGAAGAAGAATTAACATTAATTCTACAGTCTCTTCAGAAAATAATATATTTTGTGAAGTATTATCCTGATACTGAAATCAAAGACAATACCAAAAAAGAAAAAAAACTCCAGCGACTGTAGATGCAAAAATCCTCAAAAAAAATACTAACAAACCAAAATATTAACAAGACAGAAAAATTATGTGCTGTGATCAAGTGGGGTTTATCCCAGGAATACAAGATTGGCTTAAGATCTGAAAATCAATACAGATAATACAGATAATACAGAATATTAATTAAAGGGCAAAAAATACACCATCATCTCAATAGAAAAAAATGTACAAAATCCAAAATTCTTTCATGGTTACAAAAAACCCAAGCAAAAGGCTTAAAAAGCTACAGTAAAAAGGAATTTCCTCAATCTGATAAAGCATGTCTATGAAAAACCCACAGCTAGATCATATTTAACAGTAAAAAACTGAGTATTTTCTACCTAAGAGCAGGAACAACATAAAGCTATTCACTTTCACCAATTCTATTCAACATTGTATTGGAAGTTCTAGCTTTGGTAATTAGGAAAATGAAATGGAATGGAATGAAAGAAATGAAAGAACTGAACTGAACTGAAATGAAATGAAATGAAATCCAGATTGAAGCAGAACAAGTAAAACTGTTTGAAAGTGACCTGATCTCATATGTAGAAAAATCCTAAGAAATTCACTAAAACACTATTATTACAACCAGTAAATGAGTTCAGGAAGGTTGCAGAGGAAAAACTCAATGTACAAAAATCAGAAATGCAGTATTTCTATACTATATACTATAAATATGCTATAAATTTACCAATGAAATATCCAAAAGATGAAATTAACAATGTCATTTACAATAGCATAAAAATTATTAAGAATTAAATGTAGGGGCTGGGATTGTGGCTCAGTGGTAGAGTGCTTGCCGTGCAAGCATGAGGCACTGGGTTCGATCCTCAGCACCACATAAAAAGAAATAAAATAAAGATATTGTGTCCATCTACAACTGAAAAAATATTTTTTAAAAAATTTTAAAAAAAAAGAAATGTAACAAAAGAAATACAAAATTTGCAGTTTGAAAAACTATATAACATTGCTGAAAGCAGCTAAATGACATTGAAACTTTTACATATACACTTAATGTTATTAAAATAGTGATACTCCCCAAATTTTTTTGCAAATTCAATGCAATTCATATCAAAATCCTAGCAGTGTTGTTGAAGAAAGTGACAAGTTCATCCTAAAATCTCTATGGAACCGTCAGGAACGCAGATAAGCCCAAACAATGTTGGAAAAGAAAATTAAAATTGGAAAACTCAAATTATAAAGATACGCCTACCATGTGTGAGGCACTGGGTTCGATTCTTAGCATCGCATATTAATTAATTATATAAAGGTCCATTAACAACTAAAAATTTCTTAAAGAAATAAAAAATCAATGGAACGGAATTGAGAGTCTAGAAATAAATACTTGCATTTTATAGTAGTGCTGGTGCTAGGACAATTTAATGGGGAAAGGATAATGCTTTCAACAAATGGTGCTGAGAAAATTGGGCATCTTCATGCAGAAGAATGAAGTTGAACTTTTCTCACATATCATATACAAAAAGTACCTCAAAACGAACCACAGACCTAAATGTAAGAGATAAAACTATAAAATTCATATAAAAATGCCTAAAATTAAATATTACTAACCCTTGGATTAGGTAGTGGTTTCCTAAATATGATACCAAACACACAAGTGATGAAAAAAATGGTACATCATCAAAATAAAAAATGTATTCCTTCAAATAGCACGATCAAGAGAGTGAAAAATACAACCCACCAAATGAGAGAAAATACTTGGAAATCATATTATCTAAGAAGGAACTTATTTCTAGACTATATAAGTAACCTTTCAACTCAGTGATAAATGGTCTAATAAACAATTTAAAATGTGCAAAGTTAGGTCTAGATATCGCACATATTTCTGGTTGTAAATGTTTGATTTGTGTCTCTTATTTCAAAACTAACTTTCTGGTCTAGGGTTGTGGCTCAGTGGCAGAGCACTTGCCTACTTAGCATGTGTGAGGTACTAGGTTCGATTCTCAGCACTGCATGTAAATAAGTAAAATAAAGGTCCATTGAAAACTAAAAAAATATTTTTAAAAAAATTATTTTTAAAAAAACTTTCTACCAGTTGTTTTTACAATGTGAATATTTGAATTAATCATGAAATGTAACTGTTTATTCTGTATTTTCCCATCCAAAAACCTATTAGTAATATTAAATGAGTAGTTGAGGTTTGGGGAGTTCAAAAAAATGTTCAAAGGATCTGAATAGACATTTCTTCAAAATAGATATGTTAATGCCCAATAAGCACAGGAAAAGATGCTGAATTTCAGTAGCTGTTAGGGAAATGCAACTCAGAACTACAATGAGATACCACCTCACACTCACTAATATTAGACTATAATAAAAAAGACGGATAATAAATGTTGGTGAGAATGTGGACAAATTGGTACCTCCATTCATGCTGTTGGTGAGAATATAAAATGGTACAATAACCTTTTGGAAGACAACCTGGAAGTTCCTCAAAAGCTTATACATAAATTCACCATATGACCCAATAATTTTAGTCCTAGATAGGTAACCTGGAGAAGGTAGAACATAGGTTCACATAACAATTTGTACACAAATGTTCATAGTAACATTAATCATAGTATCCAGAAGTGGAAATTATCCAAATGTCCAACAATTCATGAATTTATAAATAAAATATGCTTTATCTGTACAATGGAGTACATGCTGTATACAGATGATCCTTGAAAATATAGTAAATGGAAAAAAAAACAGACAAAAAAGACTAGGTATAAAGATAGAAAGTGAATCAGTGGTTGATAGGCACAGGGAAGTGTCTGCTAATTGGTACTGAGTTTAGCAAGTACCAATTTTTTAAGGTAGTGAAAATGTTCTAAAATTTATTAGGGTGGTTGTACAGATCTGTGAATACACTTGAATTGTAGATTTGACATTGGTAAACTGATGGGTGGATTATATCTTTATAAAGCTGTTTTTAAAAAATTCAGTAATACATTTTTTTAAAAAGTAGGGGGCTGGGGTTGTGGCTCTGTGGTAGAGTGCTCACCTAGGATGCGTGGCACACTGGGTTCTATCCTCAGCACCACATTAAAAAAAAATGAAATAAAGGTATTGTGTCTACCTACAACTAAAAAATAAATACTTAAAAAATAATTAAGATTTATTCCAAGGATGTAAGCCTGGTTCATTAAAAATCAATCATATCAACCAGTTACAGGAAAAAAACTTATGATTCCATCAAGTTGAAAAAATTCTCTATCCCTATTTTTCTGAAGGTTTCTATGATGAATGGGTATTGACGTTTTTCTACTGCCTTTTCTGATCAGTTGATATATAATATGGAATATTATTCAACAACAAAAAAGAATGAATATGGCAATAATTTGGATGGACCTGAAGAAAATTATCTTATGAAAATAGCTTTTTCCAAAGATTATATTAGAGAAATGGAGATCAGATTAATAGTTGTCAGGAGTTGAAGAAGGGGAATAGGAAGGTAACATGAGGGAATGAAAATATGATGGAACTACTCCATATCTTCCCTGTATCAATGCCAGAAACTTGGTTGAGGTGTTATTACTGTCACCCTTGGAGAAACTGGGTAAAGGGTACATGTGACCCTATTCCTTTTTTTATAAATGTGAATCTACAAGTGTCAAAATAAAACATTTTAATGAAAAGAAAGAAATTATAGAATTAATGCTTAATGACTTGGAAAAGTATTGTTTTCACATCAATGTAGTATAATAAATATGAAGATTATAAAATAGTTATATATATTTTTTGAGTCCATTTTAAAAACTGATGTGTTTATAAATCCAAGGAAAAGACTAAGGGAACACTTATCCACCACTATAAATTGGCATATCCACTTTGAAATACAATTTAGCATTTTCCAGTATTGGCGACAGTGAACAATTTTATATATGTACACATACACATACACATACATATACATTCAAAGCAGCATGTAGTAATTCATTTTTTTAATGTTTTTTAATGTTATTGTATTTTTATACCTTTATTTGATTTGTTTTTATATTTATGTGGTGCTGAGGATCAAACCCAGTGCCTCACACATGCTAGGCGAGCACTCTTACCACTGAACTACAGCCCTAGCCCAATAATTCATTTTTGCTGTTCACTGCACACTATTTCTTCAGTGGTCATTTTCACTCTTTACTTTTATGTCCACACTGTAGGTTATGTAAGTTCTGTAGCAGAGCCTGTGTCTCGGTAGTGTCTCTTTGTTTCTTTAGTGTCAGAAGGCATCATCTAGCAGAAAATGGAATAAACATTGTCGTCCAGACGGCAGTCATTTTGCTTATTATGTTTCCAAATTGTGGTTTTTTGTTTTTTGTTTTTTGTTTTCTTTTGGTATTGGGTATTGAACTCAGGGTACTCTACCACTGAGCTGCATCCCCAGCCCTATTTTTGTGTTTTATTTAGAGACAGAGTCTCACTGAGTTGCTTAGCACCTCACCGTTGCTGAGGCTGGCTTTGAACTCGCAATTCTCCTGTCTCAGCCTCCCAAAGTGCTGGAATTACAGGCTTGAGCCACCGCGCCCGGCTCTAAACTGGTTTTTAACCTGACTTGCAAGCGTATTTCTTGTGTAGTTGTTCGTCATTTAATAAGTTTCTATGGTATGTTAGCTTTGACAGATGTTTACAAATAACATTCTAAGAACTAAATCTAAACTATGTACCATATTTCTAAATAAACTTTGTTTGTTTGACACAGGAAAGCCATGGCAGAAAAATACATCATGACAGCTGCAAAACTCATTGCTCCTGTAATTGAAACATCTTTTGCTGTAGGTTATGATTGGTAAGAGATTTTTAAATAAAATAAAACTGCATGAATATGATGTTTTCATGATCATACTTTATTGATTTAAAATTAATATTATTAAAAAAGTGAATAAAGATTATGAATATTGCTTTATACTTATGAAACAATAGTATTAAGTTTAACATAGGCTATTGTAAAAGCTCTAAAGTTTTCTCATGGTTTGTGTTATTTCACAAATTAAGTGAATTTGGGGCAAATGCACTACCATTTGTTAGGATTGCTTCCATTGTATAAATTCCAGCCTGTGCCTTCTTTCTTTTTATGTTTTTTTCCTTTTTCTGCTTTGTTAGTAGTAAATTTTTCATCCTGAGTAATAGCTTTCACATCTAAAAAGGCTGTCATTTCCTGTTGTAATATATTTCCCAGTGGGTAGTGACGTGTTTTAGATTTAGGAAACCTTAGGTCATTTGTTGAATGAGCATGTGGTTGAATTTGCTCTCTTCTTCCAGTCAGTATAAGAATACCTTTTATAGTGTCTCATATAGGTGATCATTTAATTTCTGCTTGGATTCTTCTGGTGTTTGATTCATTTGCTTTATTTTCCAACATCTTTAATGAAGTCTTATAACATTATTCCTCATACTTAATCCAAATTTGCCTCTCCTGAATAAGCAAATACAGAGTAAATCTCTGATGTCTATATGTGGTTAAAATATCAGGTCAGTATGGAAGAATTATGGCTCTAATTTTCTAGTTACTCTCCATAGTTCTTGTTGATAGGATGAACATAGCCTTTCTTTGTCATATCTTCATCATCTTTTAGATTCTTACCCATGCTATTTATCCCTTGGAATCTATTCTGTTTCTAGGAGTCCATTATCTTCCTGTTTTAATTTGCACTGGCAGCTTTAATTTGGCCCATGATATTTGTTTTTACTGTTTCCAATTGCATGTCTTTCGTTTGCATTCTTTGCTCCTGTTGTAGACTCTGGTTTTTCTTGGCGTTTTCCTTCCCAGAATCTCTCTTTCTCCACTGTAGTTTCTACAAGATGGTTGTTGTCTTAGCTTGACATTAAATATTATCTTGGGGCTCGCCTTCATTTCTCTCCTGCTCTGGATCCTCTTTCTCATTTAACAACTTTATTTTCTTCCCTTGATTTCATCCCCAGTTAACCCCCTAATGTCTTTCTGTGTGTGTCTAACTCTGTCATCATTCTTTTTTTTTTTAAATGTTTATTTTTTTGTTGTAGGTGACAGAATATCTTTATTTTATTTTTATGTGGTGCTGAGGATCGAACCCAGTGCCTTATGCGTGCTAGGCGAGCACGCTACCACTGCGCCATAATCCCAGCCCCTCTGTCATCATTCTTGATGGATTAGGATAACTAGGTTATAACTTGTATATCTTCTTTCAGAACTTTAAAAACATTGGCCCATTTGTTAACTAGCGTTGTTGCTGACTAGGACTCTAATGTTGGTTTTATCTTTGTTATTTGTAGGTGATCTACATTTTTTTTCTGTAGACTTTTATAGTTTTCTCTTTAACTTTGTTATTTTGAAAGTATATGACCACATTTTGTCTTTCTTTCTCCTAAGCATTCCATGACCCCTCTGTAGTCTTATATTTCAACCTGAGAAAATATTATTGTATCAGTTATTTTATAATTTACTACCTCCTCCAGTTATGAATTTCTATTAACTGGATTTTAGAAGTTCTTGTCACTTACCTTCTCTGATACAGTATTTTCCATCTCTTTGCTTTCTGAGAGACACCCTTCAATTTTTTTCATCCAACTCTCCTATTTAATTATTTTATTTTTACTTTTTTAAAACTTTTTTTAACATATTGCTTAATATTTCCAAGCATACCTTCTTTCTTCTGGTTGTTCCTTTGTTGTTGTGGAGTGATCAATAATTGTATAACAGACCTGTGGTCAGCCTGATCTCTGCCACTGGGGCCTTTATGGGTTAGTCCCTGAATCAACAACCTCACCTCAACTCTGTGGGGGCAGTCAACACACTTCTGTGGAACCTTTCTTAGTGTAACTAATTTCCTTTTTTCTTACATGCCAGCACACTTTCATCCTTTTTCTGTTTGTCCAGAAATTGTATTTGCTCATGTCGCCTTCCTGCCATGATCTTTGTTGTAGAATTTCACCATTTTTATTTCTTTTCCTGTCATTTTAAATGGGAGTCCTGGGAGAAGTAAGCCATGAATGCCTATGTCTGCTCCCCTTTTGAGTCACAGTCTTGCCAATTGTTAATTGTGATGGAGAGCTTTCTTCCAAATCTTTGCTCTTTCTGGGTAAGCAGTTCCAATTCCTTTATCCATTACAGATGTTTTTCTATAATGATTGATTTTCTGCAAGACTGATTGTCCAGCTAGTTTATAAATGAGTCCCTTAAAATGTGTCTCTCTGTGTACAGGACTCCACGTGTATTTTCTTTTCACCAACTATGATAAAAGGGAATAAAAGGGGATAAAAAGGAATAGCTAGATCCATTTCCACTTTGGTTGTCAAGTTTGGATGACAACTTTGGTTGTCATCTAAGATCTTCTTGATTTTGGGACGACTACCTCACAATAAATTAACTCTTCTTTTAGTCATATCTTTGTGCTTAGTAGTAAACATCTGTTTTAAAAGTATAAACTGAATTATCTTGATATTTACAAGAGTATACATATTTAATTTTTGAATGTTTTTACATTTTTTTAAAAAGATGATAGTACTTGTCTTTGAAATCTAGCAGTTAGTTAAGTGAAGTATTGAATATTTGTTAAAATGCCAAACAGTTAGACTGAAATTTTCCACTAAATAAAAGTTTTAACTTACTAAGGCCAATTGCTTTTGTCATATCAGATTTAAGGTCCAGTCAGACCCGGTGATTCTACTCATGTATAATCTTTTACTTTCAAATATATTCAAGTGCGACATTAGGGTTTTTTAACCTAATGATCATGCTTCAAGCCAAAGCATATGCTTTCACTTGAATATTTTCCTGTTGTAAAATGATAGTGTTACATTTTTAAAAAGAATGATAAGCTTGCTTAAGAAATCTTGACAACTAGCTCATAGGAAATGAACATACTGGCATCTATTTAAATTCCAGAGTTTTTGATATGGATGTTAATACAACGAAAGAAGGAATCTAAGTAGAAGACTTAACCATCCATTCTTTTACTGAGCTTCCAGGTTTACCCTCCCTTATTACTGTATCCTGGCTCAACATTTTAAAATGCTTATTTGTTTTAGCCAAAGAGCATAGTGATCTTAATTCTTATCATGATTGTTAAAGTTCAAAGGAATTTTCAAGATTTCATTTGCAGCCTGAGATGTCTTATTTCTTTATGTGTTAATCATATAGGCATCCATTTCTTTGAATCTGGCAGTTTTTCAAAATATTTGCCAAATTTTAGTAACTGAAAAGTGAAGTGCAAATTTCATTTTTAGGAACTTTGAAGAAAGATGTTTGTATATTCATAGAACTTCCTTATATAATTTTTTCATAAATTGCAATAGTTGTGTACATGTATATGAATATATGTATATATGTGTCTATTTTGTATATATACATGTTGAAAACAATGCACATATGCATTAAACTAAGCACATGAATATATGTATAGATACGTGTTTTAAAATACTGGACAGTGCTCTTTGCAGGCAACATCAGAGCTTCTGACAGAGAAGAATGCATGTTAAAGAATACATGCAGAAAAATATTTCATAATGTAATGACTACTTATAAGTGTCGTACATTCTCCTTGTCTGCTTTTTTCATATAAATTGCAGAAGATTAAGGAACAGACATTTTAAGACAAATAATATCCGTTTGATATTTGGAGAACTTTTAAGATTTGAAATTAAATAAGCAAAAGATTAAAATTAAACCATCTGATTTCTAATCTGTTTAGATAATTCTTAAATTACATTTTCAATAAGAAAAAAACAATATAGAATCTTCTGTTTAATTTAGCCCATTAGGCAGTTCCATTTTTATATTTTAAAATTATTCAATAAAAGAGAAGCAGTTTTGAAGTTGAAAGATTATTTTTTCTTTATTCAGCTCTAGCTTTTGGAATTTGTTTTTCACTTTTTAAAAAAATTGTTTTTCAAGAACAAGGCTTTCTATATTGCCCAGCCTGGCCCCAAATTCCTAGGCTTAAGCAGTTCTGCTTCAACCTCACAATTAGCTGGGACTATAGGGTTCTACCACCACATTGGCTTAAATTTTGATCATGGTAGTAATGGATCCATAAGAAAAAGTGGTTGCTAATGTTTTACTGACTGTTGACTATTCAGCCTGTTGAAATCTGGAAGTATACAGCTTTCAAAACCTGATTGATATAGCTAAATTGTGGAACCAACCTAGATGCCCTTCAAATAGATGAATGGATAAAGAAACTGTGGTATATATACACAATGGAATATAACTCAGCATTAAAAGAGAAAAAAAATTATAGCATTTGCAGTTAAATGGATGGAGTTGGAGAATATCATGCCAAGGGAAGTAATAAGCCAGTCCAAAAAAACGAAAGGCCGAATATTTTCTCTGATTAGTGGATGCTAATCCATAATGGGGGTGGTGGGGAGCATGGGAGAAATGGAGGAACTTTGGATAGGGCAAAGAAGAGGGAGAGGATGAGAGGGGGCATGAGGGCAGGAAAGATGGTGGAATGAGATGGACATCATCACCATAGGTACATGTATGAAAACATGAATGGTGTGACTCTACTTTGTGGACAACCAGAGAAATGAAAAAATGTGCTCCATATGTGTATTATGAATTGAAATGCATTCTGCTTTCATGTATAACAAAGTAGAACATGGGCTGGGATTGTGGCTCAGCGGTAAAGCGCTTGCCTCGCATGCGTGAGGCCCTGGGTTCGATCCTCAGCACCACATACAAAGCAATAAAATAAAGACATTGTGTCCATCTACAACTAAGAAAAAATTTAAAAATATATATATATATAAATAAATAAATAAAATTGATATTAATAAATTAATCATACAGCCAGAAATTTTATATACATTTTTCTAAAGACAAGGTCATTAATTTAATTTCCTCTAGGCCAGTTTTCAATGAGCATGTAAGCTAAGCCTGATACCAAGTTCATGCCTTAAATTGTGGCCTAAAATATTTTAATTCAGCTTAAATTTAATGACCACAACTCTTATTTTGGATTGTTTATTAGTATTTTATACCCTAACTCAGGGAGATAAGCATAATCATTGCCTTTTTGTATCTGAGAAATGTAGCTTGACTAAGGACAAATAGTTTAGGTCAATCTTTTTTTTTTTTTAAATATTTATTTTTTAGTTGTAGGTGGACAGAATATCTTTATTTTATTCTTATGTGGTGCTGAGGATCGAACCCAGTGCCTCATGCGTGCTAGGCGAGCACGCTACCACTGCACCATAACCCCAGCCCCTTAGGTCAATCTTATTAAACTTTGTATTCATTGGAAAGTTACTTTTTAAAAGTACAGGAAGTGGCTGGAGTACATGCTTAGCATGGGTGAGGCCCTAGATTCTATCTGCAGAACAAATAAACAAACAAAAAAGTACAGATTATCAAGCTCTCCTATTCTCTTCTCACCATAGTCAGGGTTCTGAAATCAGGAGTGAGCCCTTGGGTTTTTATCAACTCCCCACCAAGTGATTCTGATACATGCAGTACTCTTTTCCAGTGATGCCACCCTTGGCTGTATATTAAAATTATCAGAGGATTCAAAAAATTCTTAAGGCCCAGGCTGTACTCTAGATTAATTAAATCAGAAATTCCAGGTGTTAAGACTCAAGAATAAATATTTCTAAAGCCTCCTATGGGTTCTGAGATATATATCAAACACATGAATAGTACCCTGTACCATGTCAATTTTGGAATGTCATTGACTAAGGACATCATTAAAAGTAAAAATGCAGTCTTGAATGGGACAGAAAAATCTTTTTCAGTGCTTTCAGGGTAGCTCTAATATGCTGCTAGGTTTAGAAACTAATTGAAATCCAACTGTTACTGAAAAACAGAGGGGACAAGTCAGTCCTGAAACTGTGATTTTCACTATAAATTTTCTGGCATTATTACTATATTTCTGTTCATTTATTTTCATATAATTAAATCATTTTAAACCTTTTTTTGGTGAAATAGAAAATACATACAAAAATTGTACAAAATAGATGGACGTGGTGACATATACTTTTCATAGTCCCAGCTACTCAGGAGGCTTAGGAGAAAGGACCCCTTGAGCCTAAGCAACATGGTAGGATTCTGTCTTTAAAAAAAAAAATTATACATTAATTTTATACATTAAAAAATATAAATTATATTTATGTATGGTTTAAACTCCTGTGTTAGCCAGGTAAGGTGGCACATGCCTATAATACCAGCAACTCAGGAGGCTGAGGTAGGAGGATGGTGAGTTCAAAGCCACCCTCAGCAAAAGGGAGGCACTAAGCAACTCAGTGAGACCTTGTCTCTAAATAAAACACAAAATAGGGCTGGGGATGTGACTCAGTGGTTGAGTGTCCCTGAGTTCAATTCCTGGCACCCCCCCCAAAAAAAAACCTCTTGTGTTAATGCTTTAATATTCAAAGGTACAAAGCTAGATTATGAGAGCAGCAACCTAATAAATCCATCCTAGTTGAATGACTGGGTGGTACCTGTAGGAAGGTGGGGGCATTGCTAGAGTAGGTGGGTCACTGAGGGCATGCTCTGGAATGGTGCTTCTTCCCTGTGGTCCATTCTTCACCTTTTCACTACTTCTTGACTGTAATGATTCAGCCATCCTCTATCATGATGTTCAGCTTTACCTCCAGCCCAGAGTGATAAAACTGGCCTAGCATGAACTAAACCTCTGAAACCATGAAACAAAGTAAACTATTCCTCCTCTTAGTTGTTCTGGTCAGGTCACAGCAACAAAAAGCTGACTACCACAAACAGTAACATCAACTCGGTGATGTGTCACAAAACAAACACCTGTGTGACCGCTGCATAGCTTAATAAATAAAATTTAAAGATAGAGCATTGTCAGTACCTGGAAGATCCTGATTTGGGTCACTGCACTTCCCACTCTGAAGGGTAGCACTGTCCCAACTTCAGTGTTTATCACTTCCTTGCTTTTCTTCATACTTTAACCACCTAAGCAAGTATACCTGACTCCATCATTTAATTTTGTCAGTTTTAAAAAACATTATATCAAGCCAAGCACGGTGGCTCAAGCCTGTAATCCCAGCACTTAGGGAGGCTGAGACAGAAGAATCGTGAGTTCAAAGCCAGCCTCAGCAATGGCGAGGTGCTAAGCAACTCAGTGAGACTCTGTCTCTACATAAAACACAAAATAGGGCTGGGGATGTGGCTCAATGGTTGAGTACCCCTGAGTTCAATCCCCAGTACCAAAACAAAACAAAACATGATTATCAAAGCCAGCCCCAGCAACGGCAAGGCACTAATCAACTTAGACCTTGTCTCTAAATAAAACCACAAAATAGGGCTGGGGATGTGGCTCAGTGGTAGAGTACCCCCGAGTTCAATTCCCGGTACCAAAAACAAAAAACAAAAAAACCTCCATTATATATGAAACCTTACTGTAGACATTTTTTTATATGTCTTCTTTAACTTTATGTTGTGAGAATTACATACACATCCTTGCATGTAGCTGTGGTTTGTTCATTGCTGTGTTATGATTCATGATGTTAATGTATTACAGTTTATCCATTTTAATTTTAAGGGACATTGTGGCAATTTGCACTTTTAACCTATAAAATATGCTTCTAATTGAAGAAGACCTTAGAAGATGGAAAGATCTCCCATGTGCTTGGATAGGCTGAATCAATATCATCAATATGGTCACACTACCCAAAGTACTATACAGATTCAATGCAATTCCAATTAAAATCCCAACATCATTCTTTATAGAAATAGAAAAAGCAATCATGAAATTCATTTGGAAAAATAAGAGACCCAGAATAGCCAAAGCTATCCTTAGCAAGAATAGCAAAGCAGGAGGCATCACAATACCAGACCTTAAACTATATTACAAAGCTATAACAACAAAAATGGCATGATATTGGCACCAAAATAGACATGTAGACTAATAGAATAGAAGACACAGAGACAAACCCATATGAATACAGTTATCTCATACTAGACAAAGGTGGCAAAAACATACATTGGAGAAAAGATAGCCTTTTCAACAAACGGTGCTGGAAAAACTGGAAATTCATATGCAGCAAAATGAAACTAAACCCCTATCTCTTACCGTGCAAAAAATTCAACTCAAAGTGGATAAAGGACCTAGGAATTAGATCAGAGACCCTGCTGTGCCTAATTGTGGAGAAAGTAGGCCCAAATCTTCATCATGTTGGATTAGGCCCCAACTTCTTAACAAGACTAAAGTGCAAGAAATAAAAGCAAGAACCAATAAATGGGATGGATTCAAACTAAAAAGCTTCTCAGCAGAGGAAACAATCAATGAGGTGAACAGAGACCCTACATTCTGGGAACAAATTTTTGCCACACACACATCAGATAGAGCACTAATCTCCAGGATATATAAAGAACTCAAAAAACTTAACACCCCCAAAAAACAACCTAAGCAATAAATGGGCCAAGGAGCTGAACAGGAAATTCTTAGAAGATATACAATCAATCAATAAATATATGAAAAAATGTTCAACATGTCTAGCCATTAGAGAAATGCAAATCAAAACTAAGATTTCATCTCAATGCCAGTCAGAATGGCAGTTATCAAGAATACAAACAACAAGTGTTGATGAGGATGTGGAGGAAAAGGCACACTCATCCATTGCTGGTGGGACTGCAAACTGGTGCAGCCAATCTGGAAAGCAGTACTGAGATTCCTTAGAAAACTTGGAATGGAACCACCATTTGACCCAGTCATCCCCCTCCTCAGTCTATAACCAAAGGACTTAAAAACAACATAGTACAGTACTTCAATGTTTATAGCAACTCAATTCACAATAATTAAACTATGGAACCAACCTAGATGCCCTTCGATAGATGAATGGTTAAAGAAACTGTGGTATATATACACGATGGAATATTACTCATCATTAAAAGAGAATAAAATTATGGCATTTGCAGGTAAATGGGTGGAGTTGGAGAATAGCATGCTATGTGAAGTAAGCCAATCTCAGAAAACCAAATGCCGAATGTTCTCTCTGATAAATGGATGCTCATCTATAATGTGGGAGTAGGTATGGGAAGAATGGAGAAACTTTGGTCAAAGAGGAGGGAAGAAAGAAAGGGGATGGGACATGGGGGCAGGAAAGATGGTGAAATGTGATGGACAACAATGCCCTAGGTTCATATGACTGCACATATGGTGTAACCTTATGTACAACCAGGGAGATGAAAAGTTGTGCTCCATTTGTGTGCAATGAATCAAAATGCATTCTGCTGTCCTGTAAATCTAATTAGAATAAATAAATTTAAAAAACCATACTTCTATCAATATTATTGTACAGTTGTGCATGCTTCTTAATGGATGGTACCCTTTTTTCTGTTGGAATTCCTATGATGGCATAATGTGATACTAGGTTATATATGTTCAGCTTTAATAGATACTGCTAACCAATTTTCCACAGACCTTGTACTTGTTTACACTCTCCCAGTGTACAAAATTTCTAGTTGCTTACTAGTATTCACTCCCCTTTGTCTAATCTACTGAACTATTCTTCCCCTCCCTATCTTGTTGTAGGTTAGCATTGTTATATCAGAGAGAATATTCAACTTGGATTTTTGAGAATTGGCTTTTTATTTAGCATGATATTCTCTAGATCCATACTTTTACCAGCAAATGTCATAAAGTTTTGTTCTTTATGGCTGAGTAATACTCTATTGTGTATATAAACCACATTTTCTTTATCCATTCATCTGTTAATGGACATCTAGGTTGGTTCCATAGCTTAGCTATTGTGAATTATGATGCTATAAATATTGATGTGGCTGTGTCACTGTAATATGCTGATTTGGGGGGGGGGGGTAGCGGGGATTGAACTCAGGAGTACTCGACCACTGAGCCACATCCCCAGCCCTGCTTTGTGTTTTATTTAGAGACAGGGTCTCATTGAGTTGCTTAGCACCTTGCCATTGCTGAGGCTGGCTTTGAACTCGCGAATCTCCTGTCTCAGCCTCCCAAAGTGCTGGGATTACAGTGTGCACCACTGCACCTGGCTTGTAGTATGCTGATTTTAAATCCTTTGAATATATACCAAAGATTGGTATAAATGGGTCAAATAGTGGTTTCATTCCTAGTTTTTTGAAGAATCTATATACATCCATTTATGTTTAAAACACTAGAAGAACTAGGAATAGTAGGAACATACCTCAATGTTGTAAAAGCTATATATAACAATTTCAAGGTCAACATTATTCTAAACAGAGAAAAACTGAAATCATTTCCTCTACAAGCTGGAATAAGACAAGGATGCCCTCTTTTACCACTTCTAGTCAACATAGTCCTTGAAACTCTAGCCAGAAAAATTAGACAAAAGAAAAAAATTAAAGGGACATGAACAGGAAAAGAAGAGCTCAAGCTATTTCTATTTGCCAATGACATGATTCTATATTTAGAAGACCCAAAAACCTCCACCAGAAAACTTCTAGAACTCATAAATGAATTCAGCAAAGTAGCAGGATACAAAATTAACACCCATAAATCATACACCACTGATTAATTTTATATTTTTATTTGCCATACAAGTACTGTTTTTTCTGAAATTCCCATTCAATACTCACCCTCATTTCTTTTTTCATTCTTTCTTTTTTTTTTTTTTTTAGTGTATCTTTTTTAGGACACTTTTGCATACCCCAACTCCATGAAAATATTTTCCATTGTTTTCTTCTAGAAGTTTTACCTTTCAAACTTAGATGATCCATGTGGATTTTTTAAAAAATATGGCATGAAGTAGGGCAAGTTCTTTCTTTTTCCTTTTTTAATTTTTAGTAGGGCTATCCAGTTGACTCAGCATCAAAAGATTATGCTTTTCCCAATACACTGTAATGCCATCTTTGACATATATCAAGTGACTATATATGGATCTGTTAATGGAATCTTTAATCTATTTATTTTTTCACTAAAATCACATTGTTTAAGTTTCTAAGGTTTATATATATTCTTTATATCTGGTGGTAGTACTGTGGTCTAAATGTTTGTGTCTCCCTGCAATCCTAACCACCAAGGTGATAGTATTAGGAAATGGAGTCTCTGGGAGGTGATTAGGTCATGAGAATGGAACCCTTATGAATGGAATTAGTGCCCTTCTTAAAGACAACCCAGAAAACTAGCTAGTCCCTTTCACCTATATGAGGATCCAGCAAAAAGGCACCATTCTTTGAACCAAAAAGCAGACTCTCATCAGACACAAAATGTGTCTTGATCTTGGACTTCCCAGCTTCTAGAACTCTGAGCAATGAAATAATGTTTGGAAATTACCCAGCTTGTGGTATTTTGTTACAGCAGCCTGAATGGAATATGATAGGTAATGTAAGTCCTCCACCTTCATTCTTCAGGATTGCATGAGTATTCCTGGTTCTTGTCATTTTTTGTGTAAGTTTTAGAATCCACTTGTCAATTTCCATAAGAAACCTACTAGGATTTTTTTTAAAAAAGCAATAGATTTAATCTTTTTGTTTGTTCTAATTAGTTATACATAACAGTAGAATGCATTTTTGACACATCATACATAAATGGAGTGTAACTTCTTATTCTAGTTGTACATGATGTAGGATCATACCAGTCTTGTAGTCATATGCACGTAAGGTATTAATGTCTGATTCATTCTACTATCTTTCCTACCCCCATCCCTCTCCCCTCTGCCTAATCCATGGTACCTCTATGCTTCCCTAGCTTCCTTTTTTGTGAATTAGCTCTGCATATCAGAGAAAACATTCAGCCTTTGGTACTTTGGGATTGACTTATTTCACTTAGCATGATATTCTCCAGCTCCATCCATTTACTTGTAAATGCCATAATTTCATTCTTCTTGAAAGCCAAGTAATATTCTATTGTGTATATATACCACATTTTCTTTATGCATTCATCTGTTGAAGGACACCTAGGTTGGTTCCGTAGTTTAGCTATTGTGAATTGAGTTGCTATAAACATTGATGTGGCTGCGTCACTGTAGTATGCTGATTTTAAGTCCTTTGGTATAAACTGAGGAGTGGGATAGCTGGGTCAAATGGTAGTTCCATTCCAAGATTTCTGAAGAATCTCCATACTGGATTGGTGGTTACACCAATTTGCAGTCCCACCAGCAATGTATGAGTGTACCTTTTTCTCCACATCCTCACCAACATTTATTTATTTATTTATTTTAAATGTTTTACTAGTTGTAGGTGGACCTTTATTTTATGTATTATATGTGGTGCTGAGAATCGAACCCAGTGCCTCACACATGCTAGGCAAGCGCTCTACCACTGAGCCACAATTCCAGCCCCGCCAACATTTATTTCTGCCTGTATCCTTGATAATTGCCATTCTGACTGGAGTGAGATGAAATCTTAGTTTTGATTTGCATTTCTCTAATTGCTAAAGATGTTGAACATTTTTTCATATATTTGTTAATCAATTGTATTTCTTTAGTGAAGTATCTGTTCAGTTCCTTAGCCCATTTATTGATTGGGTTATTTGGTTTTTTGGTGTCAAGTTTTTTGTGTTCTTTGTATATATTAGGAATAACAAAGCAATCTAAATTCTATGTTATACTAACATAACAAGTTGTGCTTAATAGGCTGCTATGAGATTGCATAGTAGGAGTCCCCAGTATAGAATGGTGTTATGGAAGGCTTCCAAGATTAAATATTTGGATTGAGACCTAAAGAAATAGTAAATATAAAAACAGTGAGGAGAGAAGATATTCTAAGTAGAGGAAAGATCAAAGATCCGGATGATGTATGTTCCTCAAAATAATTCATCTCTAAGCTTCTAAGGCATCTTACGCACAAGAACAGTAGGAGCTAAGTACTATCCTTAGAAAAAATGAGAAAAAGTGACTCAAATAATTTTCCATAGGGCTTAATTCTCTTATAGAACCCCAGTTGATGAAAGTAGAGAGAAGAGCATGATGTGTTTGCTTTTGAGGCATTTGATTTGTTGGTGATTCTTTTGTTATTGAACCACTCTTCTCTTACCATGATACCATCCCCTTCTGGTTGTTATGCCTCTGATCATTTCTCATCAGACTCGTCAGCCATTCTTCCTCTTCTGGCCACATAGAAGTTTTGTTCCTCTGACTCTATCAGCCTTCTCACTTACCCTTAAATGCTAAAGATGTTGAACATTTTTTTCTTTACCCTTACTTTACCTTAAGTAACTTAAACTTTACCTGAAGTTACTTAACTTAAGTAACTTAAAGTTACTTTAAGTAACTTTACCCTTACTTCTATCATTCTTCTCTTCTTACCCCGGATGGCCTGGTCCATATCTGTGAAATTTACTATGTCACTGTATATATTATTATATATGTATACAGTCTCTGCCCCTAGTTCCTGACTCAGAGCACTAAAACCCTTGTAGATTCCTGAGCAGTACTCCTGAATGATAGTAACATCTTTCGTTACAGTATTTGGTCTTATTTCCTGATACAAAAACTCCTAAAATTCTTGAAATCACTAGCGTGTGATTGATTTTTTTCCCCCTGTGTTAATGAGATAACTGATGGTTGAAAACTCCACAGAGACTCAGGTTAGGGGCTAGTTGCCAGAGAACCACGTAATATAGGATTGGAACTTTCCCTCCCCCCCGTAGGGAAAGGGTTCAAGATTAAGTTAATCACTAATGGCCAGTGATTTAATAAATGGTGTCTGTGTAATGTGATCTCTATAAAACTCATGACTGCGAGGGCTTAGAGAGCTTCCAGGTTTGTGAATACATCTACGTTCTAGAAGGGTGGCAAACTCCAGATATCTCCAAATAGAAGCTCCTGTGCTAAGAACACTTTCAGACCTTAACCTATGTGCCTCTTCATCTTCCTTTTTATCTGTATCTCATATTTTTTGCAATAAACTGGTAATAGTTAAGTTCCATGAACCATTATAGCAAATCAGTGCACTTGAGAAGGGTCATGAAAATTTCTAGTTTGTAGCCAGATGGGAGTATGAGTAACCTGGTAGCTTGCTGCTTGTGATTGGTATCTGAAGTGAAGCCCAATCTTGTGGAACTGAGCCCTTAAATGCAATTAGTTAAACTAGTGACATAATGGGATTAAATTACAAGATAGTTGATATTTTCAGAGAATTGGAGAACTGATTGCTGTGGAGGGAAGTCTCCACACATTTGATATCAGAAATGTGAATAGAAAAATAGTTTTCATTTTAACACTCATGTTTCTGTTTATTATATGTTGCCAAATCCCACATATTTATTTTAGAGCACTGTATTATGTTATAAGCTTTCACACCTGACAATTAGACTACCCTCTTTAATGTTCTTTATGCACTGTAAATTCATCATTTTCTTTTTTTTATTAATTTAATTATTTTATTTAACTGTGTTTCAAGTCATAGTACATAAACAGAGCTCAGTTTTTCCATTTCTCTGGTTGCAAACCAGGTAGAATCACACCATTTGTGTCTTCGTACATGCACCAGGGATAGTAATGACCCTCTCAATCAACCATCATTACTATACCCATTCCCCATTCCTTCCTCCCACCTCCCCCCTGCTGCATCCAGAGTTCCTCCATTTCTCCTATGTTTCCCATTCCTACCCCCCTTATGTATCCTTATCCACTAATCAGAGAGAACATTCAGCATTTGGTTTTTTGGGATTGGCTTACTTCACTAAGCATAATGTTCTCCAATTCCATCCATTTGCCTGCAAATGCCATAATTTTATTTTCTTTTATTGCTGAATAATATTCCATTGTGTATATGTACCACAGTTTTCTTATCCATTCATCTATTGAAGGGCATCTGGTGGGAATCAATCTAACAAGAGAGGTGAAAGACCTCTACAATGAAAATTACAAGACACTAAAGAAAGAAATTGAAGAACATCTTAGAAGATGGAAAGACCTACCATGCTCCTGGATAGGCAGAATCAATATTATTAAAATGGCCATACTACCCAAAGCACTATACAGATTCAATGCAATCCCAATTAAAATCCCAAAGGC
>CM053404.1:71708073-71815375 GCA_028644305.1 Xerus rutilus
TCTCTTTTATTGCTGAATAATATTCCATTGTGTATATGTACCACAGTTTCTTTATCCATTCATCTATTGAAGGACATCTGGGTTGCTTCCACAGTTTTGCAATTGTGAATTGTGCTGCTATAAACATTGAAGTGGCTGCTTTACTATAGTGTGCTGTTTTTAAGTCTTTAGGGTATAGGCCAAGGAGTGGGATAGCTGGATCAAATGGTGGTTCCAGGGAATGATTCTTTTTTAATCTGGAGCAAAGAAGGTGGTTAGGAAGATGAGGAAGGAAGATTCAAAGTAGAGAACAATACATTAATGTTGGTAATAAGTGCTTCAGTCATTCAGAAAAGACAAATAACATTTTAGTTTAGGACTTTCAGAAAAGATTTCATAGAAAAGTTGGTCCTGCAAGGTCTGAATACAGCATAGAGGCAAGAAAGTGATGGGAAGGAAGGTGTGCAGGACAGTGACGGTGTTTTGTTAAATTACATTCCAGTCCTCTTATAGCTTCTGATTTGTGCACCACGGAGAATCACTGTTGTGCTGACCTGCTGTTATTAATGGAAAGGCACTATATCCCTTATATGTGCTAAGATGAAGAAATAGATGAAAACCACTGGTTAAAAAAAGCCTCTTGTATATTGAAGCTGTTGGCAGGACAGTAGTGCCAGTTGCATATCCAGAGGGTGCTGATTAGGGGTGAAAGATGCTGAGTTTTTTCTTTTAATATATTTAAAATTTGTTTGATAGTAATGATGATACATCTAAAGATAAATGTCATATGAACTGCCAGGAGGCATATGAACTGATCTCAGAAGGGAAATTAGAGTTGGAGATGAAATCCAGTGATCATCTCTGTAGAGGTAAAAGCTTCGAACTAACTTTGGGGTATATGAACATTGAGGAGGCAAGAGTAAGATTCAGATTGAGAAGATAGGAAAAGAACCAAGATAGCATGATGTCTTTGACACAAAGGATGGCACAAAGAGGAAGTATGTAGCATTGATTCACCAAAGGGCCGGTTCAAGAGAATGAAAACTTTGAAAAGGCCCCTGATGCCATTTAGATTGCAGACGCAAGATACAAAATGGAGATTGACTTGGCAGAGCTCTTTAGATCAGTATGAGGGGTAGGGTAAGAAGGTTAGAGATGGGAACTGGGATCTGGAGGGTGTAAGCAGGATTGAGTAGAAAGACAAGTTGGGCTATAATGCAATCCCCAAAGCCCTTGCCAGTCTTAGAGGGTGTTCTGAAGCTAGGGTATCCCCCATTGGAGTGAGGGACTGGGTCTTTGTATCGCTGCATCAAGTTGTCAAATATAGCCTCCCCACCAGGAAGAGGGCATCCGCAAAAAGTAAGCAAAATGGTTTGCTTTCTCTGTGCAGCCCAGGGTAATTTCCAGAGAGCCCAGGTAATTGCCAGCCTGAGCTGGCAGCCAGCAATAGTACCAGCACTTGTAAAGGACAGATCTAGAGGGTAAAATGCAGTATCTAGTACATCCACTAAATTTGGAGTTTAGAAAGTCATTAATGAATTTTATGAAAATGATTTAATTGATAACCAGATGTTTACCAAATATGATCAGTGTTCTGGAGAATGCTAACAGCAATTTTTTTGTCAATTGAAACATTTTAATTAAAAAGTTTGAATTAAAATATTTTAATACTTAAAAATATTTTTCATGTAAAAATGTAAACATACAGAAGTGGAATCTAATATAATGATCTCTTATATAATCTGTCATACAAAGACAGCAGCACTAACAGCAATTTGTAAGGAAGGAAGGAAAAGAATTGTTAGATTTGCCGAGCTGATGGAGCATCTTATCAGTAAATTGTTGGGTTTTTTTGTTTATTTGTTTGGTACTGGGGATTGAACTCAGGGGTATTCAACCACTGAGCCACATCCCCAGCCCTGTTTTATGTAGAGACAGGGTCTCACTGAGTTGTTTAGTGTGTCACCGTTGCTGAGGCTGGCTTTGAATTCTCCAGTCTCAGCCTCCCAAAGTTCTGGGATTATAGGCGTGCACCACTGCACCCAGCTAGTAAATTGTTATACTTAATTCTCAGGAAAGTGTTTATAAGCAAAATTGTTATGACACAGCCAGGAATGGTGGCACACACCTGTGATCCCAGCTTACTCAGGAGGCTTGAGGCAGGAGGATCACAAGTTTGAGGCCAGCTAGCCAAGACAACTTAGCAAGACTCCATCTGAAAATAAAAAAAATTTTTATAAGGCTGGGGATGTAGCTTAGTGGTAGAGTATTCGTGGGTTCAATCCCCAGTGCTACACACATCACCAAAAAATAGTTATGACACAAACTGATGAATCTGTCATGTAGTAGTATATGATATATAACTGAAAGTATGTTGTTGGTATCCAGCATATATATATACCAGTTTTCTGTTGCTCTATAATGAACTGTCCCCCAAACTTAGTGGCTTAAAATGACAACGTATTTGCTCACATTCTGCTTCATAAACTAGGTTTACCTGCGTGTTTCTTCTGCTGATCTTGCATGGGATTACTCATTTAGCTTTCATCATCTAAGGTTTCACTGAGGCTGGATGTCCAAATGTCTCTCTTCAAGATGTCTAACACATGTTTGGCCAGAACTACAGCAGGAGAATCCTAGGCTTCTTATGTGTCACTGGGTTCCATGAGAGTGAACCCCAGTACACAGGTACATATTTAGGCTCCTGCTCCTGCATTGAGTTTATAACTGTTTTATTGGGCAGATCAAATATGGGGTAGAACCATACTAGAGCATGACGGCTGGGAGGTGTGATCCTTTGGGGACCATTATTGTAACAGTCTGCCACTAACTGAACTCATCTTTTCATAAGCCCCATGTACTTCCCTCTTCCAAGACTCATCAAAGTCTCATCTAGTCACCATATCAGGCTCAAAGGCCAGGATCTGCATCAGGTCTGGGTGAAAGGGGCTTTCTCAGGCACAGTTCCTCTTCCCTGTGAAAGAGCTTGATCCAGAGACCTATGGATGAAGGCACATCGTTTTCCCCTTTATATTTAACATAATACAAGGTGAGATAAGAGTAGGATTACCATCATAGATACTTATATTCAAAAAGGAGAGGAATGGGGCACAAGGCAATCACTGGTCTTCAGTAATTCTGAAACCCAGCTAAGCACATGTGATCAGCATCCCATAGACTGGAAATATCCTTTGATTAGGACCCAGCTCTGCTCCCTAGGAGTGGTTCGCTAGTCTGTTGTCTACTGTGGCTTAGTGGCTCTGCCCTCTGGGAGCATCTTCCTTTTACAGAAGAAATAGCCTATATTTTAGCTGGTGAACTTTCTCAGTCCTGCTTTCTACCCAGAGAACTTTGGGGCCCAGAAGCCTACTTTGATTTTGTGCTGGATTGTACCTTCAGGTTAGCAGCGCTTCTGTCAGTCTCACTCCCTTAAAACATGGTGTATTTTTATAAGTCTCATTGGAGTTTAATTTCATGACCTAAAAGCCACATTCATAATTCCTTTCAAGGTGAAACCCTTTTTGCTTAGGTATACAAGCTGTAAAAGAGAGCCCTGAGATCTTAGACGCTTTTTTTTCCTACCTGAAAAAGTTTACAAGACAGTTGTCTTAAATCTTTCTGAGATGTTTACAGAAAGTGTTATAACTATGTCCTTGAATTGATCCTACCTTGCATCCATTTCGTACGTTGAGAATTTTTTGCCATCAAGGAGACATGAAATAACATTTTCCAACTCAGAAAGTCTTGCTTCTTCTTTATTTCCTCTAAATTCTGTCTGCAAACTGAATAGTTCTGTCTTTAGCTTGTCTCTCTCTTCCTCTGCCTTGTCACCCCCAGTTAATTATAAGTTTATTGGCAATTTCAACATCCTGCTTAGAAATCTCCTGTAAGTGCCAGTTTTGTCAGTTGTTTCACAACAACAAACATAACTTGCCCTTTACACAGCCTCTGATAACAGTTTCTTCCCGACTTCCCAGGTTGCACTCCCAGTTCACTTACCTCTCTGTCCCCAACAGCAGCCCTTCACATCTTTTCTAAATTCTGCCTGCTACCTAGTGCAAAAGACAGTGTTTTAGACTTTATGATAGCAGCACCTACTTGTAGGCACCAATTTATATCAGTCAGAGTCCACACAAAATCTTGCAGCACTATCTATAATAACCAAAAAAATGTGGGTGGAAGCAAACCAAGTATCTACCAGCAATAAAAGGATAAACAAAATGTGGCACATCCACACAATTAAATGTTAATCAGTCAGTCATTAAAAAGAACAGACTAGTATACTATAAGAACCTTAAAGTTATGCTGAGTGAAGTAAGCCAGACACAAAAGGCCACATGATTCCATTTATATCAAATGTCCAGAATAGGCACAAAGATAGAAAACAGATTAATGCTTACTAGAAGATATGGAGGTAGGAAGAATGGAGAGAGACTACTGATGAGTACAGGGTTTCTTTGTAGGGTGATAAAAATAATCTGGAAGTAGACACTAGTGATAGTGACACATCTTTGTGAATGTACTAAATGCCACTTAATATGGTTAATTTCATGATATGTAAGTAAGTCCTATCTCAATTTTTTAAAAGTTCAATGGAGGACAGTCATTATAGGTGTTATGAGAAAACAGGTATGGGCACTAGGTCTTCCCAATTGTGCGGAAGCCTTGATGGTGAGGTGCAGAGGAGAGTTGGAGATCTGAGGAGGAATCACGATCAGTTGGTGAGTAATCATGACACCCAGATGCCATAGCAGGACCTGGGGGCCATCATGGGAAATGTCTGTTGGAAGCTATGGCTTTTGCACAGCTTCCTCCTGGGGGTCTACAGTGAAGCCCTGCCACAGAGCAGGGCGAGCACACTTGGAAAGAAGAGTTTGACATGGAGTAAGGATAAGGCTGGCACTCATGGGCATTTCTGAATTGGTCCTGCATCTAGTGACAAGAATACAGTCTTCAGAGAGCTGTGTTAGTTCTGTATTCCAGATGCCATACAAGTTCCTCTGTAGTCAAGTCTAGGCAAGAGTCAGACAGGAAAAAGCCTGACCTGGCACAGGCTACCACACTGCTTAAAAATAGAGAGATTCTATTCTTTTGGGGCTGGGGTTGTGGCTCAGTGGTGGAACACTTGCCTAGCATGGGTGTGGAACTAGGTTCAAACCTCAGCACCACATAAAAAATAAATAAATAAGATAAGTGAATTGTGTTCATCTACAACAACTAAAACAAAAAAAGTTAAAAAAAAAAAAAAAAAAAGATTCTGCCAGGCCCAGTGCATGCCTATAATCCTAGCTACTCAAGAGGCTAAGGCAAAAGAATCAAGAATTTGAGGGTAGTCTAGGTGATTTAATGAGATTTTGTCTCAAAAATAAAATTTAAAAAAAACTGGAGATGTAACTCAAAGGTAGAACACTCGGGCTGGGGTTGTAGCTCAGTGGTAGAGTGCTTGCCTAGCACGTGTGAGTTACTGGGTTCAATCCTCAGCACACATACAAATAAATAAACTAAATTAAGGTATTGTGTCCATCTACAACTAAAAAATATTTTTTTTAAAAAAAGGCAGAACACTCCCTGGAACTGCAAAAAAAAAAAAAAAAAAAAAAGGTGGGGGAGATTCCCATGGCTTATGTGAGTGATGGCAAGGTCCTGATCAAGCCTTTGGCAGTGAAGAGGGAGAGAAATAAGAGATTGCTAGAAGCACAGAGGCCTTGTGGGTGACGTAGCCAGTGTGCAGGGGCAGGGAGGACAGGGATGCCTTTCCAGCTATTTCAGTGCTTCAGGTAGGAAGTGGAGCACTGCAACAAATGAGGACAGGGAATTTGGGCGTTGAACATGGAACCACCCACATATAAATAGTGTTATTCAAACCATGAGACTGGAGAAGTCAGTCATAAGACACTTGGGTGGTTGAGCTTGACAAATAAAAATCTTTTGTAGAAATAGCCTATCAAAACCAAGATATTTAAAATACTTGTTTCTGTTCATTATTATTTATAATTTCAAAAACTGTTTATGATGTCTGTAATCTCAGAACGATTTGAAAAGATATTTGATGAAACTCAATTTGTATATCTTTTATACTTTATTTAGGAAAATGATTTTGCACAAGCCAGCAGCTATGCAGATTTAGCTGTGAACTCTGATAGATATAACCCATCAGCTCTAACTAATAAAGGGAATACAGTTTTTGCAAATGGTGATTATGAGAAAGCAGCTGAATTCTATAAAGAGGCTCTAAGAAATGATTCTTCTTGTACTGAAGCCCTTTATAATATTGGTAAGTGAAACAAGAAACAAGGCTGAAATTGCTTTTTGCATTATTTTTTTCAGGTTTTTGTTTGTTTGTTTTTGTTTTTGCTAACTCATTAGGAGGAGGAGTTGACTTCCTTCCAAGAAAAAGTTGTAAAGACTTTGCCTCCCAATTACAGATTATTCTGAATATGAAATTAATGATTCCAAAGCTGTGCATATATAAAATTTGGGTTGATGTTGTCATATTTCCATACAAAAGAAGAATAGTAGCAATTTTAAATGGAATCAGAAGAGAGCCTCACTAAGAAGTAACATCATTTTGGAAGGGACAGAGAGTGTGGCATTTGGTGTCTGGAAAGAGCATTCCTGGCACAGGGAAGAAAAGAACAAAAGCCTTCTTCATACAGGAGCTTGTTTGCCTAGATAGATACTTGTTTATTCACTTTATAAATTTTTACTGTTTTCCTTCTCATTATTTTCTTTTTCCCAGTTCTAGGGATCATATTCAAGGCCTTGAATGTTAGGCAAGCACTCTGCTACTGAGCCATAGCCCCAGCCCTCATTTTTCTTCTTTTGAGTTTGTTTACAATTTCTTTGGTAAAACAGAAATTTTTATTATTAATTAATATAATCAATTTTGACTTTTTAAAAATGAATGTTTTTGTTCACTGCTTTTTGAAGCCCTTATTTTCCCTAAGATTATAAAATCATTTTCCTATACAGGTTGAGCTTAGGTCCAAATGCTTAGGACCAGAGGTATTTTGGATTTCTTTTTGTATTTTTTTATTTTCAAACACTTGTATATACATAATGAGAGATCTTGGGAATGGGACCAAGTCTAAGCATGAAATTCATTGTCATTTTATATATACCTTATTCACATAACCTGAAGGAATTTTATACAATATTTTTAGTGTTCCTGTGTTTTACTCTGACCTGCACATGAGGTGAAGTGTGGAATTTTCCACTTGTGATATTATGTTGAAGCTCAAAAGATTTGGAGCATTCAGATTTTGGAGCATCTTGGATATTGGAATTTTAAATAAGGGATGCTCAATCTGTATTTTCTTTTCATATTCTCACAGCTTTGTTTTTTCTGTGTAGTTTCAAAATAAATTTTGAATTTGTTTTTTAATGAAATAAGAATCTATGTATTTTTTTCCTTCATATATAATCAGTTGTTCTGGCATCACTTACTACTAGTTCCTTCCTCCCCTTTGATTTTTTTAATACCTTTATTTTATTTACTTATTTATTTTATGTGGTGCTGAAGATCGAACTCAGTGTTTCCTATGAGCTAGGCAAGCACTCCACCACTGAGCTACAACTTTAGCCCCTCCCCACTGATTTTTAAATGCCCAGTAACTAAATTTTATAGCTGAGTAAATTTCTGAACTATATATTCTTTCGATCAGTTTGTCTGTTGCTCCTTCCCCCATTATACTTTTAAAATTACTGAAGCTTTGTAACATGTTTGGTATCCCTGTGGAGAATCCCCACCCACTATGGTTCTTTTTAAAATTCCTCAATTCATCTTCATTTTTTCTTCTGGATAAGTATTTACATACATTTAAAATTTTAATCTGTTATTTTGAGTAAATTTATGCTAATAATAATGCTGATAGATTTTCCTTTTTTTGTTTTAAGGCCTTACTTATAAGAAGCTCAACCGACTAGATGAGGCTTTGGATTGTTTCCTGAAACTTCATGCAATTCTACGAAACAGTGCCCAAGTCCTTTATCAGATAGCAAATGTGTATCTTAATTTGTAAAACCTAAAGGCAGTTATTTCACTCAATTGGTGATTATCAGTGGTGAATGAGTTTAACCATTGAGGTAATTAAGGAGGATAATATTTTAAGTAAATGATGATGATAATCTAACTAGCAATGAAAATATTAATGTGATGAAAATATGTGATCTTTAAAAAATCATTTGCACTCTAAACAGAATTAAAAGTTAAAACTATTGTTTGTTAATTTTTAGAAATATAATATTTTGAGTACACATAACGTACGTTCAAAGTAGGTACTTCAGAACATTATATTCATTCTTAGTCTCATAAGGTATCATTGAAGCTGTAATTTACTAGTGAAAGGAAAATATTGTTCATTACCAATTTAGTACTATTGATTGAGTTTGGATGATGTACTTGTTTTAGCTAACAGGTAAATATAACTCTCTAAAGCCCTTTCCCTTCCAAAATTGTGCAATACTTTTTATGAACTTGTTCATTTCAATTCATTCAGTAGTCACTTGTTGAATGTGAGTTGTGTGTGCCAGTATTATGTTTAGAACTCTGGGGAATGTCAAACTGTAAAGTGCTGCTTTCATGTCAGTTTCTTCTACAACTTTTAGCTTTCTTTAGTTGTGTTTTTCCCCCACTGACAGTTGGAAAAGCAGAAATTTGTTAATGTTTTTAATGCGTTTCATGCTATTTAAAAAGCACTTTAAGTTCCGTTATTTATTTATTTATTTATTTATTTATTTAAGCTTAATGTTAAGTTCCCTCATTTTAATAAGATTTCACCACAACATTGAGAAGAGTAACATCTTAAGTAGGTTTTACTATTATCTTGATATAAATTTTATGTAAATAGTTTAGAAAAAAAGTGTATTGTGAGGTATACCATTAATAATTTGAAGTATTATCTGCTCTATTTTTAATAGAATATATTTTTAAATTTTAGTAAAAAACTTTAGACCTCATCTCAAAAATAAACGACACATGTGCACACACACACATACAACCCTTCTTTTTAAATTAAACTTTAGACTGAAATATTTTATTTCATTAAGACATCAAACATAAAAATAAATAATAAGTAAATAGTAGGTATTGGTATGAGCAGATTATTGGAGTATATGCAGAAGATTTACTAAGTATTAAAGGATGCTATAAAGAAATAATTTCTTGTCCTTGAGCTTATAATCTAGTTAGGCAAAAGTCCCAGGAAAAATACATAAAGTTGATTACCTCATTATGAGGAATAGAATAATTGAACATTCAGACTTTTTTTTTTTTGTACCAGGGATTGAACTTGGGGGCACTCAACCACTGAGCCACATCCCCAGCCCTATTTTGTGTTTTATTTAGAGACAGGGTCTCACTGAGTCGCTTAGTGCCTCACTATTGCTGAGGCTGGCTTTGAACTCGCGATTCTCCCGTCTCAGCCTTCCAAAGTGCTGGGATTGCAGGCGTGCGCCACCACGCCCAGCCGGATTTTTTTTTTTAAGGACATAGTATGTATAATGTTTTAAATATTTCTGCTAGAAATTTGCGAGTTGCTCTTAGGGGAGCTTAATGAAGTAAAAGAAAAGCAAGATATAGAAAGCAAGAATGTTATGTACAGTACTGCTCCATTTTCCATCTCCAATCTTGAAATCTAGAGTAAACAATATAAAATAACACATTAATGTGGGCTAAGAAATGTTTGTATCACAATATTGTTTTCAGTTTTGCTTGTTGATTAATGTATTTAGAAAAATTCTATTACCCTTAACTGGTATTGCCCAAGATATGAACTAATGGAAGATCCCAATCAAGCTATTGAATGGCTAATGCAACTGATCAGTGTTGTTCCTACTGATTCTAAAGCTTTGTCTAAACTAGGAGAACTATATGATAGTGAAGGAGATAAGTCCCAAGCATTCCAATATTACTATGAGGTATGTGGTTTTCTTACTTTTCCTCTATTATTTTTAGCATTTTTATGAATTTTAAAAGCTGTAGGCCTTCACAAGTTTAAAAAAAGCTTATTAGTTTTTAAATAAATAATGATTTATTTAAAATCAAATTAAGCATTCTTTTTTTTTTACTGAGGCTTGAACTCAGGGGCACTTGACCACTGAGCAACATCTCCAGCCCTATTTTGTATTTTTATTTAGAGATAAGTCTTGCTGAGTTGCTTAGCACCTCACTGTTGCTGAGGTTGGCTTTGAACTCACAATTTTCCTATGTCAGCCTCCCAAAGTGCTGGGATTACAGGTGTGCAACACCGCTCCTAGCTAGCATTCTTGATTGTCTAATCTACTGAACTGCTCTACTCCCTTCCATTGAATTTAGCTTCCACATTTCAGTGAAAACATTCAGCTTTTGGTTTTTTTGGATTGGCTTATTTAACTTAGCATGATAGTCTCCAGATCCATCCATTTACTGACAACTGTCATAAAGTCATTCCTCTTTAAGGCTGGGTAATATTCCATTGTGTATATGTACCACAATTTCTTTATTCATTCATCTGCTGAAGGGCATCTAGGTTGGTTCTATAGCTTAGCTATTGTGAATCTGCTTCTATAAACATTCATGCGGCTGTGTCACTGTAGTATGCTGATTTTATATCCTTTGGACATATGCTGAGGAGTGGGATGACTGGGCAAATGGTAAAGATTTTTAATTATAATTAAAAAATGAGAAAGTACAAAATCATTTCTAAGTTAAAGCATGTTTGTATCCCTTTTTTATTCTTTTAAATATTAATATGACATATCATATACCAGTATATCTAAAAGATATTTGTAGATAATTGAAAATGCATCAAAGCTGAAGTTTTCTAAATCTTGTATAGTTTCAAAACTTGTGAAGTACTTATGACAGCTCATACTTTTTGTTTGAGAAATTACATAGTGGATAAATAAATCAATTCAGTAGATAAAGTATTCAAGAAGTAGGCTGTATTGCTACTGAATTTTTATTTTCACATTCCATATCTTTTGCCAGTCATATAGGTGTTTCCCTTCTAATATTGAAGTCATTGAGTGGCTTGGGGCCTACTACATTGATACTCAGTTTTGTGAAAAAGCCATTCAGTACTTTGAAAGAGCTTCTCTTATACAGTAAGTAACTATATTAAGGCTTTCTGTTTAGTTATGTCTTGTGTTAAAAAAATTTTTTTAGCCCTAGAAAATAGGTATCTCATAGACCTAGTAAATCAATATCTCATAGACCTAGTAAATAACTTTTCAAGAAAAGTTATTGATAAACATTCATGAACTATTTTCATTTTTTTGTATTTTATTTTATTTTTATTGTGAAAAATATATTTCCCTTTGTATGGGCTTCACTAAGTTACTGAGGCTGGCTTTGAACTCCTGAGCCTGCTGTCTCAGCCTCCCAAGCCAAGCAGCTGGGATTATAGGCATGCGCCACTGCGCCTGGCAGGGAATGTTCTTATGTCACATAGTTCTTTGCACATTATAAAATACTTGGCGTACAGTTGAATTAAATTGAATTTCCTACTGCGTTTTTGTTTGTTTTACTGGACAAACGTCTTTGTTGTATCTGTTATATTTTTGTATTTCTTAGTAATATGGTATTTTTTATAATTAGTTTAAGCCTATACTATTGTATTTTCTTTATTTTCATAAATTATGTCATAAAACTTCAAGAAATCCTAGCCCTAACTGGTCCATTTAATGTAATCCTACTGCACAGAATTAGAGAATGTTCTTTAATATTTATTACAATTATTATCATAAAACACTATCAAGGCAGACTAGTGTATGAAATATATCTAGGAGCTGCAAAAGGGGAAGAGAGAGAGAGGAGCAGAGAGACTATTTAAAGAAATAATGGCCAACACATCCCAAACTTGAAGGAGGACCTGGATCTACAGGTCTAAGCAGCTCAGTGAACTCCCAAGTAGAAAAACATTATAATCAAACCAGTGAAAGACAGAGAATCTTGAAAACAGCAAAAGAAAACTAACTCATCACATACAGGGAATCCTCAATAAGATTATCAGCAGATTTCTCAGCAGAACCTTGTAAGCCAGAAGATAATGGGATGATATAAAGTCCTGACATTAAAAAAATATATAAGAAAACAAGTAAACTGTCAATCAAGAATTCCATTTCCATCAAAACTGTTCTCCAAAGATGAAGGAAAGGAGCTGAGGTTGTGGATCAGTGGTAGAGCGCTTGCCTAGCACGTGTGACGTGCTGGGTTCGATCCTCAGCACCACGTAAAAATAAATAAATGAAACAAAGGTATTGTGTCCATCTACAACTAAAAAAAAATATTTAAAAAAATGAAGGAGAAATTAAGACATTTTCAGTTTAACAAAATCTTGATAAACTCATTATAAGTTTAAAAAAAAAAAAGGTGTCCAAATTGATAAGGAAAAATTATCCCTGATTACAGATGTGATCTTGTATGTAGAAATTCCAGAGGAATCCACAAAAAATACTTCTAACCAATGAATTCAACAAAATTGCAATATATAAAATCATGCAAAATCCCATTATATTTCTATACCCTTGCAATGGACAATCCAGAAAGGAAACTGAGAAAAAAATTCCATTTAAAATAACATCAAAAAGAATAAAATAAAAAGAATTAATTTAACCATGAAGATTGAGAGACACTGAAATCTATAGAACGTTTTCTTTTTCTTTTTTTTTTTTTTTTTTTTTTGGTACTGGGGATTGAACTCAGGGGCGCTCAATCACTGAGCCACATCTCCAATCCTATTTTGTATTTTATTTAGAGATAGGGTCTCACTGAGTTGCTTAACCTTTCGCTTTTGCTGAAGCTGGCTTTGAACTTATGATCCTCCTGTTTCAGCCTCCTGAGCCACTGGGATTACAGGCATGCGCCACTGTGCCCAGCTAATGTATAGAACATTCTTGAAAGAAATTAAAGACATAAATAATGGAAAGATACCTGTGTGTGTGGATTGGAAGAGCTAATATCATTAAAATGACATTACTACTCAAAGCAATCTTAAATTCAATATAATCTGTATCAAAATCCCAATGTTTTTTGTTTTGTTGTTGTTATTTTGCAGAAATAGAAAATCCATGTGGATAATCATATGGAATTGTAGGATATTCTAAATAGACAAAATAATTTGAAACAATGTTGGAAGACTCACAGTTCCTGATTCCAAAATTTTCCTCCATGCTACAGTAATCAAAAAAGTGTGGTATTAGCAAAAGGATAGACATATAGACCAACAGAATAGAATCTAGAGCCCAGAAATAATCTTTGTATATGGTAAATGATTTTCAACCGATGTGTTAAGAACATTCAATGAAGAAAGGACAGTCAAGAAAGTGCTTAGAAAATCAGATATTCATCTGCAAAATAATGAAATTGGGGCTGAATAGGGTGGCACATGTCTGTAATCCCAGAGACTTGGGAGGCTAAGGTAGAAGGATCACAAGATCAAAGCCAGCCTAAGCAATTTAGTGAGGCCCTAAACAACTTAGCAAGACTCTGTCTCAAAATAAAGTAAAAAGGACTGGGTATGTGGCGCAGTCCTGGGTTTAATCCTTGGTGCCAAAACAAAAAACAACAACAAAAGGAATGAATTTGGACCCATTCTTTACACCATATACAAAAATTAACTCAAAATGGACTAAAGACCTAAATGTAAAGCTAAAAACTATAAAACTCTTACAAGAAAATCTTGGTGGAAAATGTTCATGGTATTAAGTTTGGCATTGATTTCTTGAGTATGATACCTAAAGCACAAAAAGTAGATAAATTTGACTTCTTCAAACTTGTAAAAATTCTTTTTAGTAAAGGAAATAAAAGAGTTAAGACACCCTACAGAGTGGAAAACATTTTTATAAATTATATATCTGATAAGGGATTAATATGCAAAATATGGGGGCTGAGGATATGGCTCAGTTGGTAGAGTTCTTGCCTTGCATGCACAAGGCTGTGGGTTCTAATCCCTAGCACCATATTAAAAAAAAAAAGAAAGAAATAAGGCTGGGGTTGTGGCTCAGTGCTAGAGTGTTTGCCTAGCACATTTGAGGCACTGGGTTCGAACCTCAGCACCACATAAAAGTAAATAAATAAAATATATTGTGTCCATCTACAACTAAAAAAAATAAAAATAAAAATATGCAAAATATATAAAGAAATCCTACAACTCAACAACAACAAAACATTTCAAAAATGAGCAAAAGGTTTGAATAGACATTTCTCCCAAGAAAATATACAAATGCCAACAAGCATATGAAAAGATGTTTACCATAATGAATTATTTGGGAAATGCAAATCAAAAACACAATGAGGTACTACCTCATACCTTTTAGGATAGTATCATAAAAAAGAAAATAAGGGCTGAGGAGGATGGGGAAAAACTGAAACTTTTCTTCATTGCTAGTTCCTCAAAAGCTAAACTTAGAATTATCATATGATCCAGCAATTTTACTCCCAAGTAAACATACAAAAGTACTAAAAGCAGATACTCAAATACATATTGCATAGCAGCATCATTCATAGTAGTCAAAAATGGAAACAACCCAACTGTGCATCAGTAAACAAAATGTGTAATATACATGTGCAATGGAATATTATACTATCATAAAAAGGAAGAATGGTACATATATACTACATGTGGAAGGACCTTAAAAATGCTGTGCTCAATGAATGAAGCCAAACACAAAAGAAACAGTGCTAGGGGCTGGGATTGTAGCTCAGCGGTAGAGCGCTCGCCTCGCATGCGTGAGGCCCTGAGTTCGATCCTCAGCACCACATACAAAGCAATAAAATAAAGACATTGTGTCCATCAACAACTAAAAAAAATATATAAAAAAAAAAAAAAAAAAAAAAAAAAAAAGAAACAGTGCTCTATGATTTCACTCACATGAAGTGTCTAGAATGGATAAATTCATAGATACAGAAAGGAGATTTGAGATTACTGGAGACTAGGAGGAGGAGGATAAAGAGTTACTGCTTAAACATTGCAGAGTTTGTTTCATGTCCAAAATCATTTTGGAGCTGGGCACAGTTGCAAATTCCTATAATCTCAGCAACTTGGGAGACTGAGGCAGGAGGGAGATCCCAAGTTTTAGGTCATCCCTAACAACTTAATGAGACCCTGTCTTAAATTAAAAAATAAAAAGGACTGAGGATATAGCTTAGTGGTAAAGTACCCCTGGGTTTAATTCCCAGTACCAGAGTGGGGGGGGAGTTTTGGAAATTAATAGTGGTGGTATTTGCACACCATTGTGAATGTAATTAAGGCCACTATACACCTAAAAATGGTTAAAATTTTATGTTGTATATAGTTATCAATTTTGAAAAGTTAATAGAACATACTAAAATTATGTGATATGTGAATTGTATCTTAATAATTCAGTTATTTATAAAAGGATGCATGCTGTGTAATTTAATTCATTTAAAGTTCAAAAACAGGCCAAGCTAACAGTATTAGAAGTCAGAATAGTGGTTATATTTATAGAAGAAAAAGGGTAATATTAGTATTCAGAAATACATATAATAATAAAACAGTATAATTAAAGCACTGCTGAGAGATTTTAGAGTGTTTTGGGAATACATAAAACAGTCAAATTCGTCCTGTCAGGGAAGAATGTAGAGGTTGGGATAAGCCAACAAGTAGAGGTGATGGCAAAGACCAAGAGTCTAACAAATGTAGTCCATGCTCCTGCTTGGATTTGCGGTGGCCCAAAATGTTAGGCAAAGCAAGGCAGAAGATGAGTTGGAGAGGCAGAAAAAGACTAGAAAGTAGATAAATTGGGTTAGAATCTTGGATTTAACATGTGGGTGGAGGAGGTGACAGATTTTAAGGAGGGAAGTAATATGGTTAGATATGTATTTTATTTAGATCACAGTAGGTGGGTGTGTAGGCAGTGGGTTTGAAGTTAAATAATTTGCCCAAGTAGCAGTGCTGTGATTTAAACCCAGATTTATCTGATTCCAAAGCTGTTAAGTTTGCCATCAAATTGAGTAGGGAATGAGGCTGTTTTTGAAGCCATCAGGTAAGTAGAATGGATATTCAAAAAAGTGAGAGGAACATTAAAGTGTCTCCTGGGCTTTTATTTCTTAAGATCTTTTCATTCTTAGGTGTTTTTAATGGTTGTCTTTAGAAATCCTGGTTATAGGTATTTATTTTAGGGAAAAAATGGATTCCTTTTTAAGAGAAAAATAGTATCCTATTTTGCTCTTTTTTTATTGGTACATTATAATTATACCTAATAGCGATATTCATTTTACCATATTTGTACATGCATATAACATAAATTGATCAATCTCATTTCCTAGTACCCCCTTTTTTACTCTCATCCTCCCTTCCCCTGATCTCCTTGCTCTGTTCTACTGATCTCCTTTCTGTTAATTATTTTTTAATTAGTGCTTTATAATTAGTCATTTTGATATATTCATACATGAATATAGTGTAATTTTGGTTGATTTCATTCCCTAGTACTTCCCTGCCCTCCTTCCTCCTTTGCTGTCTCTTTAGGATTAAGCTTGATTATTCAAACATAAGATTAAAAATTGCCCCTTGGGTATTAAATTTGCAAGCTTAAATGTTATGATTAAAGATTATGGCAAAAGTGATGATCATGTTTACAACTGAACACAATGTTTTTCTAACTAAGTAGGTTAAATGGTTCTCATAAGAATATCTAAATAAAGCATGAACTAAATGAACCTTGAAAGGCTCTTAAATTTAGATGTCCTAATGTAAATGTAACAGGCTTTAATGAAAGAAATTATATATCAGCTATTTTCAATAATAACAATGATCAAATAACAAGGTCAAAAAGTAAGGGAAAGTACAGATACAAAGCATTATAAAACTGAACATCTCAAATTGTTTTTGTTGCATTTCTAATTTCAGCTAATTTATTTCTTTTGTAGGCCAACACAAGTGAAATGGCAGCTGATGGTAGCTAGTTGTTTTAGAAGAAGTGGTAAATATTTTGACTTCATTCATTTCTTATTTATTTTGCTTCTTTCCTTCTTTCAGTTAATTATGCATATAAATGTGTTCAAGTTGCATGTGTTTTAAAATACTGACTTTTTAAATAGCTATACATAATTAGAGCATTGTATGAAAAACATAATAATTGCTGCATATTACAAAGTGAGTATTGTTTTTCTTTTTCTTTTTGCAGTACTCGGGGTTGAGCCTAGGGCCTTGTGCATGCTAAGCATGTACTCTGCCACTAAGCTACTTCCTAGCACCCCCAAAGTAGATATTAATGATGTATTACAATACCTGTCTAAAAATGGATTAGTTCTCAAAATTACATGTAATCATTTTTATGAGTTAGCCACAGAAAAATGAGAATTCTTTATATATTTTTATTTTTTGTAATTGTAGTTGGACAGAATGCCTTTATTTTATTTATTTATTTTTATATGGTGCTAAGAATTGAACCCAGTGCCTCACACATGCTAAGCAAGTGCTCTGCCACTGAGTGCAGCCTAAGCCCTGGATTCTTTTTATATTATATTTCCATTTTCTATTCACATGATTCTCAGTGCTCTGTGTGTTTACCCAAATTTATAATAGGAAAGTATCTCACACCTGAAAAGCTGGAGGAAAACTCAGAACTGGGACTATATATTTTTTAATACCTAGGATCACTAGATATCTTGGTTTATATTTTCTGCTACTGCTTTTATTACATTCTGTGCTGATGATACTTGTCCTGAAGGATAGAGATGACAGTAATTTTAGACTAACTGTGAAGTGAATGATTTTGCTTTAAATATCAGAGATTAAACTAGGAGATTGATGTTAACCAAAAAAAATGAACTCTTTTGACTGCTTGAGTTATTGAAGAAGAAACAGCATACATTTATTACAAATTTGCTATTTAGGTCTCACAACAACGTTTCAAAAATTAGACTAGCCATCCCTCTTACATAGTGAAGCTTAGAGAGTTTTTTTTCCCCTGGTACCGGGGATCGAACTCAGGGGCACTTGACCACTGAGCCACATCCCCAGTCCTGTTTTGTGTTTTATGTAAAGACAGGGTCTCACTGAGTTGCTTAGCGCCTTGCTGTTACTGAGGCTGGCTTTGAACTTGCGATTCTCCTGGCTCAGCCTCCCAAAGTGCTGGGATTACAGGTGTGCACCACTGCACCCAGCTCCCAGAGAGATTTTTAAATTGTTTGCTGAGATTGTAGTAAAAATCTTTGAGCTAAACTCATTTTTCTGATTTATTGCTGCTATATGAAACCATACTTTTTATTATGAAACAAATTGCTTTCAGTAAACTTTTTAATGTTTTTTAAAAAATGCCTTTTTCTACTAAATGATGGCATTGAAATTACAATTAGGCTATCACAACTTATTTTTAAATTCATCAGTTATTATTCTGGAAAAATTCTTTCTCAGAAATTAAATGGATCTTAATTTTAGCCACTAAAATAATTATTATAAGAGGTAAAATAAGTTCCAAATAAGTTACATTACCCATTTGCTTCTGCTCTAGCCTTTTCTCAAATTTATTTTATCTGTACATTTTCTCCCGGAAGTTATAATAAGAATGTGTACAGCCTGTGGGCAAATATGAAGGCTTTCTACCAAACCACTAAGGTGTGCAAGCATATTGGATTAAAATTAATATTTTGCCAAATCCTATTGGTTTGTATAATTTGCTAATGAATTATATTTTTTTATTTATAGGTAATTACCAAAAAGCATTAGATACTTACAAAGATATTCACAGAAAATTTCCTGAAAATGTTGAATGTAAGTGATGTTACATTTTGTAATTTTAAAGGCATAAGATCTCATATTTTAGTTCTAATATAAAATTACATTTGCTGCAGTAATTACTTACAAAAATGTCACCTATGTTTTCTGATACATGTGTTTAATGTTTTTATAGAATCAGAAAATTTGTGTAAATATGTATTTTATAGAATTTAATTATTGATAGATTTAAATATACTGAATTTTCTTCAGTAGTAAACAAAATTTCTCAAGTCTTATGAAATTTTTTTGAGAATAAATTTTGGCTTATTGAATTTTGAAAGTTCATAAACTGTGGTATTTTATAGGCAAGGCATTTTAACTGTTCATTTTCATATACAATGTTTTGAAGTTGAAAATATACTTTTAGAGTTTATGAAAATAGAACATTAATAGTCTTGCTGATGCTGATAACAAATGATTTTTAGTGCTACTTTTAATTTTAAAATGTTATCTCAATATTTTGTCAGTTGTAAATTAGCTTTGTAGAGAATATTTATTGATTTCTCATCTTGTTACACAATAGATTTGATGCCAACTTCAATGATAATGTGGCATATTACAACAATAACAACATAATGAGGTTAAAGAAAAAGAGAAAATACCTAAATTCGTATACTGCATGTTCTCATTGAACTGTAATTTTTGCCCTGAATTGCCTTGTACCCAAAGAAAAAGTTAATTATATAATATTTATTGTTTTATGAAGAAATAAAAACTAGTTCCTGAGAAGAAAAACTTTCCAGTTCTTAATTAATTCATGTTGAGACACCAAGACATGTAGCAGATAGTCATTGAAAGGTACAGTAAATACTTCAAAAATATCTCAGGATTAAATAAAACAACATGTTTGAAAAGACTACTTTTTTTTCCTTCACTGACAACACAAAATGGCACATTACAGTTTAATAAAAACAAATCTTTCCTGTGCCAAGTTTTCTGATGACCCAGACTGAATCAAGGATTAAATAGACATTCTGCATGTCCCTTAACTGTATTTCTCCATTTGTTTTTTATTTTAGCCTTTATTAGCTTTTATTTTTAGATAGCTCTGCTGTGATCTTTGGTAGTGGTACAGGATCAAGGTATTCTCTAAGGCTCTTTAGAAGTAGATTTGTTAACTCACAGCTGCAGTTCCAAATGCCAGTCAGGAAACAGGCTATGAGGGAATTACTTGTAGAATTCTTTCAAAGTAGAGACGTCTAGCCCTACCTTTAGAGATTGTCATTTAGGTATGCAGTGAATCTAGGCATCTTTCTTTTTTCTTCTCCGATTCAAAAAAGCATTTGATGTGATTCTTTTTTGTTGTTGTTGTTCTTTTCAGATATACATGACAGAGTGCATGTTGATATATTATACATACAAGGAATATAACTTCCCATTTGTGTGGTTCTACATGATGTGGAGTTACTCTGGTCATGCATTCATATATGAACATAGGAGAGAGTTATGTCCAATTCATTCTACTGTCTTTTCTATTCTCATCCCCGCCCCTTTCCTTCATTCCCCTTTGTCTAATCAATAAACTTCTGTTCTTCCCTCTCCACCCTTATTGTGTGTTAGCATCCACATATCAGAGAGAACATTTGGTTTTTGGGGATTGGTTTATTTCACTTAGCATGATAGTCTCCAGTTCATCCATTTACCAGCAAATACCATTATTTTGTTCTTCTTTATGGCTGAGTAATATTCCATTGTGTAGCACCAATTTGCAGACCCACCAGCAATGTATGAGTGCACCTTTTTCCCCACATCCTCACCAACATTTACTGTTATATTCTTGATAGTTGCCATTCTGACTAGAGTAAGATGAAATCTCAGTGTAGTTTAATTTGCATTTCTCTAATTGCTAGAGATGGTGAACATTTTTTCATATATTTGTTGACTGATTGTATTTCTTCTTCTGTGAAAATTAATACCATTTTGATGATATTAATTCTGCCTGTCCAAGATCATGGGAGATATTTCTGTCTTTTCATATATTTGTTGACTGATTGTATTTCTCCTTCTTCTTCTTCCTTCTTCCTTCTTCCTTCTTCTGTTCCTTAGCCCATTTATTGATTGGGTTATTTGGTTTTTTGGTGTTAATTTTTTAAAATATTTTTTTTTAGTTGTTGATGGACCTTTATTTTATTTATTTATTTACATGTGGTGTTGAGAATCGAACCCAGTGCCTCACACATGCTAGGCAAGTGCTCTACCACTGAGCCACAGCCCAGCCCATGGTATTAAATTTTTTGAGTTCTTTATATATCCTGGAGATTAATGCTCTGAGGTTCAGGTGGCAAAGATTTTTCTCCCATTCTGTAGGCTCTCTCTTCACATTCTTGATCATTTCTTTTGCTATGAAGAAGCTTTTTATTGATTCCATCCTAATAATTGATCTTGATTTTACTTCTTGAACTTTAAAAGTCTTGTTGAGGAATTCAGTTTCAAAGTCAACATGATGGAGAGTTGAGCCTTCTAGTAGGTGCAGAGTCTCTGGTTCTAATGCCTAGGTCCTTGATCCACTTTGAGTTGAGTTCTGTGCAGGGTGAGAGATAAGGGTTTAATTTCATTTTGCTGCATATGGATTTTCAATTTTCCCAGCACCATTTGTTGAAGAGGCTATCTTTTCTCCAATGTACATTTATGGTGCCTTTGTCTAGTATGAGATAACTGTATTTATGTGGGTTTATCTTTGTGTCTTCTGTACCATTGTCTTCATGTCTGTTTTGATGCCAATACCATGTCATTTTTATTACGATGGCTCTGTAGTATAATTTAAGGTCTGGTATTGTGATACTTCCTGCTTCACTTTTCTCACTAAGGATTACTTTGACTATTCTGGGACTCTTATTTTTCCAAATGAATTTCATGATTGCTTTTTCTATTTGTATGAAGAACATCATTGGAATTTTAATAGGAATTGCATTAAATCTGTATAGCACTTTTGGTAGTATGACCATTTTGATGATATTAATTCTGCCTGTCCAAGATCATGGGAGATATTTCTGTCTTCTTCAATTTCCATGTTCTTCAATTTCTGTAGTGTTCTGTAGTTTTCATTGTAGAGGTCTTTAATCTCTTTTGTTATATTGATTCCCCAATTTTTTTTTTAAGGATATTGTGAATGGGATAGTTTTCCTAATTTCTCTTTCAGTTGATTCATCACTGATGTATAGGAATGCAATTGATTTGTGGGTGTTAATTTTATATCTTGCTACTTTGCTGAATTCATTTATGAGTTCTAGAAGTTTTCTGGTGGAGTAGAGATGATGGAAGTTGTTCAGACTTTGAATGTTTCGAAGATATTGGTGACAGCATTTTCTGGCTGTTTGGATGTAATATGAGAGAGAGGGGTTGGTGGGGAGAGGAGTCAAAGATAACCCCATAGATCTAGGTGTGGGAAACTGGAAGAACAGAGTCCCTATTCACTGAGATATGGAAAACTAGGGAAGGAGCAGTATTAGAGGAAAAACTCAGTTTGAATTAAACACGTTATGTTTGAGCTATCTCTTAGATAGCCAAGAGGATATGCTGTTTGGGCACTTAAAGTTGAGGGTCATCAGCATATAATTTTATTGTATTTAGCATATTTTTTGTATTTTTCTATTATAATATGTGTTCTCAATAGTATTTTTTAATTAATCTTTTAATTGTTAGCTTTAAGCCTTCCCTGTTTCTTTATTCATTCATTCATTCCCCTGAATTTTTACCAGCTATATCTTATGGGCTAGGGGTATAATTTCTTAAGTCTTGATTTTGGCTTCCTAGGACTCACTAATAGTCAGTTATCTGATATAGTGTAATAGATGAGATAATTGAAAAATGTCCGAAGTGCTGTGGAAGTACAGAGCCCTTAATTCTACCAGTACTAGGAAAAATTTCCATAAATAGGTTTCCAGAGGAAGTGACATTTGAAGTATCTTTGACAGTTACAGAGGCTTTAGCAGGGAGGTAAGGCAGAAACAGGCATTCCAGGTAGAAAAATAGCATTAGGAAGAACAAGGAGATTTAAGAATGTAGACTTTATTTTAAAATGTATCCTATTTCAAAAACTGTAGCAGATGGAGCATGTGTTTTCTTATACTACAAACAAACTAAAACGACATTTTCCAAAAATTATAAACCTATAATTGCAAAGAGATAATTAAACTTGGGGCAATTTGGGGGATGTTTTCTAATTAGCAGATTAGAAATACTGCAGGGGTAGGTAGACAGTGAAAAATTCAACAAGGAACAAATCAATTCATGACACAACTGCAGGAAATACCATGAATTGGAGACATTTGAGAGTGGGAGGTGTGTCTACCGGTGCTGAAAGCAGAAGGGTTGGCTGAGAATTAGTGTAAGGAACAGCCATGTTTCCAGATCTCCTACCTAAATTGTACAGCAAGAGTTTAGGCAAAATGCAATGAGGTTGTGTTGTGGGTGATGTGGCAAAATGTACTTGAGTTATTTAATAGTGTCAAAATGATTAATTGTAAAAGTAGGAGAAAGAGAAGAATAACTCAGATATTTATGTGGATAGTAGGAGATAAAGTGAGATAAAATACAGGAAAAAGAGTTTAGGGGAAATGATGATGTTAGTTTAGAGTAGATTTTCTTTGAGGTATTGTGGATGCCAGGTAGATTTATCCAATCTATTTCATTTTAGCAAAGTTACAGTAATGCCTAGAAAAAATGCAGTAAAAGCTGAGGAGAAATGTGTGGTCTGGAATTATAGATTAGTTTGAAATGAACTACAGATGCAGTTGAGGTTTGCAAAAGGAGGAAACTTCCTATAGGCAGTTCATAAAGTAAATATAGAATAACCAAGAGTGGAACCCTGGAGCACACTAACATTTAAGTGAAATAGAAGAAACAGTAAAGAGACAGAGAAGGGAAGTCAGGAAGATAAGCCAAGAGAGAAGTAATTCAAGAAAAGACATGGTCATTCATGAAGTAAAAGACTAAAAGAATTAGGAAGCCACTGATTTTGGAAGATCATCAGAGAAGCAGTAGCAGTAGAAACAGAATCACTGTGGGTTGGAAATGTGAGTGGAAGGTGAAGTTAATTAGCCACTTTGTGGAATTTATATTTGAAGGAGAAGGGAAAATAAAATCTAAAGAATGTAGCAGAATCCAGGGAAGGTTTTCTTCGAAAAATTGAAAGTATGCCCAGAGGGAAAACTGGAAATTTGTGTGTAGCAAAATGAAATTAAACCTCTGTCTCTCACCCTACACAAAAATCAACTCAAAGTGGATCAAAGACTTTAGACACTACAAGAGATACCCTGTGCCTAATAGAAGAAAAAGTAGGCCCAAATCTTCACCATGTTGGCTTAGGACCTGACTTCCTGAACAAGACTCCTAAAGCCCTCAAGAAGTAAAATCAAGAAGCAATAAATGGGATGGTTTCAAACTAAAAAGCTTCTTCTCAGCAAAAGAAATAATCGCCATTATAATGTGATGAGAGAGCCTACAGAATGGGAAAAAATCTTTACCACATGCACCTCAGACAGAGTACTATTCTCCAGGATATATAAAGAACTCAAAAAACTTAACACCAAAAAAATATAAATAAATAACCCAATCAATAAATGGCTAAGGAACTGAACAGATACTTCACAAAAGAAATACAATCGATCAACAAACATATGAAAAAATGTTCATTATCTCCAGCAATTAAAGAAACACAAATCAAAACTACTCTAAGATTTCGTCTCACTTTAGTCAGAATGGCAGTTATCAACAATACAAGCAATAATAAATGTTGGCAAGGATGTGGGGGAAAAGGTACACTCATACATTGCTGGTGGGACTGCAAATTGGTGCAACCACTATGAAAGCAATATGGAGATACCTCAAAAAACTTGGAATAGATCCACCATTTGACCCAGCTATCCCACTCCTCGGTTTATACCCAAAGGACTTAAAATCAACATACTACAGTGACACAGCCACATCAATGTTTAAGCAGAAAGAAAAGACGTGGTCATTCATGAAGTAAAAAACTAAAAGAATTAGGAAGCCACTGACTTTGGAAGCTAAATTCACAATAGCTGAACTATGGAACTATGAATGGATGAAGAAAATGTGGTACATATACACAGTGGAGTATTACTCAGCCATAAAGAAGAATGAAATTATGGCATTTGCAGATATGGATGGAGCTAGAGAATATCATGCTATGTGAAATAAGCCAATCCCCAAAACCCAAAAGCCAAATGTTTTCTCTGATAAACAGATGGTGATCCATAGTGGGACGGGGGGGATAGGGAAGAATGAAGGAACTTTGGTTTGCGTAGAGGGGAATCGGGAGGGGGAGGGGTTGTGGAGATGGGAAGGTCAGTGAATGAGACAGACATTATTACCCTATATACATGTGTGATTACACTACATTACATCATGACTCTGCATGATGTACAGCCAGAGGAATGAGAAGTTGTGTTCCATTTGTGTATAATATGTCAAAATGCATTCTACTATAAAATTAATTAATTAATTAATTAAATAAAAAAGAAAGAAAGTATGCCCAGTGAAGCCATAGTGATGGAAAAAGATGTTTGAGAGAATGGAATTTACCATACAGACCTGATAGGTTAACTCTGGAGAAATGCTAGAGCATTTTTGTATCTTTGTAGACCAAGAACAGGACAAAGCCCAAGCTACACTTTTCTTTTTTAGCAACTACAGTTTAGAATAGATTGCTCCTTATTTCAGCCCAAGGAAGGGGAGAGGGGAAGAAGGCAGCTGGAAACTATGAAAAAAGTTCCATTGAACAAGGAAATATAAATAATTGTTATAACCCAGAGAAAGAGTTTGAAAAATTAGTATAGGAACTAAAAGAAAATGCATAATATTTGGTCCTTTGTGATCTCCTCCCCACCCCTACCTCTCTCTTTCTCTCTGTCTTTGTTGGCAGTGCTGAGGGTAAGATCAAGTCAAGAACAGAGACTTCTAAGCCGCTCGCAGTGACACACAACTGTAATCCCAGCACTTTGGGAGGCTGAGACAAGAGAATCATGAGTTCAGAGCCAGCCTCAGCAAAGCAGCCTCAGCAAAGTTGCTAAGCAACTCAGTGAGACCCTGTCTCTACATAAAACACAAAATAGGGCTGGAGATGTGGCTCAGTGGTCAAGTATCCCTGAGTTCAATCCCCAGTACCAAAAAAACAAAAAAAACAGAGACTTCTCTCTCTCTCAGGTAGAAAGTCATAGGCCAAGGTGAAAGGATGATGCAAAAAAAGGTGGGGTGGTGCTAAGAGTATGATACGTAAGAGGATTATAAGGAAACTAGAAATGTGGAATAGTAACTGAAGGCAGTAAAGAATAGAAAATCAAATTAGTAATTGGAAAACTGATAATTTCTCTCAGAGTATGAAGAAAAGAAAAAGAAAAAAGATTAAAGAATTTGAGAGTGATAGATTCAGAAAGCAAGGAAGATACAATATAAAAAATGGAAGTGTTGACAAAGAATAAACCAAAACAGTTGCAATAAAAGCAAAAATAAAAGAGAGTAGAAGAAATATTCTAGAATAAGCACCCCCCCACCCCCCGTAAAATAATCTGCTGTCTGCAAAGGAAAATAATTTGGATAGCTACCAGCCACACTAAATACCAAATACTAAGTACCAAAGGCAGTAGAACAGTCTTTACCTCTGCCTATAAATGCAACAGAAAGATATTCTTAGATATATTAGGGGCTAGAAAATGTACTCATCTGTCCTTGGAGGAACAAAAGGTTGTCCTGAAAACTTAGTAGGAGCTGTCTGGTAAGCTGACTCAAACTTGAAAGCTCAAAAAGGGAAATAAATACTTTTATGTTAGAACAAGTCAGAGTCAAAATTAATTTAACTCTAGGTTAATTAAATTTTCTAGAGTTAAATATAGATAATTATAAAGCATAACTTAAGATAGTTGTGGTGAGGGAATAAATAAGTATTCTACATTTCTCTTCATTTATGAGGATGTCATAAAATACCTTTGAAATCTTGATATAGATGGGAAAAATATAACAATAACAAGCTTCCCTATTGTGTGAGCAGCATTCTTCTCTTACGGGGAAAAAAAGAAGTAAGACTTACAAAATTCTGCTAGTAGTAGAAATTAATACAGTCTCAGGAAGGCAGTTTGGTAATATGTATCAGGAACCTAAAAATAATCATAAGGTTTGAATGCCAATGAGTCCACTAATTAGTCATTTATCTCAAGGAAATAAGAAAGCCACACAAATATTTGGAAACAACTTTAATATTCAGAAAAGTGAATAAAATTATGGCACATCATAAAATATTCTGAGCCGGGCGCGGTGGCTCAAGCCTGTAATCCCAGACTTAGGGAGGCTGAGACAGGAGAATCGCGAGTTCAAAGCCAGCCTCAGCAATGGCGAGGCGCTAAGCGAGCAACTCAGTGAGACCCTGTCTCTACATAAAAATAGGGCTGGGGATGTGGCTCAGTGGTCGAGTGCCCCTGAGTTCAATCCCCAGTACCACAAAAAAAAAAAAAAAAATATTCTGCAGATATTAGGAACTATTTTTTAATATAACCTGAAATTGTTCTCTTGGTAACTGAAAAAAGTATACGAAAAAAAATACATATATAAGGTTTAGTTTTGTCTCTGGGTGGAAGAGTAATGGTTAACTTTCATTTTATTCTTTATACCTCTACATTTTTTACAGATCCTCTATAGTGATCTTCATCGCTGTTGTTTTGAGGGAAACAAATTATTTTAAAATGAAATAATAAAAATATTTTAAGATAATTGAGATCATAAATGGCAGTCTATTCTCATTAATGCAGGAACAAAATCATTGTGGTTTTGGCCATTCATTACTTGTTTCTTAAATTTTGCTAATTTTACAAACTCAATCTTAAGTAAAACAGCAAATCCCAGAATAGCATAAGACTAATAATAGGCAAAACTAAATAATATGTCACTGGTGATTATGTATGTAAGTGATAAAGAAGGTTTTCATCATTTTATGCATTGAAATAATAAACACAGAAAGCTCAGGGGTGGATTTATGGAACTGAATGGGAAGAACACATAGGCAGAGGCAAGGTATTGGGATGTTCTAGTTCCTCACCTGGATAACACTTCATAGGTATTCATTTCCAGCCTTTGCTGTAATTATTTTTTATATAAATTTGATGTTGACTGCAAGCCTAACCATAAAGTGCATCTTTTCTTTGTATTCCCAGTGCTTTGCATATAATGTGAATAATAATTATTTTAAAAGAACAAAATTAATGACAATAAAAGAACATCTATAGCAACTTTATTATTCTTGCTAATTGTACTGCATGTACAGACTGCATTTTGTAGTTTAGTCTCCCTTACAGCTCTTCACATGTATTTATGAATTGCCCTTCAGCACAGTAACGAAGTTCTCACCTTGCAGTGTCCTTGAGCCAAGTTTCTTCTAGGATCTGGCAGGTTAAGGACAAGGCAAGTGGAAAGGATCCATTAAACCCCCTCCAAGGGAGTCAGTTCTTCCAGGTCCAGAGATGGTGACATGTAATTATTTTTCAGGAGAAAAAGAAACACTATTTATGCTCATCATTCCTACCTCTTTTCCAAAAGACTGAATTCATTTGTTGGCCTTTTATCACTATATGCATATTCTTTCCTAAACATATTTTTTGCAATTTAGGTCTGCGTTTCTTGGTTCGCCTCTGCACAGATATTGGATTAAAAGAAGTTCAAGAATATGCCACGAAACTCAAGAGGTTGGAAAAAATGAAAGAAATAAGGGAACAGGTATCTCATATGGGCTGAGAACTGTTGTCTCTTAATTTTCAAAATGTCAGCCTGCTATAGGTAAAATGTATGATGTTAGTAGCTTCTATCAAAAAGCAGAGTTGAAATTTTATCCTGCCCTGTCATAAGATAAGGAATAACTAAAATTTTTGTTTTAGGATAAAATTCTGTCAGAAGTGGGTTCCTGATAGGAGAAAGTACTCTGGATTTTGTGTAGTCTTTAGTAGAAAGCTATTAACAGACAAATAATTGTAAAATTTCCACAGCACGATACAACTTACAGGTTAATTTGAAGGCTTGGTTTTAACTGGAGAGTCCTGCATCCCTTGAGACGCAATTACTTGTCTACAACAATAGTCATTTTTCCTTAAACTATTTTTAATATAATGGAGTACAGCTCTGAGAATAACATTAGCAGACATTGAAGCATTTTAAGTCATTTCTATATTCTGTGCAGTATGTGGAATAGCAGTGTTCTTATTTTTTTTTAAATATCTTTATTTATTTATTTTTATGTGGTGCTGAGGATTGAACCCAGTGCCTCTCACGTGCGAGGCAAGAGCTCTACCACTGAGCCACAACCTCAGCCCGGTGTTCTTATTTTTACTTCTTTAAAGAATCATTTACAAAGTTTGAGCCTAGAATATTTAAAAATTTAATGCGAATTCTGAATGTCTGCCTTTCACAGAAAAAAATAAGTTCTTGAAACTGATATTGCTATATTAGAAAAAATTCTAAATAAGGAATTAAATTATTTTTTCTTAAATTGTGAAAATATAGTGACAAAGGACTTTTTAAAAATAAAATTAGGGGCTGGGGTTATGGCGCAGTGGTAGCGTGCTCGCCTAGCACGCGGGAGGCACTGGGTTCGATCCTCAGCACCACATAAAAATAAAATAAAGATATTCTGTCCACCCACAACTAAAAAATAAATATTAAAAAAAAAAATAATAAAAAAAAAAAATAAATAAAATTATCTTGGATACAGAGAAGATTTAAATTCTGTTTTTGTTTTAGAAATGCAGTTGTATTTGCTTTTAAGATGTAATCTGATAATTCTCTTGTGAAAGGTATCAGTTGTAAAAAGATTATGGGCAAACAGAATTTTTTTACTTTAAAAACTCTGTAAAATATCATTGGTTTTAAAATGCTAACCTAGGGTATATGTTAAAATGTGCTATAATGGTCAATAAAATACCATATACCAAATGCTAATTAATTAGATAACTTGTATGAAAGCTTTGTAAAATGTAAACTGATATTAACTGAAGTTCAAATTATCACAATTGCCATAATCCCTATTGAATGTTTCATTAATCAGAATCTTTTATTTATTTTTTATTATTATTAGAGCTTTATAGTGGTTGGGTTCATCCTCATACATGCGTGGAAGTTGATTTCAGTTCATTATTCCCCTCTTTTCCCTCCCACCCTCCATCCCTTCTATATTTCAAACCTAGAACATTTTTTGGAACTCAGTTCATTATCATGTAAAGTACCCTATAGAATCTTGGATGTGTAGAGTCAGATTCTTCAGACTTCACAAGTTTGAGCATTAGTAGTTTTAGTTTAACTGAAGAATGAACTAACTACTACAAATAGGGATCATGCATAACACACTTCTGAAAATTTATAACCTTAAGATGGTATATGCATTAGCACATTTGATTTAGTAGACTTCTAGTGTTGGCCACGTTTTTTTGTAACATATTGTTTTATTCATAAAGATGCTCTCATGTATGCCAGTCTGTAAATTTGAATTATGCATATAATGTTTTCAATATGATAATCTAATAAAATCCAAGCTCCCACAGTCTCATCTATTTTCAGATTGCTGCAAAATGTAATCAGAATACTACTTTTTTCTGCTTCATATTTAATTGCATTGGCTGTCCAAAGGAAGAATTTTGTCAACAGTTTATAAACTAAAAGAAATATTAAAAAATAATGGATGATGTTTTCACTTTGCAGATTCATTAAAGGGTAGTTTTGGCTTCAAAAACTGATTTACGTAATCAAAATTTGCAAAGATCGTGAAAATAATTTGTTAAATATGTTAATTTAGCACAAACATTAAAGTTTTTACAAAGCAAAAATTTCAACTTTAGAAAACAGATTAAAATAATTTGCTAAACATGTTTAATCAATATAGTAATTTTGATCTTTATGAAAACTTTTTTTGTGTTGATAGGAGAAACAATGAGAGGTAACCTTCTAACTCCTTAGGAACTTCCTTGCAGCCAGTTCACCAAGAATCTTCATGTGGGGGCTGGGATTGTAGCTCAGTGATAGAGTGCTTGCCTTGCATGCAGGAGGCACTGGGTTCGAGCCTCAGCACCACGTAAAAATAAATAAAGATATTTGTATCCATCTACAACTAAAAAAAATTAAAAAAAAAAAAAAAGAATCTTAATGTGAACTTAGGAAACACTGATTCCAGAGAATTCCTGGGAAATTAACTTGAAGGGCAAATATGAAAGCATCCTCCTTTAAGTAGAATTACTTCTTACAATTTTTTTAGTATTTACCATTAATACAATCTCCCCATTCCTTTTTTAAAATATTTTTTAGTTGTAGTTGGACACAATACCTTTATTTCATTTATTTATTTTTATGTCGTGCTGAGGATTGAACCCAGTGCCTCACACGTACTAGGCAAGTGCTCTACTGCTGAGCCACAACCCCAGCCCACAATCTCCCCATTCTTAGTTGTTACTGTAGTTGAATCAGTAGAGATATTTTTCTCTCCTTCTGATTTTTATAGGGTTTGTGTCCAATCTTCTCATTTGCTCTGTCTCTACCTTTATCTTTTTCTCCTCCCTTATCTTCTTTGCTTTATTATAGTCTCTCTCTATATTTTCTAAACTTTTTTTTTATCTGACTACTTTGGACTAATATTCATAAGTACTAATGAAATTGATTATATTTTAATGAATGTCATTGAAACTTTTGCTTTCCAGTTACTACTTAGACTATTACTCTTCCATTAAAATATTTATATGTTCACTAATCATCTTTTTAAAATTTTTTTTTAGTTGTAGGTGGATAGAATGTCTTTATTTTATTTTTATGTGGTACTGAGGATCAAACCCAGTGCCTCACACGTGCTAGGCAAATGCTCTACCACTGAGCTACAATCCCAGCCCCTTTATTTCCTATTTGTATCACTCTAATTTTCTTCTGTTGCCTGATTTCTCTGGCTAGAGTTTCAAGAACTATATTGAATAGAAGTGGTGAAAGTGAGCATCCTTGACCTGTTCAAGGATTTTGGAGGAAAATCTTACAGTTTTTCTCCATTCATTATGATGGTGGCTTTGGGTTTGTCATACGAATCCTTTATAATGTTGACGTAAGTTCCTTATATCTCTAGTTTCTCCAGTGTTGTTAATATGAATGAGTGCTAGACTTTATCAAAGGTCTTTTCAGCATCTATTGAAATGATCATATGATTCTTGTCCTTGATTCTATTTATGTGATGAATTACATTATTGATTTGTATATGTTAAGCCAACCTTGCATCCCTGGGATGACACTCATTTGATCATAGTGTACTGTATTCTTGATGTGATTTTGAATGTGGTTAGCTAATATTTTATTAAGAATTTTTGGGGGCTGGGGATATAGCTCAGTTGGTAGAGAGTGCTTGCCACCTCATATGCATAAGGCCCTGGGTTCAATCCCCAGCACTACAAAAAAAAAAAAGTGGGGAGGAGAATTTTGCATCTTTATTCATAAAGGATATTGGCCTGTAGTTTTCTTTCCTTGATGTGTCTTTGTCAGGTTTTAGTATCAGGGTGATACTGGCTTAATAGAATATATTTGAGACTGTTCCCTCCCTTTTAATTTCATGCAATAACTTGAGGAACACTGATGTTATTCTTATCAGTTGAGAATTCATCTGGTTCTGGACTTTTCTTCATTGGAAGGATTTTAATTACTGTTTTATTTAATCTCATAACTTGATATTGGTCTCTTTAGGTTTTCTCTATTTTCCTGGTCCAACTTAGGCAGTTATATGTGTCTAGAAATTTGTTCAAGGTCTTCTAGATTTACCAGTTTATTGGCATATAAATGTCTAAATAGTTTCTAATGATCCTTTGGATTTCAGAAGTGTCTGTGGTACTGTGTCCTATTTCATCTGTGATTTGTCAATTCAGGTCTTCTCTCTTTTGGTTAGTTTAGCTAAGGGTTTATCAATCTTGTTTATCTTTTCAAAGAACCAATTCTTTGTTACATTGATTTTGTGTACTATTTTATTCTCAATATCATTGATTTCAACTCTGATGTTAATTATTTTCTGACTGCTACTGCTTTGGGAATGTTCATTCTTCCATTTCTAAGACCTTGAGGTGTAGCATTAAATTGTTTATATGGGATGTTTCTATTTTTTAATATAGGCTGTCAATGCTATAAACTTTCCTCAAACTGCTTTCATACTCTCCCAGAGATTTTGATATGTTCTATCTCTGCTTTTATTTGTTTCTAATAATTTCGTGATTTCTTCTCTCATAGAAATGAGAGAAGAAAGCATACAGCCTTGGCCCATGCTCACTGCCCATGGTCCATTAAAAGAGTATTGTTCAATCTCCATGTGTTTATGTGGTTTTTATAATTTTTCTTGCTGTTGATTTCTAGTTTCTTTCCATATGATCTGATAGGCTGCATGCGATTTATCAGCTTTTCTTGGTATTTGCTAAGACTTAACATTGTGACCTAGAATATGGAGTATTTTGGAAGTTTCCATTAGCTGCTGAGAAAAAAGTGAAATCAGCTGTCTTTGGGTGAAATATTCTATACATGTCTTTTAGGGTCATTTGATTTATAGTATTAATTAGGTTTGAAATATCTTTATTGATTTTATATTTGGATGACCTGTCAATTGGTGTGAATGAAATTGGAGTTTTTGATGACACTCAGTTCTCCACTTCCACTGGCAGGTAGGGTCTACATAAACTTCAGGCCTCCTCAGCTGAGAAAGTTCATTTTAATGTTAGCAGATAATCACAGAAGTGTATGCCTGCCAGTGTACTCTCTGGGGTTTCCAGCTAGCAAACCCGGATTCTTCTCTACTACTATTGAGTGGAATGTTGCACTTTTTAAAAAATTATTTATTTATTTATTCTAAATCTAATTAGGTTTACATGACAGTAGATTGCATTGGATTCATTGTACACAAATGGAGCACAACTTTTCATTTCTCTAATTGTACACAATATAGAGTTACACAATATGTGCAGTCATACGTGAACCTAGGGCATTGTTGTACATCACATTCCACCATCTTTTGCCCCCATGTCCCATTATCTCCCTTCTCTCCCCTCCCCTTTGACCAGAGTTTCTCCATTCTTCCCTTGCCCCCTCCCACATGATGGATCAGTATCCACTTTTCAGAGAGAATATTTGGCCTGTGGTTTTTCTAATTGGCTTACTTCACTTAGCATGATGTTCTTCAACTCCATCCATTCACCTGCAAATGCCATAATTTTATTTTCTTTCGTTGATTAGTAATATTTCAGTGTGTATATATACCACAATTTCTTTATCCATTCATCTATTGAAGGGCATCTAGGTTTGTTTCACAATTTAGCTTATTGTGAACTGTGTTGCTATAAACATTGAAATGGCTGCATTACTGTAGTATGCTGGTTTTTTTTTTAACATTTTAGTTGTTGATGGATCTTTATTTTATTCTTTTATTATTTATATGTGGTGCTGAGGATCGAACTCAGTGCCTCACGCATGCTAGGCAAGCGCTCTACCACTGAGCCACAGCCTCAGCCCCAGTATGCTGTTTTTAAGTCCTTTGGTTATAGACCAAGGAGTGGGATGGCTGGGTCAAGTGGTGGTTCCATTCCAAGTTTTCTAAGGAATCTCCATATTGCTTTCCAGATTGGTTGCACCACTTTGCAGTCCCACTAGCAATGGATGAGTCTGCCTTTTCCTCCACGTCCTCGCTTGTTGTTTGTATTCTTGATAACTGCCATTCTGACTGGCATGAGATAAAATCTTAGAGTAGTTTTGATTTGCATTTCTCTAACTGCTAGAAATGTTGAACATTTTTTCATATGTTTGTTGATCGATTGTATATCTTCTTCTATGAAGTTTTCTGTTCAGCTCCTTGGCCCATTTATTAATTGGGTTGTTTGTTTTTTTATTGTTAATTTTTTTGAGTTCTTTATATATTGTGGAGATTAGTGCTCTATCTGATGTGCGTGTGGCAAAAATTTGTTCCCAGAATGTAGGCTCTCTGTTCACTTCATTAATTGTTTCTTTTGCTGAGAAGAAGCTTTCTAGTTTGAATCCATCCCATTTATTGATTCTTGATTTTACTTCTTGATCTATAGGAGTCTTGTTAAGGAAGTAAGGTCCTAAGCCGACCTGATGAAGATTTGGGCCTACTTTCTCCTCAATTAGGCACAGGGTCTCTGGTCTAATTCCTAGGTCCTTGATCCACTTTGAGTTGAGTTTTGTGCATGGTGAGAGATAGGAGTTTAGTTTCATTTTGCTGCATGAGTTTCCAGTTTTCCCACCACCATTTGTTGAAAAGGCTATCTTTTCTCCAGTGTATGTTTTTGCCACCTTTGTCTAGTATGAGATAACTGTATTCATGTGGGTTTGTCTCTGTGTCTTCTATTCTATACCATTGGTCTACATGTCTATTTTGGTGCCAATACCATGCCATAGCTTTGTAATAGAGTTTAAGGTCTGGTATTGTGATGCCTCCTGCTTTGCTCTTTTTGCTAAGGATGGCTTTGGCTATTCTGGGTCTCTTATTTTTCCAAATGCATTTCATGATTGCCTTTTGAATCTGTGTAGCACTTTTGGTAGTATGGCCATTTTGACAATATTGATTCAGCCTATCCAAGAGCATGGGAGATCTTTCCATCTTCTAAAGTCTTCTTCAATTTCTTTCTTTAGTGTTCTGTAGTTTTCATTGTAAAGGTCTTTCACCTCTTGCTAAATTGATTCCCAAGTATTTCATTTTTTTTTTTTTTGAGGCTACTGTGAATGGGGTAGTTTTCCTAATTTCTGTTTCAGAGGATTCGTCACTGATGTTTGATTTATGGCTATTGATTTCATATCCTGCTACTTTGCTGAATTCATTTATTAATTCTAGAAAATTTCTGGTGGAATATTTTGGATCATTTAAGTAAGGAATCGTGTCATCGACAAATAATGATAGTTTGAGTTCTTCTTTTCCTATTTGTATCCATTTAATTTCTTCTGTCTGTCTAATTGCTTTGGCTAGAGTTTCAAGGACTATGTTGAGTATAACATAGTTCTATTATTATATGTTCTCTATTATTAATAGAGAAAAATTCTTCCAATTTTTCCCCATTGAGGATGATGTTGGCTTTCAGTTTTGCATAGATAGCTTTTACAATGTTGAGGTGTGTTCCTACTATCCCTACTATATCATGTTTTGAACATGAAGAGGTGCTGTGTTTTGTCAGATCCTTTCTGAGCATCTATAGAGATAATCATATGATTCTTGACTTAAAGTCTATGGATGTGATGAGTTACATTTATGGATTTCCGTATGTTGAACCAACCTTACATCCCTGAGATGAAATCCACTTGATCATGGTGCACTATCTTTTAAATATGTTTTTGTATATGATTTGCAAGAATTTTATTGAGAATTTTTGCATCAATGTTCATCAGGGATATTGGTCTGATGTTTTCTTTCTTTGATGTGTCTTTATCTGGTTTTGGAATCAGGGTGGTACTAGCCTCATAGAATGAGTTTGGAAGGGTTCTCTCCTTTTTGATTTCATAGAATAATTTGAGGAGTATTGGTATTCATTTTTCTTTGAAGGTCTTGTAGAACTTGGCTGAGACTCTATCTGGTCCTGGGCTCTTAGTTGGTAAGCTTTTGATGGCGTCTTCTATTTCCTTGCTTGAAATTGATCTGTTTAAGTTGTGTATGTCCTCCTGATTCAGTTTGGGCAGATCATATGCCTCTAGAAATTTGTCGGTGTCTTCGGGATTTTCTATTTTACTGGAGTATAGATGTTCAAAATAGTTTCTAATTATCTTCTGTGTTTCAGTAGTGTCGGTCGTGATATTTTCCTTTTCATCTCGCATTTTAGTAATTTGAGTTTTCTCTCTCCTTCTTTTCCTTAGGGTAGTTAGGGTTTATCAATTTTATTTATTTTTTCAAAGAACCAGCTTTTTGTTTTGTCAAATTTTTTTATTAATTTATTTAAATGCATTTCAAGTCATAGTACATATATAGAGCTCAATTTTTCCATTTCTCTGGTTGCAAACCAGATAGAGTCGCACCATTTGTGTCTTCATACATGCACTGAGGGTAGTGATGACCATCTCATTCAACCATCTTTACTACACCCATTCCCCTTGCTTTGTCAGTTTTTTGAATTGTTTCCTTTGTTTCGGTTTCATTGATTCCAGCCCTAATTTTAATTATTTCCTGTCTTCTACTTCTTTTGGGGTTGATTTGTTCATCTTTTTCTAGAGCTTTGAGATGTAATGTCAGGTTGTTTATTTGTTGACTTTTTCTTCTTTTAATGAATGAGCTCAATGCAATGAACTTTCCTCTTAACACAGCCTTCACAGTGTCCCAGAGATTTTGATATGTTGTATCAGAGTTCTCATTCCCTCTAAGAATTTTTTTATTTCCTCCTTGATGTCTTCTGTTATCCATGCATCATTCAATAGCATATTATTTAGTCTCCAGGTGATGGAATAGCTTCTATTTTTTATTTTTTCATTTATTTCTAATTTCATTCCATTATGGTCTGGTAGAATGCAGAGTAGTATCTCTATTTTTTTGTATTTGCTAGAAGTTACTTTGTAGCATAACATATGGTCTATTTTAGAGAAGGATCCATGTGCTGCTGAGAAAAAAAGTGTATTCACTTGTTGATGAATGAAATATTCTGTATATGTCTGTTAATTCTAAATTATTGATTGTATTATTGATTTCTGTGGTTTCTTTGTTTAGTTTTTGTTTGGAAGATCTGTCCAGTGGTGAGAGAGGTGTGTTAAAGTCACCAAGTATTATTGTGTTGTGGTCTATTTGATTCTCAAAATTGAAAAGGATTTGTTTGATATATGTGGATGCTCCATTGTTCGGGGTATAGATATTTATGATTTTTATGTCTTCTTGATGTATGGTTCCTTTAAGCAGTATGAAATGTCCTTCTTTATTTCTTCTGACTGTCTTTGGTTTGAAGTCTACTTTATCTGATATGAGGATGGAGACTTCTGCTTGTTTATGCAGTCTGTTTGAATGGTATGTTTTTTCCTATCCTTTCACCTACAGTCTGTGGACATCTTTTTCTATGAGATGAGTCTCTTGAAGACAACATATTGTTGAGACTTGTTTTTTAATCCAATCTGCCAGTCTATGTCTTTTAATTGATGAGTTTAGGCCATTAACATTCAGGGTTATTATTGAAATATGGTTTGTATTTCCATTCATTTTGGTTTATTTTTGGTTTTTAACTTGACTTGGTTTTTCCTTTGATTGGCTTTTCCTTTAGTGTAGTCGCTCCCTGTGCCAATTTTCATTGTTGTTTTTCATTTCCTCCTCATGAAATTTTTGCCGAGAATGTTCTCTAATGCAGGCTTTCTCATTGCAAATTCTTTCAACTTTTGTTTATCGTGGAAGGTTTTTATTTCATCATCAAATCAGAAGCTTAATTTTTCTGGATATAAGATTCTTGGTTGGCACCCATTTTCTTTCAGAGCTTGGTATATGTTTTTCCATGATCTCCTGGCTTTGAGGGTCTGGGTTGAGAAATCTGCTGAAATCCAAATTGGTTTCCCCCTGTGTGTAATCTGTACCTTCTCTCTTGCATTCAAAATTCTATCCTTATTGTGTATGGTAGGCATTTTTATTGTAATGTGCCTTGGTGTGGATCTGTTGTTGTTTTGTACATTTGGTGTCCTGTAAGCCTCTTGTATTTGATTTTCCAATTCATTCTTCATGTTTGGGAAATTTTCTCATATTATTTCATTGAAGAGATTGTGCATCCCTTTGGTTTGTATCTCTGTGCCTTCCTCTATCCTGATAATTTTTAGATTTGGTCTATTGATGTTTTCCCATAATTCTTGGATGTTTTGTTCATGGTTTCTTACCATCTTCATTATGTGGTCAACTTTTTTTTCAAGATTATATATTTTGTCTTTATTGTCTGAGGTTCTGTCTTCCAAGTTCTCTAGTCTGTTGGTGATGCTTTCTATTGAATTTTTTATTTGTTTTTTTGTTTCCTTCATTTCAAGGATTTCTACTTGGTTTTTTTTTTTCTTTCAAAGTCTCTATCTCTTTCTTGAAGTAATCTTTTGCTCCCTGTATTTGCTCTTATCTCTTTGTTTGAGTGATTAATTGTTGCCTGTAATTGCTCTCTTTTATTATTCTGTGCTTCACAGATCATTTTAATTTTGTACACTGTGAACTCCTTTTCTGACATTTCATCTACTGTGCTGTCAATGGATTCTATTATTGTAGCATCTTGATTTGTTTGGGGCATTTTCTTCCCTTGTTTTTTCATGTTGTTCATGTGTCTTCCTCTCTAGCAGTACCAATATGAGGTATTACAGTTTCTACCCTATAATCTTATAGTGTCCCTGCAAGTTACCAATACCTCACCTCTGGTGTAACCAGGCCTTCAGGGACCTCAGGGATTATCTTCCTGGTCCTGGATTTTGACTCTAGATGGAAGTAGGCAGGGACAGCCACTGGTTGGTAGATGGAGGCCCGCAGCACAATGCACAGTCAGTCCACAGTCTTTATCCTATAGGCTTATATATTCCTACAGGGTTCCAATACCTCTCCTTTAAGGAGGAGACCAATATTAACAGATCTCAATACAAACAATATATAGTTTTAAACCAAGTAACTCCTAATAGGACATTTACGGTTTTGTCATAATATATGGAAATTATGAGTTCAGTTAGTGTCTACTATATAAACAATAGGTTTGTAAAAGGTTCCACAGTTTCTGCTGGTGGACTAAAGAGAACTTTGTGTGGGGTGTAGGATGAGATGTTAGGGAGGTAGGAAATGAAGATATAGAGTTATTAGATTCTAGAAAGCGTGGAAGAGGAATCCAAAAGAAGTTGGCTAGTAGTAGAAAAGAGAGAATGAGATTTGGAGAAGACAAATAATAGGAAGAAAATAGAGTACAACATACAGGGAAACATAAAAATTAAGAAAAATAAAACATGTAAAAACAGAAAATAAGAGACTATATAATATAACTGTAATATATTAATCAGATATCCCAGTCCTCAGTAGCCTAATGCATAAAAAATACTTGGTTTCACAAATGTTGGGGATGTGAGGGCAGGCAAAGAGCAAGAAAGAGAAAGGAAGAAAAGAAAAAAGAAAATAAAAAAGGGATAATAGAGGGGGAAAAAATCTCAAGGTAAATAAAAAAGATTGCTTCCCTTCTCATCTAGTAGGTGAGGTTGGTGTAGGCGAATGGGGGAGTTCCATGCTGGTAGATGGAGGTCTACACAGGAGCAGCAGCCAGGGTTCCTGGTGTAGGGGGATCATCCTGTGTGGGAGGGAGGGCTAGGGGTCCTGCATGGGTGGGTGACCCGAGGACCTGTGCAGTATATGGACGCTGGAGCCAGGGATCCTGCATGGGAGTGGGTCCTGCACTGGCTAGCAGCCAGGGTCCTGCTCAAATGCTGGGGCCTGGTGACCTACGCGGGCATGCAACTCGTATTCCTGTGGTGGAGGCAGCTGTCGTGGGTCCTCTGATAACTGGCTGAGGAACAGTATTTCCACTGCTTTAATCTCTGGTCCTGGAGAGACTAGGAATGTAGCATCCATCTAGGCCACCATCTTGGATCCATGTATTTGGAAGATTTGGGGTTTGTTTTTGAGCTCAGTGTATCTTTATTCTTCGTGTAGCTGGTTTAGTGGTCATGAATTCTTTTATTCCTACTGTGGAAAGTTTTTATTTCTTTATCAATTCTGAAAGATAGCTTTGCGGGATATAACACAAAAATAAATAAATAAATAAAACCTTGGCTGGAAATTGTTTCTTTTAGGGCTTGGAATTTCTCATTCCAGGCCCTCCTTGATTTTAGGATCTGAGTTGAGAAGTTAGAAGTGAACCTTATTGGTTTGCTTCTACATGTGACCTTGTGTTTTTCTCTTGCAACTTGTAATATTCTTATTTTCTATGTTAGGCATTTTGATTATGATGTGTCTTGGAGAAGTTCTTTTTTTTTTTTATTTTGTCTAGTTGGTACTCTATATGGATCCTGTATGTCAGTTTCTAGAGGTTCTTAATGCCTTTAACCTGTATTCCCTTCCATCCCCATGGCTTTCACATTTGATATCTTGATTTTGTCCCAGAGTTCTTGTATATTCTGATCATAGTCTTTTTATTTTTTTCGCATTAGCATAGACTGAGTATTTAGGTTCATGTATCCTCTTTAAGGCCTGAAGTTCTGTATTCAAGGCAATTTTCTATTTTCTATGTAAGCTATTCTGTTGGTGACACTTTCAAATGAATTTTTTATTTGATTCATTGTCTTTCATTTCCAGGAGTTCTGATTGCTTTTTCAATATTTCTATTTCTTCATTGAAATAGTCTTTTACCTCCCATATTTGCTCTTTTTTTTTTTAATATCTTTGTTTATTTTTATGTGGTGCTGAGGATCGAACCCAGTGCCTCACATGTGCGAGCCAAGCGCTCTGCCACTGAGCCACAACCCCAACCCCCATATTTGCTCTCTTAATCATTTCTTAGATCTTCTTTTAATTCATTGAACATTTTAATAATCAATTCGTTACAGTCTTTATCTGGAATTTTGTCCACTCCTGTATCTGTGGGTTCCTTTGTTGGGGGATTGCATATTTTCAGGGGAGATTTATATGCCTATTTCCTCATGTTTTCAGAGGTTTTGAACTTGTGCATCAATTGAAATGGATTCCCTTTGCTCATATGTGTGAACTTTGGTGTGTAGTTATCTTTTTTTTATATATATGTATTTTTAGTTGTCAATGGACCTTTATTTTTTATTTATTTATATGTGGTGCTGAGAATTGAACCCAGGCCTCACGCATGCTAGGCAAGCGCTCTACCACTGAGCCACACCCCAGCCCCTATAGTTATCTTTTTGTTCTAGAGTCTTCTGTTTTTGCTGCATTTTTTCATTCTCAATTTAATGGATTTCAGCTATTATCTTAATTATTTCCTTCCTTATACTGGTTTTAAATCTGTTTGTTCTTCTTTCTCAAGGGCTTTTAGATGCATCATTATGTTGTTTGAGATCTTCTAATTTTCTTATGTAGGCACTCATACCTATCAACTTTCCTCTTATAATTGCCTTCATAGTGTCCCCGAGGTTCTGATAATGCTGTATCTCTATTCTCATTTGATTCTAAGAATTTCTTCTGTTACCCATTTATCATTCAAAAATGTATTGTTTAATCTCCATGTGTTATATAGTTTCTGTAGATTTTTTTTTTTGGTATTGGATTCTAATTTCACTCTATAATAATCTGATAAGTTGCAAGGAATTTTTTTTTGTTTGATGAGAGTTGCTTTGTGACCTAAAGTATGGTCTATTTTGGAAAAGGTTCCATGAGCCACTGAGAAGAAAGTGTATTCAACTATGGTTGGATGAAATATTCTATAGGTGTCTATTAAGTCCATTTGACTTATAATATTTTTCAGGTCCAAACAGATAAGTTTTGAACTCTTTACTTCCAAAACAACTCTTTTTTTTCCCCCATAGAATTAACTCTCAGATGATGATAATAGTCCTACAGATTTCACAGTAGCTTCAATTATAAAATTTAAAATTTATATTTTATAATTTAAAATTTATATTCAGTTTTGAAGGAATATTGCATGTTCTTCTAAACTTGTCTTCTTATTATTCTAGCGCATAAAGTCAGGCAGAGATGGCAGTGGGGGCTCCCGTGGCAAAAGAGAGGGAAGTGCTGGCAGTGGTAAGTTCTTCTGTGCCCTGAAAGACTGAGTTTAACAGATTTCTAATACATCAGCTTCTAGAAACATTTCAAAATAATTCAAAAGTGTTCTTTATATGTATGTCTGTTTGTTTATACACAGTAAAGCCTCACTTATTCTAATTTGATAAACAGTCATTCTGATATGTATATGAATATTTGTAAATGTTGTATTTTAGTTTTTAAATAGCACATTTATTTTTGCTAATTGACTAATAAATGAATTCAAGTTGAACAGATTATCATAGATGGGCATACAAATGAGGTTTTACTGTGTTACATATTTAAAATTTCCATTTAAAGGAAGTACCATGAGTAGTAGGATGATCTTAGAGAATGCAAACAGCCCCAGATCTTTAGTCTGACTTGATATAGACCTAGTGCTAATCGAGGAATTAGGAGACATGGTTCAAGTCCCAGTCTTGATCATGACAACATATGTATATGTTTTTGGAACAACCATTTAAGTACTATATACTTTAGATGATTTCTAAAGTTCTTGGCATCTCTAAAATTCCTTGACTCTTTGATTCCTTGTGACATCATTTCTTAATAAGTTTTATTAGGTTTTCTACCCTTTTCCCCCATCAACAAACATATACCTTCTTTCTCTACTTCAGGCAGGTAGTGTAAGTTAAATTAAGTAGAAATTTGGTGGTTTTAAAGAAGCTAATTCAAAAAATAAATACTAAATGGGATCTATAAATATACCCACATTCTTTCCTATCCATACTTAGCACTATCCTACATATGCAAACCAGCTCCATGTAACTACCCAGTTACATTCTGTGATAGTTATCTGTGATCTAGGAGTAGATCAAAGAAAAATGTAATTATTTTAGGTCATCCTTTCACAACATTTAGAGGATTCATGCTGTGTACAAGAAACCACACTAACTGCCATGGACCTGGGGACGAACAGGACAGGCTTCCTGCATGCAAGGAAATTAGAACCTATTTGTAAAGATAAATATACAAGTTTCTAATGCTTCTGCCATTGCTGCCATGGTAAAGAAATGCACATGTGATAGAAACTGCAGTTAGAATGGAAATTCCTTCTGGAGTTCAGAGCTCTGCTTTACCAAGTACATTTAGGCACTTAGAGCATCAGTGACATCTAGTTGTAGACAGACTGCTTGATTCCCCAGGGGCCAATCCAGCTTCTCACACTAAACTTCCTGCCCGGCATGTTTGCCCTTGGGCCACAGAACCTGTGACTCGGAGCTAGAAAAATGAGTAGAAACAGCATTGATATTATAAGCGCATGAAAGGCAGCCTACCACATCAAGGAGCAGTGTTCCTACCTTCTTGTCCTTCCTCAATCCTGACAGCAGCGTCTCTCTCCTTGATATCCCCTGCACTCAGATATCTCCTTACTTCTGCCAACCCTTCTTCCCATAATTCTTGCTTTAATGAAACCATTTGGCCATCTGGAGTTAGATTGAGCTAAGTTTTGGGCCTGAGAGATCTGACCCAGTAGTTCTTCATAATCTATAAACAGCTACATAGCCCCATAACCTCTCATCCAAATTATTTAGGGCCACACTGGTGGTGGAGCTCAGAATGTTTTGGAGTGTAGGAACATGATATGGCTCATTAGCCATATATCATGTAATTTTCATGCATAGCACTTCATAGTCAAACCCAGTATATCTTATTAATGCATTGTCACATATGAATATTCACACTGAAGAGAAATGAAAACTGTAAATGGCTTCAGATCAATATTTATGTCCAAGAAGTTCATGAATTGCCACCTGAAAACCTGACTTTCAGAGCAGCTCTTTGGAATCTGGAGTTGTGGATGAGGGATTGTGGATCTATGCCAAAAATGTTATTAGCATCCAGGAAGTCAGCAGACAAAGGCATTGTGTTCTAATCAATAAACTCGAAGGTTCACCAAACCAACTTGATGCTACTTGCTCAAAGAAGCAAGAAATATGTGATGTAAATGTTCTTGAAAAATCGAGTGTCCCTTCAAGGAGTAGTTGTCATGGACAACTCTTAGGGAAATAATAATTATGTATTAAAATTCTAGGGCCAGCCAGGCATGGTGGCACATGCCTGTAATCCTAGCACTTTGGGAGGCTGAGACAAAAGAATCGCGAGTTCAAAGCCAGCCTCAGCAATGGTGAGGCGCTAAGCAGCTGTCTCTAAAATAAAACAAAACAGGGCTGGGGATGTGGCTCAGTGGTTGAGTGCCCCTGAGTTCAATCCCCAATACCAAAAAAAAAAAAAATTTTTCTAGGACCAGCTTCACTATCCTCTAAGGACCATGCACTTCCCTCTGCAAATTTTAAGTTCAGAATAACCAACCAGTTCCTTCCTAACATCAGCAAGCAACCTTACATTAAGTCCCCAGAGCCTTCCCTGGTAATTTGAAGGTTTACAGAACCTCTCTCCCTTAAGCCTAAGCCTAAGCCTCCCAGATTGTTCATTCTGAAAACCTGCCTCAGAAACATCAAGGCCTTTCTAAGGATGTACTTCAGCCATAGGAACTGCTCCCAAACCCAGAGGAGGGCAGGCAGAATCCCACTGCAAGAAAAGTCTCACTGGGAATACTCTGACATCTCTCATTGAAAATATCAGATGACCAAAATGCCTTGAGGCCACTGAAGTCCAGATCTCTTGACATGAAGAATCTTTCAATCTCCCTGGTGGCTTTTCTCATAACATTCTTTAAATCATAAGGTGCCTCAGATCTAAAGGAGATCTAAAGGAGAGGGCTTCACCTGGGCCTGGGCTCTTCCACAGTCAGGGGTAGGTCAGAAAAGAAGAGACTAACTCCAATGTGACACCTCTGTGCAAGAGAAGAGAGGCCTTTCTGTGAAAAGTCGCTTCTTTCCCTGTCCTCTCCGTTGCTGCTGTATCAGATTTAATCAGTTTTCCTTCTTCCCATCCAGTCTGTTTCAGAGTAACACAAATGGTCCTAGTATACAAGTAAGCTTTGTTCTCACATGAGATTTCCAAGAAGAAACTCTATGCTCCTGAAGCAATCCAAACAGGCTGATTCTTTTGGCACAAGTTTAAAGCACTAAAAAGTCCCTTCCCAGGTACTTGCTTTTTTAAAAAAATCCTACCATTTGCCTTTTTGTTCATTATTTCCTGACACTTCAAGTATGTGTCACCCCAAACCTCCTTACTCACTCTGTGGTTGATCTGAATACTTCTGTCAGTAGCATCCCTGGTTCCACCCTGATGCTTGTTCAGGATACATGTCTGTCTCCCCTTCTCCTGTTCTAAGCACAGGATACTCCAAGGTCAACCCTGGCTTAAAGTTGGAATAAACCGGGCTATGGCTGCCTCTCTCCCTACTCCTTCCTTTTGCCTTGGGAATCCCTCCCAGAACATCCTACAGCCCATTGTGGCTGCACCCTGTCCCCACAGTGGCACCTCCCCAGGTACTTTGTGGGGAGCGCTCATTGCCCATTTAGGAATCCCTACTAATGGGAGCCCCATTTCACCATCTTCTACCTCTAACTTTTTTTTTAATTGAGCAATAATCTGTTAACAGTTTTTAATGTTAATTTAAAACTGTCAATTTAATGTTAAATACCATGGGACAGGATTTCTACCTCTAACTTTTGAAACCTAGAGGTGCACCTTTCTGCCTCAGCATGGAAATATTTGGTCCTCTGTTTGAGTTAGAACCACAAATCAGGTGGGAGGAGAGAATTTTTTATACTAATCCACATGAGGCCTGTCTTAAGCTAAGTAAATATGTTAAATACAGTGCCTCCAACTAGATTTTCAAAATTTTGCCTGAGGAGCAAACCAAACTTTAATTAACATATATGAATTATTGACTTTTTAAATACAGCTATTTATGAAGTAGTTAAGAGCCCTTGAAAATTATAGAGAGATTTTTGTTTCTGTTTATGTAAATCAGACTAATCTCACTGAGGCCTTATTTTTGCTATTGATTTGTTTAGTGAACCATACCTGCCTACCTCCTCAGTGGTTCTCAGATTTAGAATCACCTGGAAGACCTGTTAGACAGACTGCTGAGCCCCACCCAGAGTTTTAGAATCAGTAAATTCATGCTGGGGCCAAGAAGTCATGTTTAACAAGTTCCTAGCAGTGCTGCTTCTGCTGATCCCAGGACCATAATAGGAAAACCACACTCTGGGAGTGAAATAATTCAGTGGGACAGAGTACCTAAAAAGGTGGCTACTACTTTTACCACCACAGTCAGATTCCCAGTTTGTGACAATCTTTAGTCACCCAGCCTGTGGCCTTATACCTTGGCACTGTCACTCTAAGGGCATCACCTTGGGAAGCTTCATTTAGGTGGCCTTCAAATTATATGCCCAAACCATGGAACTGGACTATATACTGCCTGGCACATCCTGGATGCTGAGTAAATTGTAGCTATTATTATTATCAATACTGATACAAATTACTTTAGAGGAAAAAAATACTTGGTATATAATATTCAATGTTGGTTCCAGGATTTTCAGTTCTTTATTTTTATAGAATTAAAGTAAACTTAATTTTAACTACTTGAAGTAAAAATGCATTGCTCTTTCAAAAGCAGTTCAGGGATCAGATTTTAGCAACTCATGTCAAACATGAATCCCCCCAGGAAAAAAAAATTAAGTTGAGCCACAGTGAAAGTCAACATCCAAAATCAGAACTATATTCTACAATTTCAGAGACTCAGTAGTCAACAGTGTTTGTGTTTTCCATGGATGAACTAAGGTGGGGAATAACCCTGTTCCTGCCTGTTGTGACAGCTGCATTTAAAGGGCCAGGAATTCCACTGTACACATCTGCTTCTCATGTGTATATGTCCTCAAGATGCAAGAATGTCTCCTTGTAAAGCATTTTCTATCTTGGCATGATGGTGGCATTTTTTTTGACTTATTTCAAGTGCTGTGTTATTAAGGTTTCATTTATATTGTTTTTTGTTTGTGTGCTTCTTTAATGGTTTGCTTCATCTTTGAATGTGATTTTTATTATGTCTTAGATGTGAACTCTTCCTATGAAAATGTATCAGTTTTACACTGAAAATAATATTATAATGAAAATCAGGATATTATGACTCAGTGAACAGAAATTCACTTTACAGTCAACTTTTTGGGCAACATATCTTTTATAAAGTACATTGTAACCTAGTTTTATTTTATGAGTATAGTACAAGTGTGAGCAGGTTCTTTGAGTGGAAAACCTTTCCACAGTTTTGCTGGAGCTTGATGGTTACTTCACAAGAGAGTGAAGAAGTCATGTCCACTGGAGATGAAGAGACACAGAAATTATTGTCAAGAAGCAGTCGCTTTGAGAAAGTGCCTGCAAAGCTGATCACAAGGAGGCAAGAGTTAGCATGCATGTGAAGGAGAGAGTCTTGAGGGTTTAGAGCTGGGTGCTGTCATTTCTCCTAATATCAACTTGTGCACTCCTTTACCCTAGAAGTCTAGATCATAGTTTTTCTGAACACCCTAGTATGTAGTAGTAGTAGTAGTATGACTACTTTGCAGCATATATGTACCACAAATGAAGCCTACTTAGAAATAAGTATTAAAAGATAATTAACATCACTGTAGCACTGAAGTATTCTCAGTGTTATAGTCAAGAAGAAATTTGTGTGTGCTAGTATGTCCTGTCAGTCTGCCCTGCCACGGTGGCCCCTACTTTTGGATTTGGTGATTCTCAAACAGAGGCACCAGATAGTTCAGTCTTGAAGGCCATGGCTCTGCAGAGACAATTCCATTCTGCTCTTGTATCATGGAAGCAGCTATAGATAATATGTAAGTGAACTGGCATGGTAGCAATTTGAATGCCATATAATTTTCAAGTGTCACAAAATATTCTTCTTTGCTTTTTCCTTAATTATTTAGAAATGTGCAAACTATTCTTAGCTCACTGGATGTACAAAAACAGGAGAGCCCCAGGTTATAGTTTGTTAAACCGTGCTCTAAACCACTATCCGTGAGTAGTAAGGAGAAGTTGGACCTAGAAATTATCCTTGTGATCAAAGCACTGGTTCCACCTTCTAATCAGGTGTATAGCTTGAACACTATATCAGTGAAATTCTCTTACACCAGCAATATAACAATGGAGTGTGTGGGTTTGTATCTTCAACAGAAGATACAAACATGTTATCTCCTCTGACCCTTAGCCTGCTCCCTGACTTCGAGGTCACTCTGATTGATTCTTTAGTCCTGGTATTCATTCAACATCCATGGACCACCTTTATCAACTCACTACATCTAAAGGGACCTTGGACAACTTATGTAATCTGTGTCACAGATTCCTCATCAGCAAAATGAGACTGAAAATGAGACCTACTCAGTAGGCTAAGAAGATGGGTTAATATAGGGAAAGCTCTTAAAATAATTCTCAACCTAGGCAAACTCAGTAAGGGTCAGTGTGGGCATTTGATTCCTATTTGACAAAGGAGCACATGGGTAGTGCCTGAAATACTAATGTCCATCCTAATGCCAGTGTCTATCTGCTTACTGCTGTTGGATGTGTGGCCCTGAGTTTGTTATTCTCAGTGTTTTTCCTGCCACTGCAGGGTCATGTTTATCCATATATGAAAGCATCTGTAAACAAATGTACCTCTAGCTTACTGTGCTATAATTTTTTAAACAAAAATAATAGAAATTATATATAAAATGTTTTGATTTTTAAAATTACTGATTTGGAAAGCTGAATATCTATTCAGTAACCTTGCTAGCCAAAACATTTGTAAATCTCCTCTTGAATACCAGAGGCAAATTACTAAAGCACAGAAATCCAACCTAAAGATTTTACAGATCTGTCTGTGTATGTATCTATATATACACACACATACACATGTGTTTGTGCATGCACATATTTATCTGTATATACATGTCGTGTGCATGCACATATACTCAGAAACACACATTTTATCAGTTCTTCCCTCTTTTCTTTCCCCTTCCCACCTTTCTGCCTTTTTGTCAACAAATAAGCACTTATCAAGTTCCTGACCACAGTAAGTGCTCAGTAAATACTAGTATCCTTTAGCTTCACCCATTTCTTATATGCCAGGTATAAAATTAAGCACTCAATATGCAAAATGTAGACCAGACATGGTGGTACACACTTGTAATGCCAGCTACTCAGGGGCTGCAGCAAGAGGATCACAATTTTATGGCCAACCTCGACAACTTTGTGAGACCCTGTCTCAAAAAATTTAAAAAGGGCTGGTATTGTAGTTCATTGGCAGCCCCTGGAACCAATCCCCAGTACCACAAAAAAAGGGGGAAAAAATCAAAATATAATAAAAATATAATAAATTAGTTGTCTCCTTTTATCTTCACCAAATCCCTCAGTCTCACTTGAGTTTTGCCTATTACTGTTGTCATCAGGGTCAGCTTTTCAATTTTAATATATCCCTGTTAGCTGTTTTGTTGGATAATAATATAATGTGATAGTAGGGAGAAGGGTAAAGGGTAAAGTTAAACTGAGAATCAATTTGTAACAGTGAAAGAATGAACTGAACGGCTGGGGTTGTGGCTCAGTGGTACAGAGCTTGCCTGGTATGTGTGAGGCACTGGGTTCAATTCTCAGCACCACATATAAATACATAAAATAGAGGTCCATCTACAACTAATAAAAATATTTTTAAAAAAAGAATGAACTGAAATTCTTATAGTAAGACTAGGTCCAAGCAATAGTCCTTATTAAATTATATGAGAACGTCATCATAAGAGCTGATGGGACCATTACTTTCTAAGATGGGAGAAAGGTACATAGGTGCAGTGCTCCTTAACTTTGGAAGGGGACAGAAGCAAAGGAAGATCAGCTTCCTCATAACAAGAGGATAAGTCATTTGTAAATAAGACTGCAGAGTACCTTGAAGTAAATTAAACAATGTACTCATGCTGAAGATCTCAAAGTTTTCATTTGCTTTCAGTATTCCTAGATATGAACAAAAATTCCTCATGCTTCTGAAATTAGAGTATATTTTCCTTACTGATTTCATCTCAGTAAATGCTAAAATAAATATCTTGGGGATGAGAGACAGACCAAAAATGAAATATCTAGTGGATATTTAAATCAGAATTTATCAAGAGAGAATTCTTTAAGAATAGATTTAAAAGAGTAAGGACAATTGTGTTTGTAATTAAACAGTCAGAGGTACAGGTAGAATTTTTAAGAAAGTTTGATTTTAAAAAGTACTTCCAGGGCTGGGGTTATGGCGCAGTGGTAGCATGCTCGCCTAGTACGCGTGAGGCACTGGGTTCGATCCTCAGCACCACATAAAAAATAAAATAAAGATATTCTGTCTACCTACAACTAAAAAATAAATATTTTTTTTAAAAAAGTACTTCCAAAAAATAAGAAATTGATAGTAGACTTCCTACCTTAAGGGGTGGGAGAAATGTTGAGGAATTATTAGACATGTACCGAATGATTGAGCCTTGAGGACTAAAAAGGGCAAGTGGATTTTTCAAGTTAGTATCTCTAGCCCTAAAAGAGGGCATGCTCAGTCCACAGTCAGAGGCAACAATCGGACTCCACTGATTTAAGAAACGAACAGGTTGCAGGGAGGTAGAGAAGAAGATATAAACTGTTCTCTTACTCATGGCAGTAAAATGTGCAGTCTCACTGATAATTAAAGAAATGCAAACTAACCTATAAAATTAGCAGTTTTTTAAAATAACTCTCAAGGGTAGCAAGGATAAGATGATAATAGACATTCTTTTTAAACATAAACTGAATTCTGCCAGTGGGGGTTTTAAGTGATATACTCTGATGGGAATGTTTGATGATATTCACCAAGACCTTTAAAATGTCCATACCCTTTAATAGGAACTTGTTTTAAAGAAATAATCATGTAATCCCAGCTACTCAGGTGGCTGAGACAAGAGGATCATAAGTTAGAGGTCAGCAAGACCCTGTCTCAATAAAAAATAAGAAGGACCAGGGGTCCTTGGAAAGCACCCCTGGGTTCAATCCCCAATACTGCAAAAAATAAAGTAAGTAAATAAAATCAGATTCAGATAAAGAATTGCATACATACATATTGATCACATTATTTATGGTAGAAAATGCTGGGAATGAACTAAATATATAACTGGAAATAATTCCAAGTGTACTTATGTTCTCTACAATTTTATCATCCCGTGTCAGTTACTACAGGCCCCCTTGTCCTTCCTTGGAGTGGGATCTGACATTCAAGTTTCCTTGGCTGATCTTTAAGGGAGATTATGATGCCAGTAGGAGCTCCATAGAATTGAATCACTTCACATAACTTCCAGAGATAATATAACTTTTGAGAAACGATCTTACTTGCAACTAAAATATAATGAATAATAGTAATTGCATAATATGATTTACTTTTTACTTTTCTCTAAACAAAATGTTTACTGAAAAGTGTACAGAAATCAATAAAATGAGAAAAATGCAAAAATGCATATATTTTTATTATGTCTTTAAAATGTGTTGTAGGTGTGACGTCATGGAAATTATAGTAAATGTTTAAGGTAAAAGTCACCCACAGATTGTAAAGTCTCCAAAAAGAGTGCCTCTGCCATGTGCACAACAGTGTAAGTTATGAGCAAGGATATAGTTAACACTCCTTAGAATTTCAAATATCACTGAAGGTATCAAAGAAATCTGTACATTTTTCTTATTTTCATTACATTAAATATATTATGTACTATATATAGTTGGATAGTAGAAGAGTGAGAGATAAAGTCAAACTGAGAATCAGTTTGTAACAGTATAAGAAAATTCTTATAGTAAGACTAGGTCCGAGCAATGGTCCTTGTAAAATTATATCAGAATGTCATCATCAGAGTTGATGGGACTGTTACTTTCTAAGATAGGGAAAGGGTACCTTGGTGCACTGCCCTGTAACTTTTCTAGTTTGGGGAAAACCATTGAATTGAAATCTGATTTAAAAACAAACTCTGCTTTAGGGGTTGAGGATTTAGCTCAGTGGCAGACTGGTGGCCTAGCACATGCAAGGCCCTGAGTTCAGTCCGTGGCCCTAAAAAAAAAATTCTCTGCTTTAATCAAATGGTGTAGAAAATTAACAGAAATGAAATGCATTACTTTTAATCTTCTCTTCACATTTGTTTTCTGTCTTAAGTTTATCTACTACTCTAAATAATTGTCATGCCCCTAGCCATATTCTTTCTAAATAAGTAAAGACTATATTCCCTTGAAAACTGAATTTATTTTTATTTGAAGAGAACATGTGGTAGAAGTTTATGTAGTCAAACCCCTTAACCTTACTTAATTTGTTCTGTGAATAGACCCTATGTTGCAAGACGCATGTTCTCACACAAAAAAAATACTCATATTTAAAAATTGTAACACTAGCCAGGTGTGTTGGCACACACCTGTAATCCAGTGACTCAGGAGACTGAAACAGGAGGATAGCAAGTTTGAGGACAGCCTCAGCAACATACCAAGACCCTGTCTTGAAATAAAAAATGAAAAGGGCAGGGGATGTAGCTCAGTAGTGAAGCACAACTGGGTTCAACCCCTATTTCCAGGGGAGAGGGGAGGACAGACAACTAACAACTGTAACATTAAGATATTATAAATAGTTTGCCTTCTTAGTATGAGTTGTCTTGTAAAAACATTGACCCAGGTAGGATGTAGACTGCCACCAAGTAGAAATGTTGGGAGATTTATCCCAAGCTTCAAGATAGCAGATTTGCCTATAAAACAAGAGTATCCAGGCTATTCTGGAGATAGGAGAACATCGGGCTGTGTAAAGAGATTGTGAGTTCCCTTTGGATGCTAGACAGTCACGTTTCAGAGGGTCAGCCAAACTGCTGAGCTTGAAACAGCATGTAGGAAAATAAATATGAGAAATGTCCATGTGCTATACTTTACACAGGTCCTCTGCCAAAACCAATTATTGTGTAATGGGCAAGACCAGGCTGGCAATCAGAAAACCTGGATTTTGGTATTGGTTTTGCCACCAACTCTGAACTCTTAAACAGTGATTTCACCATCCTAATCCTTTGTCTCACTGAAAAATAGATTTAATAGCCTTTTTTTTTTTTTTTAGTTGTAGATGGACACGATATCTTTATTTTATTTACTTTTTTTGTGGTGCTGAGGATTGAACCCAGTGCCTCACACATACAAGGCAAACGCTCTCCACTGAGCAGCAATCCCAGCCCGATTTAATAGCCTTTTAAATGATGTTTTTGTATGTTTCTGCTGATTGTCAAGTCATTACAGACATCAATTTCTGACAGTGTGAAGGACTGAATATTCAGGGAAACTCGTCCAGATATAGCAGTCCCAAAAAATGATAAACTGAATATTTTTAAAAATGGGAAGGGAGAAGAAAATAAAATTTTTAGAAGCTTTTAAATGTGTGGCTAAGTTGACAGGAAAGAAGGAAATTTGTTTGTTTGCCAAAAATGACTAGAAAGTTTAAATCTAAAGGAGTAAACAAATACAAGAGTAAACATTTGCCTAGGTAATCCCTTGTAGCTGAGAGCCTAGGATTATAGACCATTCACCAGGAAGAAGAGTAAGGCCTAGCCCCTGATGGGTCAGAGGTCAGATCAAAGAATCCCTCCATGAAGCTGGGGTCTCTAACTGGCTATACCCTCGATAGGACAACTAGAAAAGAAACCATCTCACAAAGAATAAGATTTCTACGATGGCACTAATGTAAAAATCAGGAAAAATTCTCTTGAGAATTCCTAACCATAAGCCCCTCACTCGGGTAGCTTTGGAGCTAGAATACATGTTACCTGTGTGGCCTGAATAATACTATGCTGGAAATTTGGGTTAAAGTAAACTTGAGTTGGTAGTATTGTCAGGTGCCTACAAGAAACAAATTTCAATCTTCAAATTCAAAATCTTTGCCAATTTTTAATTGGATTGTTTCATTGTTAAGATTTAGGAGTTCTTTATATATTAGATATCAGCCTCTTATCAGTTATTTAATAAATGAATGTTTTCTCACATTCTGAAGGTTGTCTGTTCTCTCCATTGATTATTTCCTGGGCCTCATAGAAGTTAAGTTTGATGTAGTCTATTTGACTCTTTTTGCTATTGTTGTATGTATCATATCCAAAAGATTATCCCTCAATCCACTGTCGTCATTAAGCCTTTCCCTTATGTTCTCTTCTAGGTATTTCATAGTTTTATATGTTACACTTAGGCCTTTACTAGTTTTTTGTTGTTGTTATGTTGTTTTTGTTTTGTTTTATTTATTTATTTATTTTTCATACTAGGGATTGAACCCAGAGGTATTTTATCACTGAACTACATCCCAGTCCTTTTTTATTTTGAGCAGGGTCTTGGCTAAGTTGCTGAGGCTGCCCTGGAAAGATCCTCCTGCCTCAGCCTCCCAAGTCGCTGAAATTACAAGTGTGCACCACAATGCCTGGCGATGCCTTTGCTACTTTTTAAATTAATTTTCACATATTGTGTAAGGTAAAGGTCCAGCCTCATTCTTTTGCATTTGGATATACAGTTTTCCCAGCATTGACTGCTAATGAGACTATCATTTTTCCATTGTATAACTTTTTAGCACCCTTTTCAAAGATCATTTGACCATATACATCAGTATTTATTTCTGGGCTCTCTATTCTGTTCCCTTTGTCTGTATGTTTGTCTTTATGCCAATACCATACTATTTTGGTTGTTATAGCACTGTAATGTATTTTGAAGTCAGGAATTGTGAGGCTTCCAGATTTTTTTTTTCCTTCTCAAGATGATTTTGACTTTGTGGGTCCTTTGAGAGTCCATGTGAATTTCAGTGTGGGTTTTTTCTCTTCCTGGAGAAGGTGTCATTTAGATGGTGATTTGGATTGTATTCAGTCTCCAGATTTCTTTGGGTTGTATGAATATTTTAACAATATAAAATCTTCCAATCCATGACACTAGCTAGCTGCCTTACCATTTGTCACCTTTAATTTCTTTCAGTACTTAAATTGTGGTATATGTCTTTCACCTCTTTGGTTTCTTCCTAAATATTTTATTATTTTTGATGCTAATATAAATGGAATTCTTTTTATTACTTTCACTTTCAAATTGTTCGTTGTTTGTTAGTGTATATGTACAACTGATATTTGTGTGTTGATTTTGTATACCCAACTTTACAAAACTTATTAGTTCTTACAGTTTTGTTTTTGTTTTTTTGGTTTTTGGTTTTGGTACTGGGGATTTAATCCATGGGCACTTTACCACTGAGCTACATTCCCAGCCCTTTTATTTCTTTATTTTGAGTCAAGATCTCATTAAATTGCCTGAGGTCTTACTAAATTGCTGAAGCTATCCTAAAACTTGCAATCCTTCTGCCTCACCTCCTGAGTCATTGGGATTACAGCTTTACAGGATTACAGCCCAGCTAGTTCTAACAGGTTTGTTTGTTTTTTTTATGAAATCTTTAAAATTTTCTGCATGTAAGATCATGTCATTTATGAACAGAGATAATTGTACTTATTTTTCTACTATATGCCTTTTTTATTTCCTTGCCTGATTGCTTAGTACTATCTTGAACAAAAACGATTAAAGTCTATTTTGTCTGAAATGAGTATGGCCACTCCTGCTTTCTTTTCTTAACTATATGTATGGTGTATTTTTCTACCCTTTCACTTTCGGCCTATGTTATGTCCTCATACTTAAAGTTAATCTCTTGTAGGGAGCATATAATTGAATCTTGGTTTTATTGTTTTTGTTGTATTGTGTTTTGTTTTGTCCATTCAGCCATTTATTTCTTTAGATTGGGGAATTTAACCAATTTGCATTTAAAATAATTGGTGATAGGGAAGAACTGATCATTGCCATTTTGTTAATTGTTTTCTGTGTGACTTATAGCTATTTTGCACAAATTTTACTCTGCTTTCCTTTGTGCTAGTGCTGTATTGAGTTTTTGTAGTAATAAGGTTTGATTCCTTCCTTTCTTTTTTCCTCTTCTTTTTGTTGTTGTTGTTGTACTTGAGGATTGAACTGAGGGCTTCACACTTAAGCACTCCACCACAAAACCTAAACCCCCAGGCCCACCCCCTCAACTTTTTTCTTCATTTTTTTTTAAATTTTTTTTTAGTTGTAGATGGACATAATACCTTTATTCTATTTATTTTTTATGTGGTACTGAGGATCGAACCCAGTGCCTCACACATGCCAGGCAAGTGCTCTACCACTGAGCCACAATCCCAGCCCCTGTCTTCATTTTTATTTTGAGACAGAGTCTCACTAAGTTGCCCACACTGGCCTTGAACTTATTTTCCTTCTGCCTCAGCTTCCTGAGTAGCTGGGATTACAGGGTTATGCCATTATGCCTGGCATTCTCACTTTCTTTCCTGTCACCATCTATAGGTATTTTTTCTACAGTTCTTACAGATATTGTATAGAACATAACAGTATTTTAACTGATATCAACTTAATTTTAATTGCATATAAATCATCGACTCTTTTACATCCCTCCGTTGTTATTGATACCACAGGTTATATCTTTTATGTTTTGTATCTACAACATAGTTTCATGCTATTTTTATACTTTTATCTTTTAAACTCTGTACATGAATTAAGAATTATTTGTGTACCATTATGACAGTATTGCATCATTCTGTATTTGTCTCTGTATGTACCTTTATCATAGAGCTTTATATTTTCATAGGCTTTTATGCAGCTATCTAATATCCTTTCACATCAACTTTAAGGACTTTATTTGGTAATTTTTGTTAGGTATATCTGGTGGTAATAAACTCCATCAGTCTTTGTTTATTCAAAAGATCTTAAGATCTTCATTTCTTCTTTTCTTTTTCTTTTCTTTCTTTTTCTTTTTTTAACCCAGGCAAGCACTCTACCAACTAAAGCGATTATATCCCCAGCCCCCCAGATATGGTGTTCGTGATTGCAGTTTTTTCTTTCAACACTTTGAAAATATCATCTACTAACTGCTAGCCTGTAATGTTTCTTTTTTTTTTTTTTTTTTTTTGGTACTGGGGATTGAACTCAGGGGTACTCGACCACTGAATCACATCCCCAGTCCTATTTTTGTGTTTTTTTTTTTATGTAGAGACAGAGTCTCACTGAGTTGCTTAGCACCTTGCCATTGCTGAGGCTGGTTTTGAACACGCGATTCTCCTGTCTCAGCCTCCCTAAGTGCTGGGATGTAATGTTTCTTTTGAGAAATCTGCTGATAGTCTTACAGAAGTTCCCTTATAGGTGACAAGTCACTTTTCTCTGCCACTTTCAAGATTTTCTTTGTCTTTGACTCTTGACAGTTTGATGATAATGTATCTTAGTGTGAGCCTTTTGGGACTTATAGTTACAGTTCATATATATATATAATATATATATAATACACACACACACACACACACACAGTTGTAGATGGACACAATATCTTTATTTTATTTATTTTATGAGGTGCTGAGAATTGAACCCAGTGCCTCACATGTGCTAGGCAAGCAGTCTACTACTGAGCCACAACCCAAGCCCATAGTTATAGTTCTTTGAGCTTCTTGAATATGTGTGCTTATTGCTTTCTCTGCCTAGGGAAGTTTTCAGCCTTTATGTCTTTAGATAAGTTCTTGCCCCATTCTCACCCTGTTCTCCTTCTAAAACTCTTGTGATACATATATTGTTCCACTTGATGATGTCCTACAGTTCCCTTGGCTTTCTTCACTATTTTTTCTTTTTGATCCTTGACTCAATAATTTCAAATGACAAGCCTTTGAATTCACTGATTTTTTCATGTTATCTGATTAATATCATCTACTACTGGAGCTGGGGCTGTGGCTCAGCAGTAGAGCGCTTGCCTCGCATGCGTGATGCCCTGGGTTCGATCCTCAGCACCACATACAAAGCAATAAAATAAAGACATTGTGTCCATCCACAACTAAAAAAATATTTAAAAAAAAAATATCATCTACTACTGATCCCCTCTAGTAAATTTTCAGTTCAGTTATTGTTATTCTTCAGTTCCAGAATTTGTTTGGATCATTTTTATAGTTTGTCTCTTTGTTGATATTCTCATTTTTGTTGATATTCTCATATTTCTCAACGAACAAAAATAAGTACAATTATCTCATGTTCATGCATCACTTTCCTGATTTTTTAGCAGGCTGTATATGTTCTCTTATGGCCCACTGAGTTTCTTTGAGATGATTATTTTCAGTTCTTTGGATGATTTTGAATTCATTGATGATTATTTTGAATCCTTCATAGGCTTGGTTCTTAAGATTTGTTTTGCTTCTTTGATTGGGCTATTTCCTTGTTTCTCTATCTTGTTTTTTGTTTATGTTTGTTTATAACTTGTGCTTTCAAATAATAATCTACCTCTCCACGTCTTTATGGACTGGTTTTGTACAGGAGACATTCACCAGTCAGAGATTATGGGGAACTCTGAAAACTTTTGTGGGGAAGCATCTTATCTAGGCTTATACATATAATTTCCAAAATAGAGAAGCTTGCTGGTTTCTTTATCGAGAGTTCATTTTCAGCCGAGTGTGGTGGCGCAAGCCTGTAATCCCAGCACTTAGGGAGGCTGAGATAGGAGAATTGAGAGTTCAAAGCCAGCCTCAGCAACAGCGAGGCGCTAAGCAACTCAGTGAGACCCTGTCTCTAAATAAAACACAAAATAGGGCTGGGGATGTGGCTCAGTGGTTGAGTGCCCCTGAGTTCAGTCTCCAGTACCAAAAAAAAGGGCTCATTTTCTCTTGTTCTCTAGTGTCTGCCTTCATTACCATAGGATCTCTGGAACTACAGCCAGCCACTGAAGTTTCTTTTGTTCTCTGCAGTCCCAAACATGTATGGTATGCTGGTTCCCTATATGAACTGAGTCAGATGAAATAGACACCAGCCCATAGGAGCTCCCCAAAATCCAGAACATACCACTCTCTTTTTTCCTATCCCAATTAGAAAAGCCGTAAGCCACATCCTTTATTCTGATTACAGTGAGCTACTCTGGCATCTGTCTGGTAGGAGAAGTATTCTAGTACTGCAACAAGTTCCTGATCTATCCTTTGTTCTTAGCAGCCCCCAAGCATCCAAAATATGCCAGTCCCCCCTCAGTGCTCTAAGTCAGGTGAAACAAAAGCCAGTGCCTTAGGCAGCTTCCAAGAGAGCCAGAATGTTGGACACACATTCTACTCTTTGCTTTCCTTTCCAGGCAGTTTCTCCCTATCACCAGCTATGCTGGTTTGGTTGAGGGGCTGGCACAATTTCAGTGAAATAATTTTATTGCCTGTTCCAATGCAACTGTTATTGGCTTTGAGCTTGCTTGGTGTACTCTGGCTTACTAAGTAGTTTGTGGAGTGCTCATAAATGCTTTTGGACTATATATTGTTGTTAAATTGGTGTCTCTGTGGGGAATTAAGTCTAGGGCTCTCTCCTCTGCCATTTTCCTGACTACAAATTTTTTTCTGTGAGTATGCTAGGGATGAAATCCAGGGTCTAAGACACACATGCTAAGCACATACTTTGCTGCTGATCTGACCCCACTCTAAACTCTCAACTACAAAATTTTAAGTCTTTTGATGTATGCCATAAAATTACTTTCAGAAACCTTCATTTATTTCACTTTCCAACCTTTTTTTTACATTTTAATAGGCAAAATTAAGTCTTGTATTTAGAATCTTATATTTTAAAATTATTTGAGTTTAAATTATGTAATAGTTGGTACATATAAAAAGAGTAGATATAACACCTTCATTACGAGCATGTTAATAAAATAAAAATTAAGGAAGTCATAAAACATTGGAACAAGACTATCCCAATTACTGTTGTTCACAACTGTGTGATCTTTCCCATCCCAATTTCCACAGATACCCACTGTAAATTTGATATTTTATATAATTTTAGTTTTATGCTTTTCCATTCCTTTTTCATATGTAGTTATTTCATATATACAAATAGTATATTTAATTTTGCTTGATTTTGAGCTTTCTAGTAAAGGTATCATTCAGTATGTACAGTCTGGCTTGCTTTTTCTCACTTAATGTTTTTCTAGGGTTAAATATTTGTATACATTTATTGACTTATTTGTTTATCTTTCTATACTTTGTCCATTTCATACAGGCATTCTGTTCTTCTAGTATAAGTTTCAGATTCCTTTTTACTCTAAATTCTAGAATACTAAAATCTTTTCTCCTACAAAATAAATAAAAGACTTCGGAAGTTTTGGTGTTAACTGATTGCAAGTTCAAATGAACTAATCTCCAAATTTTTATTTTCTGAACATACTTGTTATATTACTTCCCTCCAGGAAATAGTAATTGTTATTTATTTATTGCTATGGTGAAATGAATATAATAATTTACAAAATGGTATTACTTTATTCTTAAAGCATAAAACCCACCAGGTCAGTCACAACAGCACACACACCTGTAATCCCAGTGACTTGGGAGGCTGAGACAGGAGAATTGCAAGTTTGAGGCCAGACTGGGCAACTTATCCAGTCCCTTAGCAACTTAGCAAGACCCTGTCTCAAAACAAAAACTAGGGCTGGGATTGTAGCTCAGCGGTAGAGCACTTGCCTCGCATGCATGAAGCCCTGGGTTTGATCCTCAGCACCACATACAAAGCAATAGAATAAAAAAGACATTGTGTCCGTCTACAATTAAAAAAATTAAAAAAAAAAAGAAAAACTAAAAGCACCAGACATATAGCTCAGCAGTAATGTGCCCCTGGGTTCAATCCCTAGTACCAAAAACAAAACCATCCTGGCTTACAAATACTCATTGATCTTTTTATATCTGCCCATGCATGGCATTATTACTCCATGAAAATCTATTTAAAATAATGAAAAGACAGCATTCACAATATACTACCACTGGTGTTTATAATGAAATCTTTTCAAACTTGTATTAATGGGTCAGGTGTGGTAGCACAGATCTGCAGTCCTGGTTACTTGGGAGGCTGAGGCAGGAAGATGCCTTCTGCCACAAGTTCAAGACAACACAGCGAGACGCCATCTCAAAAGAAGAAAAAAAAGTATTTGGTTTTTTTCAGTTGGATAAGTGAAGTTTTTCAAAGGAGGTCAGGCTTTATTTTCTTTTATTCTTTCCACAGGAGTTAAATTCTTCAAGTTGTGAATCATAAGTTAGAATTTCAGAAAGGTTTTGGGTGTCTGAGGGCAATTTCAGGGTTTTAATGCTAACTTTTATAAGAAAAACTAAGGTTAAAAAAAAAACAAACTGGGGCTGGGGTTGTGGCTTAATGGCAGAGCACTTGCCTCACACTGGCTTCGATCCTCAGCACCACATAGAAATAAATAAATAAAGGTATTGTGTCCATCTACAACTAAAAAAAAATTTTTAAAAAATACTACCTAGACAATGGTGAGGTTTTGTTGTGTTTTTTTGTTTTGTTTTGTTTCATAGTACTAGAGACCGAATTTAGAGGTGCTTTACCACTGAGCTACACCCCGCTCTTTTTATTTATTGTTTGGAACAGAGTCTTGCCAGATTGCTGAGGCTAGCTTCAGACTTGTAATGCTCCTGCCTCAGCTTCCCAGGTAGCTGTGATTACAGGCCTGCACTACCATGCCTGGGCAGAGCAATGGTTTTCAAGTTTTGACCCAAGCTTACTTAGGCAATTTAAAGATACCCATATACACTTCAGGATAGAAAAAAAATTGACTTTAATTCTAACAAAATATTAAAGAACAAATAATTAAAAACATGCCAGGATGTGTATAGACACATTCAGTGCATTAAAAGGTTTTGTTTTCCAGTAGCATCAATAGCAGGAGAAATATGATATTTTGGTTAAGAACTCAGAAGAGTTATGATTGAGGGTCCATTGACCAATCTTTCATGTAGAGATTTTAGGTCTGAGGATATGGCATAGTGGTACAACATTTGCCTAGAATGTATAAAGCCCTAGGTTTTATCCCAAGCAACACAAACATACAAAAGTGGGGATTTGTAAAGTCTCATCTTGTTTTTATTTATTCCCAAAGACGACAATAATAAACTAAAATATGAAGTATACTTTTAAAGTAATAGTGAGTATATGTCAATAGACTGCTCTCATTTAAAAAGGTGAAGCTTACAGGCTGGTAATGTAGCTCAGTAGTAGGATGCTTGCCTAGTGTCCTTGGGGTTCTGGATTCAATAGCCAGCACTGCTGGGCATGGCTGGCAAACCTCAGCAGTTTAGCAAGACCCTCTCCCGCCCTCTCCAAAAAGATTGGATGGTAGCTCAGTAGCAAAGCACCCCTGGGTTCAATCCCTAGGACCTCCTCCCCCGCCAAAAAAATGAAGCTTACAAAATAGAAAAAGATGACATCATTGGGCTGAGGATGGAACTCAGTGGTAGAGCATGTGCTTTGCATGCAGAAAGCCCTGAGCACTGCAAAGCAAACAAAAGATCTGTAGAAAAAATTTCAAGAGAAGAAATAAAAATGGGCACTGTCTTTTATAAAACATAATAGAAATTAAGGGTTAAAAAGTACTACTAATATGTCCTACTAATGTTAGTATTCAACCCTCTCTGAAATCTTCAGTGATATGCATTGTATCCTACAGTTAGGCTGCTATAATTCTTTTCAAGTTTTTCCTTGTATTTTAGCCAAAATATATCCCACTGTACAGGGAATACCTAATCATCATGTACATGAACCTTCTATTAATGTTTGAAGAAAGTGATTGTGTGGTCTAGGTTCTCTGCCACTGGGTTTCAACTTAATCAACCTATAATAGTCTGTAATGATGTTTTTCATATTCTGTAGCTTCAGGGCATCTCACCAGCCTTAATATAAGGTTGATAATACATACTGATCTTGTACCTTCCTATTTGTTCTTTATTCAGATGCTATTTCTGTAGAAAGTTATACCAGTCAGGGTAGTCTCTCAATTTCTCACAGCAACTTCTGTAAAATTGAAACCTATAACTAAGCACACCTTTGAAAGAATATATATAAAGACGACTGTTAAGTGATGTTTTATATATTATAGATTTCCCACAAGAAATTCTTTTAAACAAGAATTATATTCCTAAGAAGTTGGCTTCCAGATGAAAAAATCTGTTTCTTGGCAAATAAATATGCTTTAAGATGCGTAAGTAGTGTTATGTTTTCTCAGCTTATTAAATAAATGCATTTTTATCTTTGTTTTCAGATAGTGGCCAGAACAGTAGTGCCAATAGTAAAGGTGAACGACTAAGTGCCAAACTCAGAGCTTTACCTGGGACAAATGAACCTTATGAAAGTAGCAGTAACAAAGAAATAGGCAAGTGCTGGTACACCCCATCCAGTTCCTACAGGCATAGCAGGTCTTAAGAAGACTGGTGAGATGGCAAATGTGTAATTGGGGATTACTACAAATTTTTACATACAGACAAAACTTAAAATGACTTGGGAGAGCATTTCTGTTCACTCTGAGTTGTTCAGTTTTGATTATGAAACTAAATGGGTTCATATTTCTTTCATTTTTCTATGTTACTCTAATGGTGCAATCTGTTTTAAAACCTAGATGCTTCCTATGTGGATCCACTTGGGCCTCAAATAGAAAGACCAAAAACTGCAGCCAAAAAAAGAATCGACGAGGATGATTTTGCTGATGAAGAGTTAGGAGATGATTTGCTTCCAGAATAATATACCCTTTAGTATGTTATTTATTAAAGGAAATTGCCTTAAAAGATAATACTCATGTTAAACTTCAGATTAAATAGCCAAACCTTAATATTGTACACTGTTAAAACTTTAATATATTCTGTCCTATGAGAGTATGGACTTATGGAATAAAAACATGTAAAACTAATTCTTTAGGCCAGTGACTTCCTTTCCTTTTTGATAACATTGACCACAGTAAGAATATTTTGTAGAATAACCTAGTATCTACACACACATGTATAATGCATGTGTGTATTCACAGAAATACACTCTTAATACTGCAGTACATGCTAATGTTTTCTGTAATTTCATTAAAACAAATAAAATGCTAGTAGTGAAATCACTATATTGATTTCATGGTTTACAGCTTAAAAAGTTGTGCTAGACCATGTGAATGATCTTTATTCAAGGTAAATTGCTTAGAATTTAGAAACTACAAATTTTTGGAAACTATAAGGATCTTAACAATATTAAAACAATTGTGTTTTGAAAACAATATAAATTATAATGAGAGAAAATACCAAACCATAACCCTGTTTCTTTTTTCTCTAGTTTCTTTCTACCTTTAGACCAATGGTGTGTATCAAAATCATGGACTAATGGCAGGTTTAAGATGGTTTTTCCCATTTGTGTGACTCAGAGCACAAGGTGAAGGGCAGGACTGCTTGCATTTTCTGTGAGCAATGTTTTTGACTGGTCTAGACTGTCCAGAGGAATTATAATGATGGGGCAGTCAGAAGAAGTGGCTCGCCTTTAACACTACACTAGAGAGAATGGGCCTCTTCGTCTTATTTTTTGGTTGGTGGTTTGGGTTTTTTGTTGTTGTTTTTGTTTTGTTTTGTTTGAGATGGATCTTATGTTGCCCTGGCTGGTCTCAAATTCCTGGGCCCAAAGGATTCTCCACTATTAGCCTCCCAAATAGCTAATACTGCAGGCATGTGTCTGATGCCCAGCCCTTTCATCTTATTTAACGTATCTCTACAATGTGCATACTAATGTCAGGTACAGCAGGAGGAAAACAAAAATTAAACCACAAGGCTCCCTTGGCTCTATGATTACTTAATTTCCTCCAAATCTACTCCTATCTTAATCAATAAAGGCAATACTACTTAATTCCTCAGCAATAAATTTTGGCATCATTCTTTCTTCTCTTTCCACACAATCAATTAGTGAAGGTCTTCCCAACTCTACCTCTGGTCATGTGCTGAATCCCAAGGTAGGTTATCATCTAATGGAAGAGACATTCGACTAACACATTAAACATCTAGTATGTGCAGAAAACCGAGATCCTAGGGGTATAGTAGTAAATAAGAACAAGATCTGCCTTCAAGGAGCTTAAATTCTGGTAGGAAGGGCAGACTATATTTTTAAAGAATTTTTTAGATTTATTAGGTATAGTCAAAAATTTATGTATGACTGCACAAGTGGTGCAACTCTACATCGTGTACAACCAGAGAAATGAAAAGTGTTGCCCCATTTGTGTACAATGAATCAAAATGCATTTTGCTATCACGTATAACTAATTAGAACAAATTAAAAAATAAAATTTTTTTAAAAACCATAGAAATCGAAAAAAATAGAGAAATGCAATAGGGAGTGATTGTGGTAAACGAGTGGCTCTAAGAAGTGGCATTTGTATTACTAGAATGATGAGGAAAAAAGCAGTATTCTAGGCAGAAGGAACAGCAAGCACCCACACCTTGAAAGGAGAATGATTTATATGTGTTAGAGTGATATTCAGTTAGAATGATACTGAGTTAGAGGGTACCAGTGTGGGCGGGAGACTATATGAGCAGGAAAGTGAACAGGTGAGATCCAAAAGGTAGACAGGCCAGGCCATGTAGACCCTTGTAAAGACAGTTTGGATCTTATTCTAGTCACAATAGAGGAGCCCTTAGAAGGTTTTATGAAAGAGAAATAAACAATATGCTTTCATTCAACCTTTAGAAGCCAGTGATCACATTGGTTGCCATGAAAATGAAGTGGGATGGGTAGATGGAGTGGAACGAATTGAAACTACTAGCAGTAGTCTGTGTAAGAAGTGAAAGTGACTGAGACCAGATTTTTAGCAATGGCAAATTATGAGAACTGGTCAGATTCAAACATAGCCAGACGTGCAACTGGGAAGACTTTTATTAGTTGTGTGGAAAGAGAAGAAAGGATGATGCCAAAATTTGTTGCTGAGGAATTGAGTAGTGTTGCCCCTGACTGAGACAGGAGTAAATTTGGAGGGAATGATTAATCATAGAGCCATGTAAAAATGTCTCTTAAATATCTAATTGGAGATTCAAAGAATGCAGTTAGGTTTATGAATGTGGTGATCAGAGAGGTAAGGGAGATATAGATTTGGGATCTATCAATGTGAAGATAGTATCTAATACTATAGAACTGAATGAGGTCACTTAGCTCTAAAAGTGAGGAAAACGAAGTGAAGAACTCTAAAACAGCCCCTGAGTACAACATGTGGAAGTTTAGGAGGAAAAAAGATGGCCCAGCAAAAGAGATTAGGGTTAGCAACACATAATGTAGGAAGTTTCAAAACTGAGTGAGATTGGGCTGGAGTTGTGGCTCAGTGGTAGGGCACTTGCCTAGCATGTGTGAGACACTGGGTTTGATTCTTAGCACCACATATAAATAAGTAAATAAAATAAAGGTCCATCAGCATCTAAAAATAAATATTTGAAAAAAATTGAGTGGAACTTCCAGGTCTAATGAGGCTAATGCTCTTCTGAAATGAATAAGGTTTAAAAAATCATTGCATGGCTGGGGTTGTAGCTCAGTGGTAGAGTGCTTGCCTAGGCCTCTAGGCAATGGCTGAGGCACTGGGTTTGATTCTCAGCACTGCATATAAATACATACATACATACATAAATAAAAAAACAAAGGCCCATCAACAACTAAAAGAAATTTTTTAAAAATCATTATGTTCCAAATCACTGGAAAAGTATGGAGGCAATAAGACTAAAATTGCAGAGAGGAAAACCATTTCTAAATAAGATGATAATTCCAACTGTTTTAATCTCTGAGCTGTTTCACAATTCTAGGCATGGGCTGAGAATTCAGCTAGACACAGGGAAAAGGGCTCTTCTAGGGGAAAGAGAAACAAGCAGACCTTATGGTGATCATGTAGGATGGACATAACAAATTTGAAACTCAGTGCCCCACACTTATGGCTTGTTTGTATAACCAGCAAATGCACCATTGGGGCATTTACTGCAGTGGTGCTTCAGCTGGGGTGATGCTGAAAGCCAAGGTATTGGGGTGGGGATTTTTAAAGATTTGGTAATATCCCCACAGCCTTACAGTCCTTAAAAGACAAAATCCTGCTAAAGGGAAGGACTTTCCACAAATATATAAGTAGTCTACCCTCAAGACATTTACTATTTTATGGATCTGTGGAGTAGGACATAAATTCAAAGCCTGCAGGAGCCAACTTGACTCTCCATCTTTCACAACTGAAAAGACAACTCTGCTGAGCTCTTAGTCAAAAGCCTGGAAGGACAAGCATAAACCAGGGGTGGACTGACCCTTACAAAATCTGCAACCTAGCTCAAACCCTGAGTGGATGGAGGTAATTAGTCCCCAGTCTCCTCTGCCTAGCAGTGAGAAAGTTTTTCTCTGTTAACAATAATCACTTGTAATCTCTATGATTCTAGTAAATACCAGAGACTGATGTGTAATAAAAAATTACTAGACATACATGAAGACAAGGAAATATGACTAAAACTAAAAACACAAATAAAAGCAGACTTTTATATGATAGATAATTAATTTAATAAGGTCTTTAAAATAATGATTAGTGGGCTGGGATTGTGGCTCAGTGGTAGAGCGCTTGCCTCGCAGGTGGAAGGCACTGGGTTCAATCCTCAGCACCACATATAAAAAAAAATAAAATAAAATAAAGGTCAATCAACAACTAAAAAAAATTTTAAAAAATGATTAGTGTGTTAAATAAAACAGATAAAAGACAAAAATGGAGGAAAATTAAGAATTTCAACAGAATATTGGAATCTGTGAAAAATGTGTAACATAACTGAAAAAGAGAATATCCAACTTATCTAGACGGATTGAACAACATGCCAGTCACAGTAAAAGTCAGGATTAGTGAACACATCAATAGAAAATATACAAATGGAAGTCCAGAGAGCAATGAGAATGGAAAAAATTAAATATATGATAAGAGATTTGAGACATGTTGAAGAGTTAAAAAAATTATAGGAATCCCAGAAAAAGAATAAGGTAAAAATAGTATATGGGGTGATAGGATCTAGAATTTTCAGGAAGCTCAGCAAACACCAAGGAAAGTAAATACAAAGAAAAGTATACTATGGACATATGCTCAAACTGTTAAAAAACAAAAGACAAATTCTTTAGGGTTAGGAATATAGCTCAGTGATAAGAGTGCTTGACGAATATGTGCGAGGCCCTGAGTTCAACCCCAACACCACAGGGGAAAAAAAGATCTTTAACCAGAATAAGAAGAACATATTACTTTCACAGTAACATTCGGAAGACTCATCAGCAGACTTCTCAATAAAAACTATGGGGCCAGAAGACAACAGAATTAGTAATGTTTTAAAGTGCTGGGGGAAGCCGGGCGCGGTGGCACACGCCTGTAATCCCAGCACTTAGGGAGGCTGAAACAGGAGAATCGCGAGTTCAAAGCCAGCCTCAGCAACGGCGAGGCACTAAGCAACTCAGTGAGACCCTGTCTCTACATAAAACACAAAATAGGGCTGGGGATGTGGCTCAGTGGTTGAGAGCCCCTGAGTTCAATCCCCAGTACCAAAAAAAATAAAGTGCTGGGGGAAGTAGGGACCTATTAACCTGTAATTCTATTACAGTAAATATATCCTTTAAAATTTAAGATTAAAGACTTTTCAGATAAACAAAATTTGAGCAAATGAATCACAAGAAAACTAGCTGTATAGGAAATACTAAAAGTGGTTCTATAAATTAAAGGAAAATAATCCTAGAAGGAAGCACGAGTTGGTAGAAAGGATAAAAAGCACCAGAAATGTGTAAGAACATATAAAAGAATATTGACAATTTAAAATACCAATAATAATAATGCCTGTGGGGTTGGTTTTGTTTTTTGTTTTTTTGTTTTTTTTTTTTTTTGGTACTGGGGATTGAACTCAGGGGCACTCGACCACTGAGCCATATCCCCAGCCCTATTTTGTGTTTTATGTAGAGACAGGGTCTCACTGAGTTGCTTAGTGCCTCACCTCACCATTGCTGAGGCTGGCTTTGAACTCGCGATTCTCCTGTCTCAGCCTCCCTAAGTGCTGGGATTATAGGCTTGGGCCATCGCACCTGGCTGCCTGTGGGTTTTGAAACATATAGAAATAAAACATGACAATACTAAAAAAAATTGGGATTGAGTGTTTAACTGTTTTAAGGTTCTTGTATCATTCAGACAGTGGTAGACTGTAATAAGTCAAGGATATATATTGAATTCTTATTCCTCCCTTCATGGGACAAAAAAGAAACATGTATAATTAAAAAGCTAACCATTTGCATACTTGAGTCAATTAACTTTTAAAGAGAAAAAACTTTGCTTGGCTATGGTTCTGAAGATTACAATTCAAGATTATGCAGCCTCATTGTTTTGGGTCTCTGACAAGAGTAACACATGGCAGGAGCATGTGGCAGAGCAAATTGCTTAGGTTATCAGCTAAGAAGTGAAGCACAAGACAGGAAGGGACCAGAGTCCCCTTCAAGGGCATGCTCCCAATGACTTATCTTCTAAGAGGCCCTACCTCCTAAATATCCACAGCACAGCTCCCAATAGTGCCACCCTGGGGACTAAACCTTCAAACACAAGATCTTTTGGGGAACACTCATCTAAACCAGAGCACAGCTCAACCAAAAAATGTAGAAAGAATGATACAGTTAGAAAATCACCAATTTGAAACTGCCACAATAGTAACTGATTCAGGCAAGAATCATATGGGGATGCTAAAGGAAGTAGAAGTTTTATGAGAAGAGTACATTTACATAGCTTGAAATCTTGTTCCACAAGTTATTAATTATAAAAATATAGTAATTTAATATCAAAGAAATCTGATGAAAGAGTCTACCTTAACCAGTGACTAAAGTTAACAATACCAATAATGGAACAAATCCAAACCCTCTGCCTCCTACTCTGAAGTACTGAGAGGACACAAAATTACCTACTTAATAATTCTACCAAAAATCAAACCTAACCCTAATGATGAGTAAGCATCCCCAATTGAAGAACATTCTATAAAATAACTGGCCTGAACTAATAATGTTAAGGACATGAGACAGCATGTGTCTGAACACAGAGACTGAAGAGACGTGTCACCAAATGCAATGCATGGTCCTAAATCAGATTCTGGACTGGGGGGAGGTGTGTTTCAAAGGATATAGAGACGATCAGTTAAATGTGAATAGATCTGTATCAGATAATAGTATTGGATCTACAAATCTTTCCAATTTCAATAATAGTGCTATGATTATATAAGTGAATGTCTTTGTTCTAGGAAACACACACTGAAGTATTTTGGGGACACGGTCCTGATGTCTACAACCCAATGACTCACTGCTTCAGAAAAAAGTACAATGATAAAGCAATTATGGAAAAATCTAGTGGATCTGAATGAAGGGTATATGGAGGTCTCTTGTACTATTCTTACCACTTTTCCATAAGTCAGAAATTATTTCAAAAGAAAAGTTTTGTTCCATATTTTTAATGGTGCATTATAGTTGTATGTAATGATGAGATTCGTTGTTACGTACTCATACATGCACACAATATAACAATATAATTTGGCCAATTTCATTCCCCAGTGTCACCCTCTTCCCTTCTCTCCTCCCTCCCCCTGTTCTCTTTCCTCTACTGACCTCCCTTTGATTTTCTTGAGATCCCTCGCTTTAAAAGTTTTTTAAAAAGCTAATGAGGGATAAAATATGGCAAAAAAAAAATACTTGATTAATCCAGAGAAGAGTAGATAAAGAAGAAAAAAGAACAAAACTAGATGGACAAAGAAAACAAGTAGCATGGTGGCAGGACTTAAATCCAATTATATTAGTAGTTATATTACATCAGTAATTGTATCAATTTATTTTTAATTAGTAAAATACTTGAGGCAGGCTAACTTTATAAAGAGGCTTATTTATTTTATTTTTATTTACTTATTTGGTACCAGGGATTGAACTCAGGGGTACTCCACCACTGAGCCACATCCCCAGCCCTATTTTGTGTTTTATGTAATGACAGGGTCTCACTGAGTGGCTTAGTGCCTCCCTGATGCTGAGGCTGGCTTTGAACTCGCGATTCTCCTGTCTCAGCCTCCCTAAGTGCTGGGATTACAGGCATGCACCACTGTGCCTGGCTGAGGCTTATTTACTTTATAGTTTTGGAAATCCTAGGATAAATCACTCATAAGGACTCCATGGTTGATGCATCACAATCATCAGGGCCCCAGTGGAAAGAGTAGATAACATTACCAGAAGAATGCCAGAGAGGCTGGGGTTCCATGAACTCTTCCAAGGGCAAAAAATGCAAAAAGAATGATGATACAGTTAGAAAATCACAAGGGCACATGCTTGGCTGACCTGAAGGCCTCCCACTAAGCCTCACCTCAGTTTTTGCACCATTATCATCACATTGAAGGCCAAGATTCCAACACATGAGTTTTAGTGCGTAGGTGTAAGGGAGTGGATGTACTCAAATATTCAAACCGTGGCAGCAATTATAAAATAGTAAATCCAGTTCTATTTGTAATTACATAAATAATAAATGCCAGTTACAATAATTAGTAAATAAGATAAATGTAAATAGAATATTCCAATTAAATGACAAAGATTATTGAACTATTAAAAATAAGCCCCAACTATATTACTTATAAGATACACATTTTTAAATATAGGATATAGATAGGTTGAAAAAGAAAGAATGGAAAAAGATACACTATACAAACATTAATCAAGAGGAATGAAGGAGTGGTCAACTATGTCAAAAGGTACAGAACCTAATATGATAAACAAAAATACTTGACTTTGGCCCTAATTATATTATTATTGTGACTTGACTGAATGTCACGGCAATGAAGTATTGATAAATGCCCAATTGGAGTGGGGTGAGAGAATGGGAAATGAAGTTTTGGAAAGAGAATAAAGATGCTTTGCTGTAAAGGGAAACACAGAAATTAGATGGTAGCTTGAGTAAGACTGGGGTCAAGATACCCCCTCAAATGTATCAGAAAAGAAGGCAGGATATATGAACTTGAATACAAGTAGGTTAGTGTATGTGGTGATGGGAAAAAAAATACAATAGCTCCTATCTGTGTCAATCGAATGTGTGAGAAATCGTTAAGTAGATCTTTTGAAGACAAGGAGTTGTAAATTAGTGATCTTGGGAAAAGGTAATAGGATACTTGTGGTGAATGCTGTATTAGCTTTCTATTACTGCAACAAATTCCTGAAGTAATCAACTTATAGGGAGGAAAGGTTCATCTTGGTCCATTTCAGAGGTTTCAGTCCATGTTGCTGGGCCCTGTTGCTTCAGGCCTGTGGCAGCACAGTACATCACAGCGGGAGCATGTAGCAGAGGTGTGTCTACCTCATGGCAGCCCAGAAGCAGAAAAAGAAGAGAGGCAGGCATCTCAAAATTCTTTCCAAGGACATGCCCCCAGTGCCCTAACTTCCTCTTACTAGACCTCATCTCTTAAAGGTTCCACCACTTGCCAATAATGCCACAGGCTGGCAACCAAGTCTTTTAACACATGGGCCTTTGGGAGACACTTATCCAAACCATACCAAACTCTAATCTGTTCTAATCATACCAAATTCTAATTTGTGATCATGAATTAGAATTGAGTCTAGTCAGCTCAACTGCAGGATTTTTAAGAACTGAATTATTCCAGGCAAGTATAGCAGAGGGAAAAAGAAGCAAGGGATTAAGCAAGACTGTAGTGACAATGTTGAACCATGGAATCTAGATAAGAAAGAAAATAACTCAGTTGTGGAATGGTTAGTGAAAAGTGGTAGGGTTAGAAGACTGGATGAAATCAGAGATTGCAGGAGTGGGGAAGAAGAGAAAGTGATTATATCAGGAATAGGATATTTGAAATCAAATGTTGGGAGGAGTTACAGCTATTGGTGATAATAACTTGGATATGACCATATGATTTGATAGTTGGGGGGGAAATGACTGAAAGTAAAGTAGTCACTTAAAAACCAGAGTGATAAATCATCTGTGTGCAGGTTAAAGGTGCCAAGAATGATGGACAAGAATAGTGGTAGGTACAGGCGCTAAAATAATTAATCATTAAAGGGATGACCAATCAGATGACAGCAATGAGAGAAATCAGAGGCAGAAAAATCTGAAAACCGTCCTTCAAAGGACAGAAAAAAGTTGAGGTAGATATATACATCAGTAACCCAAGAGGGTCAGTATGGAAATAGCCAATCACACATTGGCTTTTGGAGTTAACAGTGCCTAAGAATGATTTAAACGACTTTCCCCAACAGTGTGTCCATGCAAAGGAGTCTTGCAGCTGTGGTTTTGAGTTGGCTGAGCAAACTAGGGGAAGAAAGAGAACAAGAGGTTGTACAATCAAACTCACATGACTACACCAACAGAAACATCCTCAGTGAACACTACAGATGCATTAATTTCTAAGGGAAGATGATGAACTTGGTTTTAAGTATTTTGTAGCCTTTCTTTTCACTTCTATTATTAGTTTGGGCTGATTATTAATGTGCATTTTGCATCTTCATAAATATGTTGAAATTTCAGGGGAACTCACTATAAAAAAGAACTAAAACATTTGCAACTGTTTATAAGACTTTGCTTCACTGTTTACTCTCACAGATGAATTCTGTGTTCTACCAAATGGATGAGCATTTTCAGTATTTGTGATCTTTTACAAAATGAAAACTATTAGAAACAAATATTTTCTTTCCTACTTCCAAGAAAATCAGAAAAAAGTGAGAAGTTTGTTGTTATCAGACAGTGGAAGACATTTTGTCAAATACATAAAATATTCTGTGTCGACATAATATGAAAGGATGTTGTAATACGGCATAGTGATTATTCCCATGAAACTCTTGTCATGACAATCTCTCTCTTCAATCTCAAACTCCCAGAGTTGTTTTTTTCCCAAATGGAAAATAAGCGGTATTTGAGTATTAATGCTTTTATTCTCATTTTACCAGAAAGGAAGCAAAGAACTTGAACAATTTATCTGCTAGTCAGAAAGTGTTTTATAACCCAAAATAAATGTTTACTCACCAACAGTTGTAAATTGCTTAAACTGGAGATTTCAGAGGAATTTTTCACAGTAAAGTGATTATTAAACTCTTCAGTTATAGAACATTCAAGGCATGTGTTTTTCCACACAGCTAACTGAAATGTAGTTTAACCAATGGTTTACAATTTATTCAAATAACAAAGCTGCAAACCACCGAGGGAGTCATAAATTATATCCTTTGCACTTTCAAAAAGCATTCAGCTGGTATTGATCATTTGTTTTTATTTTCGAAGCATGATGGCTTTAATATAATTATATTCATTAGTCTGACACCTAGAAAGCAATAAGCATTTATTTGTAGAATGAACAAATGAGCAAGTTTTCTTATGTTCTTGAAGTACAATTCCTTCATTTGAGTATATTTAATTTATTCACAGAACATTAGTCTCATTTTACATGAGTGGGACACATAAAATTTCGTTAACAAGGGGTAGGAAATCTCCAACATTGTAATAAAAGACCAAGTGATGCCCACCTACAGCCAAAAAAAGCCTCCGATGGGGAAACATATGATTCTTTCCTTTCAGAGTTGATAAAGAGGCACATGATCATTTTATGAGTGTTTAGGAGGAAGGAGAAACAGCCTCCTCTTACCGTAATAAAAAATAGATACTTCAAAAATTTGTTTCTTCCAACTATTGTTTCTTCTTTATTAGCTCTAAAGAAAATCTGTTTCGAGTTCATTCTTTTTGCAGACGGCCCACTCTATCCTTGGATTACTTTTAATTCCTACAGAAATCTTTTTCCTCTGAGCCAAAATTCGCATCCCCTAACTTCATTCTGTAGGCCCCACTTGTCTGCTCTGGAGACCTCTAGGCCAGTTACCACCTCCTTCTTCAGCCAGTCAGGACCAAACCACGGGGCAGTGCCAGATCCACTTCTCCTCCTCCAGGACACAACACAACCAACAGTCTGCAGCTCTGAGACACTCGGGCCCTCGGAGCCATACAACCGCCGGTTCCCAATCCACGAGGCGTGGAGCCCTCAGTTTGTGTGGCTTTTTAAATTTATTTCAGCTAAGGAATCGCTGCATAACACCGTATCAACAAACGTGGAAACATTTTCGGGGAGATGTTGGGAACACTGGTGAGTACATTTCACGAGGGACAAAATGTTTGACATTCCTGGAGGCCAAGGGTGCAGAGCCGCTCCGTGTCTATGAACCCGGGCTGCGTCCGCGTCCTTCGGTGCCCAGGAGACGCCGACGCAGGGGTCTGACAGAACATCAGGTTCCGGGACCCACTGCCCGGCCCCGCGTCCCAGGCCGGGAGCCCACGCGGGCCGGGCGCCGGGGGCGGGCGGATGACGGCGTGGGGGCGTGGGTCTGCGAGGCGGCGGGTCCGAGCGTCGCTGGCACAGGGCGGGCTCCCTCGCTGGCCGGCAGGCGCGGCGCACGGAGCAGGGGGCTGGCGCGGGGATGGCGCGCCCGGGGGTAAGCGGCGCGGGCGGCGTCACAGGCACTCGCAGCCCGCCGCGCAGCAGCCCGGCAGGCACACGCACACGTGTACGCGCGCCCCGCACCCGACCTCCTCGCGGCCCCGGGCTCGGGGCGGCGGCGGCGGCGGGGGCCGTGGGCGCGCGGGCCGGCGCCGGGCGGGGCCCCGGGGACCCCGCGGGCGGCGGGCAGGCGGGGAGGGCGCTCGGGGGCCGGTCCGCACGGCACCCATCCTCAGGAAAGGCCTCACGGTCTGCGGTGCGGCGAGGGGCGCCCGCGGGCTCCAGACGCCGCGGGCGGGACGCTGGCGCGGGGCGCGGGCGGGCGGGCTCCTCCGGCGGGCGCTGAGCGCGGCCTGTCCCGCAGGTCTGGATGCTCGTGGCCGGCTTCCTGTTGGCGCTGTCACCGGGCCGGGCGGCGGGCGCGCTGAGGGCGGGCAGGCGCCCGGCGCGGCCGCGGGGCTGTGCGGACCGGCCCGAGGAGCTCCTGGAGCAGCTGTATGGGCGGCTGGCAGCGGGCGTGCTCAGCGCCTTCCACCACACGCTGCAGCTGGGGCCCCGCGAGCAGGCGCGCAACGCGAGCTGCCCGGCAGGGGGCAGGCCGGCGGACCGCCGCTTCCGGCCACCCACCAACCTGCGCAGCGTGTCACCCTGGGCATACAGGTGAGCGGGGGCCGGGGTGAGCGAGCAGGATGGGGCGGGGTCAGGTCTTGCCGAAGCAGGTGGGGCGGGGCAGGGTGGGGTAGATGGGGCGGGGCAAAGCCTTGTGGGAGACAGGTAGGGAGGGCGGGGCCGGACAGGACTGGGGCAGGTGAGGGGGTTGATGTGGAGCAGGTGAAACCACGGGGCTGGGAACGATTCATTCCACAAAGGCCTACCGCACTTCTTGTAGGAATCCTGCTGCTTCTTCCTTTCTCCCGTTATTTCTTATGCATCATATCTTTTGAGCATCTGTTCTTTGTCAGGTGCATAGGTAAATGGATTTCGTGAAGGACCAAACCCAAAGATCCTTCATTAATTTGGAGTTCTGCATAGGAGGCCTGTGGAGCTGGGATGTGGAAGTCTGCATACATTTCTCGAAAGCCTGTGTGATCCCGGCTGCTAGGCATTGAGCCCTGGGAGGTACCCTCTCAGAGCCATTTGGCTTACAGTCTCAGGGAGTAGAAGAAATAACCGAGAAAGAAATCATAATACAAGGCAGAATGTGATGTGACATGGAAAGTTTAAAATGAGTGGTATTTAAAGGTGAGTGTGGGGAGATTGCATTTTGGAGGATGAAAATGGCCTTCAAAATGGAGAATGAGCAAGATTCTGAGATTGACCTAGAAAAGAAGTCTGTTATGGTTTGGATCTGGAATGTTCCCCCTGAAGATCATGTTTTGAAGACTTTGTCCCCAATGCAGCAATGTCCTGAGGTGGGGCTTTGGGGAAGTGACTGGATCATGCCTACATGCCTCAGGCCCAAAGCAATGGAGCTAGCTAACTATGGACCTAAACCTCTGAAACTGAGCCAAAATAATTCTTTCTTCCTTATTATGTCAGGTATTTTGGTCACAGTAATAAAAAGCTGATTCACACAAGGTCATTTTGGAAGAAAGGAGGAAATGCCATTTGGGAAGAAAGGAGGAATATGCCAAAAAGAAAGGCTGGGGAATGTTGGGAGCGTGCCGTGAGGTTGGGCTGGGGTGTTCTCTGCAGACTCTAGTGACATCCCCTGGTCTCTAGAGGACCGGCTCACAGTGTGGCAGGAGAAGACAAAAACAGACCTAAAGAGGGAGCTCTCACACTGCCCAGAAGTTGAGAAAGAGCTGCGTCTTGGTTGATGAGAAACCATAGTGATGAGGTGGTCTGAAGGGAAAGGCAGCTTATGATAAGGGAGAAGAAAAAGCGTGGTGCACACAGAGAGCCCCCAGCTCTCTGAGGAGCAGGGTGAGTGTGTTATGGGGAGGCTGCACTCAACACTTAAGCAAGCAGTGCTCAATGCTTGAAACTTACCTAGTAGAATGTTTTGTTCTGTGGTGCTGGGGCTCAAATCCAGGATCTTATATATGGTAGGCCAGTGCTCTGCCACTGAGCTACAACCCCAACCGTGTAAAATATTTTGGATCAACGAATCCATGTAGCCGCTGTGTTCTAGAAAGATACAGTAGCTTTTCATTACTTTAATACCTAAGATAATCAACTTATAAAGAGAAAAGTATTGGGGCTGGGGATGTAGCTCAGTGGCAGCATGCTTGCCTAGCACGCATAAGGCACTGGGTTTGATTCTTAGCGCCACATAAAATAAATAAATAAAATAAAGGCATGCTGTCCATCTACAACTACAAAAAAAAATTTTAAAAAAGAAGAGTTATTCTGGCTCATGGTTTCAGATGTTTCAGTCCACGATTAGGCAGACTCATGGTTTTTAGACTTCTGGTTGCGGTGTGTGATGGCAGTTGCAGGGAACATGTAGCTGTGGCAGAGCAAAACCACTCACCTCATGGCTAGAAAGAAAAAAAGAGAAAGAAAGTGGGGTCCCCAAGTTACCTTTGAGGGCACCTCCCCCAGTGACCTAAAGTAACTCTCCCTGACTACCTCCCTGGGGAGCAAGCTTACCACATGGACCTTTGGGGAACTGTTAAAATCCAAATTATAGCAGCTGTCTCTCTGAGGGATAGAGAGGGAGACACTGGGTAGACACATTGAGTCTCCCTTTCACACTCAAATGTGAAAGGTCCTCAAATGTGAAGGATTAAAGAAGGAAAGAAACATGACTGGGCTCGAGGAGGACTCATTCTACATGGGAATGAGGGAGAAGAGGTATAAAATGTGTCCTGGGTCAAGACCACATTGCCACTAAAATATTCAGAGAAAATGGAGTGCTTTTGCCTAAAATGCCTCTAGGCTTCCCCCTGACCCTCCACTTGCTGCTAAAGGAGGCAGGTGGTTTGCTTTTACTTAACACCACAGGCTGCCCTGGGATGCTAGAATTGAGGGGCCTCCTTCCACCTGACTACTCTGCAGAAGATCCAGGCCTTCACCGAGCCCCCTCCCACGTGGAAGTTAGGCCCAGGATCCCTTCTGCCCACCGCCTCTGTCGTTTGTTTCATTCCTCCATGATACATGTCAGCCCATTCTTTCTGGTGACTCCCTCCCTTGCTTTTCCTCTCTTACCACCATTCCCAAGACCCCAAAGAGTCAGCTAATATATTATCCTTCTCTTTCCAACCTCATATTATGCCTCAGATGTGCTAAACAGAATGGAGAGAAAATCTCCTAAAACAGTAGTCTGACTTCTCTGGACAGAAGCTGCTGCCTTTGCATGCCTCTATAAGAAATTCTAGTCTCTGCAGGCTAATGGATGCCTGTATTGGGCTGAAGACCCAGTGGGTCAAAAGACATAACCCTAACACATAGCAGTGAGTCTCAAGCTCTGTTAGCCATGTCTTCCATGTTTATGGCTTGAGTTGTCAGTGATTATATTAGTCAACTTTCTGCCACTGTGACAAAATCAGCTTGAAAGAAGAAAATAGTTATTTTGGCTAACAGTTTTGGAGGTGTCAGTCCACTGTTGATTAGCTTCATCAGTTTGGGCCCATCACAAGTTAAAAAACAACATGACAGGGAGCATGTGGTGGAGCAAAACTGCTCACCTTATCATGGCCAGGAGGCAGAGAAAGATCTGACTTTTATAACAAAAGGCCCTCTCCCCAACTCCTTTAAGTGATGAATCCACTAATGGATTAATCCATTTATGAGGTCAAAGCCCTCATGATCCAATCATCTCTGAAAGGTCCCACTTGTAAACACTGCTGCATTGGAGACCAAGCCTTCAACCCATGAGCCTTTTGCCAACATTTAAATCCAAACCATAATAGTCTGTCCCTGGACTCCTAGGGTTCCTGTCCATTTCACAGTGCAAAACGCAACCAGTTCCTCTCTAAGAGTCCCCATAGACTTAACAGTTTCAGCATTACTCAAAAGTCCAAGTCCAAAGTCTCCTCTGAGACTTCAGGCAAACTCTTAGCTGTGAGCACCTCTAAAAATAATAAAGTTACATACGTCTAATATACAATGGTGAGGCAGGTACAGGGTAAATACTCTCATTCCAAAAGAGGAGAATGGAGCATGGAAAGAAGAGGATAGGACCAAAGAAAAACCAAAACCCAGCGAGGAAAATATTAAATCCTATAGCTCCATCTCCTGCATCTGGGGAGCACGGTGGCATGATGTGAGCTCCATGGGCTTGGGAAGCCCCACCCCTACAGCTTTGCTGTCTGCAGCCCACATGGCATTTTTCTTAGACTAGTTCTGCTTGCTGCCTGCAACTTTCCTTTCCACATGTTTCACATTCCTGATATCTTTAACTTCCTACAGTGTGATTGCAGTATTGTCTTCGCTCTTACTTCATCTCTTCACTTTATGCATTATCCTGCCAGGGGCTGCCTGCAGGAACTCTGAACCTGCCACACACTTTCTGGCTTCCCAGGCTTTCCTTTGAAAACTCAGTAGAAGCCTGTGTGACCCTGAAACTCTTGCATTCTTCATGCCTGCAAAACCAGCACAACTTAGGTAACATCAAGGTCATCTGCCAACAGAAGCACTAGCTGGCCCCCTTGGACCATGGCTACAGTGACCTTGGAGTGCCTAGATGGCTGAACACAGGGAAGCTAATTTTTAGATGGTCCTGTGGGAGCTGGGCTCCCTGGCATTCTTCTCAAAGCAAAGTCTTTCAAATGACTTTACACTTTTACACCCTTGAGCCTTCAAAGGGTAGGTTTTTGCTGACTCTCAAGATGCCCTCAAGGCATCTTTCTAATTGTTCTGGAGCCAAGTGCTTGGCTTCTTTTAAATAGTGCCACTCTTTTTAGCAACCACACCCTTCTTGGCCACAACTTCTCACTCCTTTTTTGGCCAAATTACAAGTTTTTCTAATCTTTCTGCTCTATTTTTTGTTGTAAATATTGCTGAAACTAGCCACCAATGCCCATGTCACTGCTTAAAAGCTGTGCTGCCTTGAAATATCCTCTTCTAGATTAATTACCTTTAATCTGAGCCTCACATAAACTCACTCAGGGCATGGGCAAAATTTAGATAAGTTCTTATTGTGTACACCCAGAGAAATGAAAAGTTGTGCTTTATTTGTGTACAATGAATCAAAATGCATTTTGCTGTCATGTGTACCTAATTGGAATAAATAGTTTTTTAAAAAAATTAAATAAATTCTTTGCCAGAATAACATGTGAATGGCTTCAGTTCCCAACAGAGTTCTCATTACCATTTGAAACCTCATGAGCTCAGCTTTTACTGTCTGAATTCCTATCAGCATCGACTTCTGAGCACCTACCAAAATTGCCCATTAAGTTCTACTTACAATGTTCTAAGCTTACTCTAGTCTGCTTCTCGAAACATTTCCAAAGTCCTCCCATAAATCAGTTCCAAAGGCTTCTGAATCACACTGTCAGTTACAGTCACAGCAATAACCACTGTCGGTACCAATTTTCTGTATTAGTCAGCTTTCCATCGCTATGACAAAATACCAGAGAGGATCAATTTAAAAGGAAGAAAGATTTCTTTTGGCGAATGATTTTAGAGATTTCAGTCCATGGGTGCTTGGACACCAACTTGCCCACCACTTTGAGCCTATGACATGGAAAAACATCATGGCACGGAGCATGTGGTAGAGCAAAGCTGCTCACGTCATGGTGGCAAGGAAGCAGAGAGCGCACTGGCTTTTATAACAATATAAACCCATTAAGCTATGAATCCATAAATGGATTAATCCATTCATGATATCAGAGCCTGCATGATCCTATCATGTCCCAAAGGCCCCACTTCTGAACACTGCTACATTTGGGACCAAGCCTTTACACGAGTTTTTTGGGGACATGTAAGATGCAAACCATGACAATGGTATAAGCCAAATGGGGGGACAGAATGCAGAGCAAGTATTTTGGGAGGAAACCAGGAGTCCAGTATTGGGCTGGTTAAGTTTTTATTTTTTATTTTTTTGGTAGTTGTAGATGGACAGAATGCCTTTAGTTTATACGTTGATTTTTATGTGGTGCTAAGGATCAAACCCAGTGCCTCACATATGCTAGGCAAGTGCTCTGCCACTGAGCTATAGCCCCAGCCCATGGGCTGGTTAAGTGTTACCTGCCGAAAGGCAAGTAGGTGACAGCCATGAACGTGGGTGTTGGAGCTAAGGAGAAAGCAGGCTTAAGGACAGACTGGGAGTTACCAGCCCTAGAATTCCGCACATAGTTACTAGATTGAGCTGCCCTGGCTACAGGCTGACACATGTCTCCCCAGGCCACATGGGAGAGCAAGAAACAGTGGTAGGAAAGAGGCTATGGGCGTGATCAACACACAGCATTTGTTGGTCCTGTTGGTGCTGCTCTGATCTTCCCTGTGTGGAGCCTCGCAGCTGGATGGTCCCAGGAGTAGGACAGCTGTATTCAGTGGCTTGAGGCATCATATGCATGGATTTTCATATTATTTAGGAACAGTAATGAGATTGTGTTTCCTGTGAGCAAGGTAGCAAAACCCACTGGAGGACAGATGGTCTTCAGGGGTTGGAGCTGGGCCAGAGCTCCAGATTTCTGGCCACTAAAGCTGGCCCTGCATTGCTGCCAGGAGACCACCTCTCTGCATCCTCCCTTGATCACCTGTCACCACTTTGTATTAATGGGAAGATTAGAAAAAGTGAGATCCTATGAAGTGCAGCGCCTCTTCTGCAAGAGATGTTGTGGAAGGCCTGGCTTGGTTTTTTAGTGGAGTTCTAAGGACTCTGGGAGCCTGAATGAAAGATGCTGTCCTGTAGGCCCATCAACTTAGGTTCAGAGGTCAGTCATTCTCCCCATATCTGCAGGTTCTGCATCCATTCATCCAGCTAGATCAAAAATATTTAGAGGGGCTGGGGCTGTAGCGCAGTGGTAGAGCGCTTGCCTAGCATGCGTGAGGCACTGGGTTCGATCCTCAGCACCACATATAAATAATAAATGAATAAAATAAAGATCCATCAATATCTAAAAAAATATTTAAAAAAATATTTAGAAAGAAAATTGCATCTGTGCTGAACATATAAGAATTTTTTGTTATTATTGTAAAGATTAGATGACCAGGGAGGAGATGAATTAAGCCACTCGGCAAGGCTTTATTGGAATACACGCCCTCGGGCCAAATCCCCCATCCATCAGAGCGTGTGGGGAGAAATGGTTAAGTTTTTATTTTTTATTTTTTTGGTAGTTGTAGATGGACAGAATGCCTTTAGTTTATACGCTATAGTTTATAGCTTCCAGGCACAAAGAATTTCAAGAAAACCCGGTCAGGAAGGGGAGGGCTTAGGGGCAGGAAGAGAAGACCAGAGTCCTTCCTGGATAGGTCAGGAAAACCCGCTGATTGACAGGAGGTGTGTCTACTGGTAGCATCCGCATCTGGCTTGCCGCTCCATTCTGCAGCTACTGACCGGTCCCCCTAATTGAACATCCTGGACCCTGACCAGACCTAACAATTATACCCTAAATAATATGACAATTATTTCCTTAGCATATACACTGTTATAAGCAACCTAAAATTGATTTAAATATAGGAGGATTGTGTAGATTCTTTGCAAATAGCATGTGAGCATTTTGGTATCCTCAAGGGTCCTGAGCCAATCCCCTGTGGATACTGAAGAGCAAGATTACTATATTTCTATAGGCAAAACAGGCAGGAGGAGGAGAGAGATATCGAGAAAGATCCATTGTTCTAAGAAAGATAAGGAAACAGACTGCAAGTCAGAAATACCAACTGGCACAAAATGGATCACTTTAGGTGGATAAGATGAGTTTAAAAATAGGCATTTGGAATATCAGCAGGCTTTCTATATCTTTGGGGGAGAGGTGGATCATGGTATCAGGACAGCTGGGTTGCCAGCTGGAAAAAAAATACAATTGGATCTCACTTCTATGTGAAGATAAATTCCAGATGATTCAAAGGTTTAAATGTAAAAAATAAAATCACAAAGATGGAGAAAAACACAAGCAATTATATTTATAATCTTAGAATGGAGGAGGCCTATTTAGTAGGTCATAGTCCCCAAATGTCATAAATTGAGAAATATACTTACATAATTGTATGCTATTTTTTTCCTCAACAATATAAAATAATAAAACTACAAGAGCAAACCAGGGGGAAAATTAATTACAACCCATGTCACAAAGGGCACATTTCCTAAAGAGTTCCTGCAAACCAATAAGAGAAAGACTGTTAATGTTGTGGAAAGATGAGTCAAGGTCAGGGATAGTTCCTAGGGAAGGAAGGTCAGATGACTTATATGCTTGATAAAGCATGAAGAACTGTTCACTGTAAGCATAGAAAGTGAAATGTGTGTCAAAACCATACTGAGAGTCCTTTTTTACACTTATTAGGCTACTCTGTCAAGGGTGTGAGGAAAAAGGCATTCTACAGTAGAGGAGTGTGAATTGGCACAACTTTTATAGAAGAGAATTGGGTATTAGCTATCAAAAAACATTTTTGTTAGATGAGATCTCACTATGTTGCCCAGGCTGGCCTTGAACTCCCAGGAGGATTGCAATCCTTCTGCCTCATTCTCCCAAGTAGCCAGGACTATAGGCATGTGCCACCACACCTGATTAACACATTCTTAAATTCATATACCCTTTGATTCAGCAATTTCTCATCAATATTTCTCCTATAGGCCCACATGTCTGTGTACCAAATGGTAAGTATGAGTTCATTACTGTAATAGCAAGGAATTGGAAGCCACTTAAATATCTACCAATAAACGAGTTAGATAAAATACTATACAACTATAAAGAAGAATGAGGCACTTCTAAAATATCTAAGTAGATCAATCCATCACTAGCATAAAGAGGGGAAAGGTATATATTACATTTTGCTATTTCTGAAAGAGAAACTGACATATGTGTATGATAAATTATTTTTTTTAAAAAAAGAAAAGGGTCTTGTTAATGTTACCCAGGCTGATCTCTTGGGCTCAAGGGATCCTTTCGCCTCAACCTCCTGAGTAGCTGAGACTACAGGTGTGTGCCACCATGCTAAAGACATTTTCGTTTTTAAATTGAGAGCAGAAAGAGAAATTCCCCAACCATGAGGGAAAGGCAGATACTGAAGAAATGAAGCTTCAGCACATCATAGCCTGGGATGTACCAAAAGCTTTGGTGAGAAAGGAGCTGTTTGCCCTTATAGGCTGTGGGCCTGGCAAAAGAGTCACCCTGTACATGAGGTGGAATTTTTCAGAGCCCTGTGACTTCACTGCTGGGCTGTATTATGATGAAGAGCACAGGCCTGAAGATCAAGGGATTGTTCCCCAGTGACAGGTCCAAAATGGTAGAGCTGTGATCTTATCCTGGACCCCTTTGATTCCATTAAGCCAGGGCTCCTGCCCAGTGTGCTATTAAAAAAGCAACTTTTAATTCCCAGAATATAAAAATATTTTCTCATTTACTTTGTGGCATAATGTTTGTTTTTCTTTTATTTGAAAAATAAAGTGCCAAAAATAAAATAAATTTGATTGCTCAGTAAGTTTTTTTAAGCCAAATTAAAATACTGATAAATATATTGCAAAGACAGGGAGGTTTATTAAAGTTTTAAGGACGCAACACCCACATATGCTGAAGCCCTAGAGATGAACACCTAACAGTACTCCAAGTAATTTTAAATCATTTATACTTTTCAATTTTTAATTTTTTTTGTAGTTGTAGATGGACAGAATGCCTTTACTTTATTTTCATGTGGTGCTGAGGATCGAACCCAGTGCCTCACACATGCTAGGCAAGTGCTCTGCCACTGAGCCACAGCCTCAGCCCTATACTTTCCATTTTTGAGGCATGGTCTAAAGATAACTTTAGGATATGAATAATGTACAACAATTTATTTTTAGGCTTTATTTGTTATCCTTTTTATATAGTTCTTTTCCTTCAGAGCACCTAAGAGACTATACCTAAATTTATTTTGCAGTAAACAGTTCCATGGATAGCAGTAACAACAAGGGAATAACTGGAAAGGAAACCACAGAAACAGGACAGGAAGCAAAGAGAGAGAGGACAGGGGATGGGGAATTGAGTGACTTAAAAATAGGCTTTACGGGCCACTGGGGAGTTGGAACAGGCAAAGAAGCCACCCCCGCAGGCTGATGCAGGTGCAGCTGGGTCTCCTGGACAGAGCAAGCCTGCAAAGAAGAGTCAGCTCAGCACAGGCTGCAATACCTGGATGTCTTCCTGTGGAGAATTCAAGTTGTCAGAACTTTGAGCAAGTGACTTTGGGAAGAGGAGAAATCTGAAGAAACTGAATTCCCCTCAGGAGTCTTGATTGAAAAACACACACAAATTAGTAATAGCAAGGAGCTAGGAGTGACCTCAGTGTCCACCAGTAGACAAGTAAAACAAGTAGACAAAATACAGCTGTAAAGAAGAATGCTGCCCGTTCAGTGCACTTGAGAACATCTCTACTCATTAAATGTACCTGAGCACATCAGCACAGCTTCCACTACCTGTGGGTTGGGGGAGGTCACCACTGCCTTTCTGATGGTCCATTCAGAGGGACCCTCATGCTCTGACAAATCCATCACCTGCTGTTTGATGCTGCATTTTAGCAATTTTGATTGGAAAATGCTGGATTTTATAAAAAGGATATTTTTGCTCACCACTCCTCTAACCCTAAAGTTTAGCTAATCCAAACATCCTGTTTTTCATGTGGACTGTCCATTAATAGTTTCATTTTACCAACATAGAAACTTAATGGCACATTCACTCATCAAATATTGACTGAGGGCTGTGCAGGACCCAAGCAGGAACAGAGGAACAGAAGCTAGGGGTCCTGAGCTTCGCTCCTAAAATTCACCTCACTTTCTCTTCATCTAATACTTTTTTAAAGTTATCAAAGGAATATAATATTAGAGAAAGAAAAGTTAGGAGTACAGTCATCCCTCCCTTATCCACAATTTCATTTTCTGTGGTTTCATTCAACTTTGGTCTGAAAAACAGATAATTTGAGAAATAAACAATTCCTAAGTTTTAAGTTGCATGCCATTCTGAATAGTGTGATAAACATTTGTGCCATCCCACCCCTGCCTGGGATGTGAATTAGCCCTTTGTCTAGCATATCCACACTGTATATACTACCTTCCTGTTAGCCACATAGTAGCCATCTTATTAGGTTGACTGTTGTAATATTGCAATGCTTGTGTTCAAGTGACCCTTATGTAGTAGCCTAATACTCCATCACACTGCCTGCATCATCCACCTCACTTCATCTCATCAGGCAGGCATTGTATCAGCTCATGCCATCACGAGAAGTGTGAGTATAGTATAGTGAGATATTTTGACAGACTGCATTCACGTAACTTTATAGTGTTATAATTGTTCTATTTTATTAGTTTTTGTTATTACTATTTTATGGTGCCTAATTTATAAACTTTTTAATAGGTGTGTGTGTGTGTGTATATATATATATATCTATATATATGAAAACTATATAGTATATATAGAGTTTCCTACTATCTGCATTTTCAGGTCATCCACAAGGGACCTTGGAGGGTCAGTGTACCTGGTAGATAAGTGGGGACTGCTGTATAACATTAGGGAAAGTTATACAGCTAGCCTTTTAAAAATACTCCCATTCGGGCTGGGGCAGTAGCTCAGTGGTAGAGCACTTGCTTAGCATGTGTGAGGCACTGGGTTCCATCCTCAGCCCCACATAAAAATAAATAAAGGCATTCTGTCCATACACAACTACAAAAAAAATTTTTTTTTTTTTTTTTTGGTACCGGGGATTGAACTCAGGGGCACACGACCCCTGAGCCACATCCCCAGCCCTATTTTGTGTTTTATGTAGAGACAGGGTCTCACTGAGTTGCTTAGTGCCTCGCCATTGCTGAGGCTGGCTTTGAACTCGCGATTCTCCTGTCTCAGCCTCCCTAAGTGCTGGGATTACAAGCGTGAGCCACCGCGCCCGGCTTACAAAAATTTTTTTAAAAAAGGTATTCCCATTCATCTTTGTTCAAGTGCATCATCCAAATGTGTGTGCCAACACTAAGAACAAAGGGTTCTTGTTGAGTGAGAAGCCCCGTGGCCTGGGCGCCCCCAGCCAGGTAACAAACAGGGTTCTCTGTCCCTCCCTGCCTCTGGCTCCGGTCAGCAAAGGTGTTTGCAGTGGCAACTGTAGACAACAGGGGGCAGCACATTGCCAAAATCCAGTCTCATCAACTGTTCTGGGGTGGCCTATCTCAGTAATCTTTAGAATTTGTGGGGTTCAGGTTTCCTTTTCTTTTTTTGTATTTTTTCCTTAAGATGTTCCCCCTCTCCCGGGTCCCTGCTTCATACCTACGGGTCATTGTAATGACTTTAAGACTAACCTTTCTGTCTTCAAAGAAAATCTGTATAATTCTAGTATAGCTATATATCATATCTAGTATATGTGTACTATCCATATTAGTACAGGCAGTGTCCTATCTGCACAATATTACAATGATAATGTTCTGTTAAAGAAAAAAAAAAGGGAGCACTGGAGAAAGGGCCAGGAAAAGAGAACAGAACAGAGTGTGACCGACGGGCTAGAGGTCTCCAGTTACAGCTGGAGAAATGCAGGGCCGGTATTGTTCATCCTTATTCACTGTGGTAGAAAAGGAGACATGCATTGTTTAAAGCAGCTTATGTAACAAATGTTGGTATTTTTCTCCCTAAAAATACTTTTATGGAAAAGTGACCTTGAACTGTTCAAAGTACAGCTCACTTTCCCCTCTCTGGGTTTCTCAAAATACATCAGGCTCTGCTGTACCTATCACTGTTTCACAGAGTAAAAATAAAAGCATTGTCATGGAGCATTGTCATGGGATTACCGTTTTTGCTTTGATAGTTATCTCCCTGGAGGGCCTGGGTTTTACTTCAGCATTCCCAGAGTAGCCAGGAGGGATGACAATAGATCATTCCCTGGGCACCTCTATCCATGTTCCTCACCTGAAGAGAATGTGTGTGCCCCTCTTGCCAACAGAAGGATTTGGGCAAATGCAGCAAGTTCCTTGCGTGCCATGAGATGACATTCCTCATGGTGTCTGTCTGCCAGAGATGGCACATGAAGAATGTGGAGGAGGACAATAAGGACGTTGCTCCCTAATTGACTAAGCGATCAAAGAGAAAATACCAGGAACTCTTCTGGAATTAAAGAAAGCAGCTAGGCTGATGTGATGTTAACTATCTCTCATGGCCTGTGTGTGGTGACAGCTGACTCCCCAGGGGCCAGGTGGGTTCCTCCCTTTGTGCACACAGGCGCCTCCCTCGCGCCCCAAGATCATGCACATCAAAGATGGCTCTGAACCCACGTTCTACAGCTTCCCCAGGACAGAGCGCTAAGTCATCCCGTGGGCATGAGTTATGCTTTCCTTTGAAGCGAGGTCTCCCAGCTGTGCCCAGTGTGGCATTTGCCATGACCAAAGAAAAAAAACCTTTGAGAAATTTGGTCTTTCGTTCTCATTTCTCTTTTTTTCCCTCTGTAATACTTTTTTCCCCTCTTGAATCATCTTCCAAATTCTTTTCCAAAGCCTGGATCTCTCCTCTTCCGGACCTCCCAAATGTAGATTTTACATGAAATCAATGGATTTCCTGGTTGTAACATTGCCACACCAGGCACTTATCTGGTTGCTAAATATCCACGAACTTACAGAGCTGAGTCTTAGGTCTATGTGGGCCATGTAGCTTGTGGTGTAGGCAACTGGGTGAACCCAGCTGAGCTGGGTGACTTTGGGCCAGCTCCCTCCCCTGGAAGTGCCTCAGTTTCCCCTCATGAGTGAGGGGAGAGCAGGCAGGCAGAGCCTTCTTGCTCCTGGTGGCCCTGAGCTGGCTTGTTGGCAGATAAGCAAGTTTTCTCTGGAGCCCTCTTCACTGGCTAAGCTTCAGGCCCGGCCTTGGTGCCAAGTTCAGATGGCACCAAAGTCAACCTCAGTCCCCAGATGGAACAAGACCGACCTCTAGCTCTCCTTGGCCAGGTGAATGCCCTGGGGATCTGTGCCCCGGTCAGGCCTGCTGCAATCCCTGGATGATTTTTCCATGCCCTCTTTCATGAGAAATGCACACTGATGTTTTCCTGTAGGGGCCAGAAAAGCATTTTTCAGAGCTTCTTGGCAGCGTGTATTGCAGCTCTTTGGCTCCCTCCGGCCTTAGCAGATGGAAGGAGGGTGGAGCTGATGGGCCTGCTGGCTACAGCTTTCCCACAGAGGAGAGCTGTGGCCTCCAGTGTCCCCAGTTACCCCCTGATCAACCAGTAAGGCCCCTGAACCTGGGCCCTGTTGCTGGGGTGCCCATGGTACACAGTGAGACTTTCTGTATAGAATCACAACCATGCATGGCATGTTCTAAAGGGAAGATGAGAGGGAAAGTTAACATAAACCCTGGTCTTTTTTTTCCAGTGCTGGGGATGGAACCCAGGACTCTCATATGCTAGGCAAGAGCTCCATCACTGAGCTGCATCTACAGCCCTCTCTTAATGACTCATTGCTTCTCTTAAACGTGGAGACCAAAATGGCTTGTACAAGAGCTGTCTTTGAGAATTATCTGGGGAGCTTTTAAAAGAATACCAACACCCTGGCCCCATTCCACAGCAATTAATTGCAAATCTCTAGGGGTAGGGGAACAGCTTCACTATTTTTAAGAAACTCATTTATGTGCCTCCAGTGAAGTACAACTGAGATGCTAATGGCAATGCTAATTCTTGTTGGATTAATAATGACCTTCTGCATAAATAAGACTTTGCAGCATAGGATGGACAGTCCTGGACTGGTATGGTCATGAAATCCAAGCACCAGGAAAATGCAACCATCCAATCATTTGCCATCAGCTGCAATCAGTACGTAGGTAGTTAACAGATCACAAAACATCCTGTGGCAATGTCACCTAATGTTGCTGTTGACAGTGCAACCAGGAAGGGGTTTCTGTTGATTTATGGCAATTAGTGACTCCCAGTTTAAATGAACAAAGCAGATCACTTGGGCAGCATGTGAGAATGGAGCTTCTCACTCAGTGAGTATGCATGAAAGTCTGAGAATCTACCTTTTTCTGTTCTTTTTATATATATTTTTCTATTGACACAATAACTGGGGCATACTGTGATAATTTATGTATACATTATGTAATCAACAGGATAATCAGCATATGCATCACCTCATACATTTATCCTTTCCCTGGGAATCTGCATTTATAAAAAGAGCCCACATACGCTTTTTTTTTTTTTTTGTACTAGGGATTGAACTCAGGGGCACTCAACCACTGAGCCACATCCCCAGCCCTATTTTGTGTTTTATGTAGAGACAGGGTTTCACTGAGTTGCTAAGCACCTCACCTGTTGCTGAGGCTGGCTTTGAACTCGTGATTCTCCTGTCTCAGCCTCCCAAAGTGCTAGGATTATAAGCGTGAGCCACGGTGCCTAGCTTCCACATACACTTTTAATGCAGGTGGCACATTTGGAAATTTTGTGCTACCTTCCTATCTCCCTCAGTGAGAGAGTTTTTTCAGAGAACTCTCCACTCTTGACAAGGGAAGCTGTTTGTCCCTCAGTGTTCCAAGGGATGCCAGGCATCTTGGTTTTCCCATTTAAATGTCTTTATATCTAGTCTGTTCCCTCATTCTTCTCCCAAAGTGATATTTCTGGTTCTTTATAAAATTTAGAGTCAGCTCATCAAGTTCTTAGAGAAATCTTACTGGGGTTTTGGTTAGAACTGCTCTGATTTTAAGACTGATTTGGAGGCAATTCCAAGACCTTTGAGACTCAATGTGTTTATTTCAAGTTCTTTTCTAAGCATAAAACATTGAGACAAATACTACATCCTTGGTCCTGCCATCAGGAAACTAGGGAAGAGCCTTCCTCTTCATTTTGCAAGGAACCAGGCAATGTGGAGTGATTTACCCAAGGTCACCAGTTGGTGACTAAGTTGGATGAAAATTTCAAGTCCAAGACATACCAACTCCATTCTGCCGTTTTCTGAAAGTCTGGGCTGAACTCACTGACCTTCAGAGCTGGTGAACCATGTGGTCTCTACTTAGATCCTCTGGTAACTGTGGGTTTCCAGATAGGAATGGGGAAGGCATTTTCCCCAACTTTGTTCCTGGGGTTGGGGTCTTTGAATAACTGCGAGGGGAAACAATCATACTCAGCCTCTGCTACTTTGAAATGGAAATAATTGCATGTTTTGCAAAGTGGGAGGGTGAGCCACACACATCAAGGAGTTTGTGCCAGTAACGCCCCAGCTATCCTTGGGCATCAGAACACATCAGGTGGCTGGTTCTTCCTGGGAATGTGCTCATTGTTCTCTGAGCTTGACCTCCGGAACCGCCTGGAATTGTTTCCTACCGTGTCCAGGCCCCAGGGGCAGCACTCTTTTTCTGTCTCTGCTGTCACTTACATTCCTCCCAAAGCTCAGTTTCCATCACCTCTAATCATCCCTGGAGGACTTGTCCTTTGTTCTTGGATTAAGCCAGGCCAGCTGTCACTCACTCAAGCCAAACTTTACACGTGGCCCTGGGCCACTTCTGAGATCCAGCAGAGGGGAAAAGTTGGTGTGTTTCAAGCATGTCCCTGTGCCAAGTTTGTGCAAAGCAGCATGCAGAAAATGTGGAGACAAAAGCATGATTGCTCCCAGGGAGGCAAGGACACAGTGCAGAATTCTTGCTGGGTTTCATTTCCATTTATGGGAAAAGAAAGGTTCCCAGATGGAGTGTCTTTCTGTTTCTTTCCCATGGCAGCTTTTTAAAACCAAAAGGCACTTCTGGCTGGTGATTTCCCCAGATTTCAGGCAGGAAGCTGGGGGCACCGACTTAAGTTCAGTGTCTGTGTCTGGATCTGCTGAGATTTCCAGGGCTTCTGGCGTGACTTCTTCTCCAGCCTCTAACCAGCTTCCTTCCAAACACACCAGGCTGTTCTGTCTGTGGTGCTGGTTCTGCTGACATTAATACTGTGGCCGTAGGCTAGTCCATTCATTGTAAATGCCCCTTACCTTCATAAGTTCTTGCTATTGTAAGAGAACCCTCCTGGTCTATGCAACACAATTTTGAAAACAGTTCATATTCATCCCGCTTTTTATCTCCTAGGTCCCAGGCAGAGAAGGAAAGGAAGGGCAGGTGGCTTTTTTTTTTTTTTTTTAATTTCAGTTCTTAACCCAAAGTGGTCATGGTGATGGCGGAAAGATCTATCCTACGGACCAACAAGATATTTTGGGGTAGATAGTTTTAGTCGTTGAGCCTCTGACCATCATGCACTTGAGCAACTGTCATTTTCACCTATGAAACTAACAAAGGTGATGCCTAAGTGCCAGTTGCTCCTGAATGACACCCAGGGTGATGAGACCTGAGTAGCTACCTGTGTACCGCATTGCACAGAAAGACAGATCTCAAGTGAAACTGAAAGGGATGGTGGATGCCAGCCGCTCAAGCCAACATCACCAATGAGGAAACCAGTCTGGGGGGATAGCGCCTGATGCACCCCACCTCTCCAGTGCCCTTGTAATTTACTCTCTGTGCTGCTGTCGGGCACCTTTCCTCCAAGGAATCTCATCTGTGCTGGGCAACTCGCCCTTCATTCCTGGTTCCCAGGAGCTGCAGAGTTCAGTCCCTACTTTCTGCTCTGACCTTCAGGACTCCTGTGCACCTCAAATTTCTCATTTCTACTTACACATGTGCTCACACTCAGCACTCACATGACACCCCCGTACATTCTCACACACTCTCACATTTCATATGTGTGAGACATACACTTGTACTTACCTGCCCTCGCATTCACACACATCACACACACACCCACAAATGTGCTCCTGTTTATACTCACACATGCAAATGCTTATACTTGCACTCTTTCACACACGCACATCCACTCAAACCCACATGCTTACGTTCATATTTTCACATGCCTGCTTACATGTGCTCACAGTCATACAATGCCTACGTCACATGATGACACGCTCACACTTGCACATGCTCACACACAAGTCATCCCACACACTCACCTATCACCCCAGCTGCAGTTTCCCACTCTGTAGTCATGCGTTGTCTGGCTCAGGTGTGTGTTGCTGCTTCCTGTGTGCAGGTCCCTCAGCCCTCTTCCTTGCTTAGCCAAGCCCCCTGGTCTTTTAACCTCATCTCCAATGTCTGTAGGGCATTTTCTCAGACCCCTCATAGGTTATTATTGTTTGGATCTGCTGAAGGCTTGGTCTCCAATGCAGCAATGTTCAGAAATGAGGCGTTGGGGAGTGATTGTATCCTGGGGGCTCTGAGGTCATCCGTGGATTGATGGTTGACTGGACTGCTGGGAGGTGGGACCTAGTTGGAAGAAGCAGGGAAGCAGGTCTCTGATGGCATGCCCTGGAAGGGCTTTATCTTCTCTCCCACCCCTTACACACACACACACACACACTCCCCCCACCTTCCGCTTCGCCATAAGCTGACAGCTTTTCTCTGTCATGCCCTCCCACCATGATGTTCTACTTCACCTCAGGCCCAGAGCAATAGAGCTGATGGACCATGGACTGAATCCTCTGAAACTATGAAACAAACCTGTCTTCCTCTAAGTTATTCTTATCAGATATTTTGGTCACAATGACGAAAATCTGACTTAACACCCTGGAGCTGGCCATAGTCTGTGGCATCACATGGAGCTGACAGATGCCAGCCTCTCCTGCCCACACACCTGTGTACTCCTGGAGGGCAGGGCCCAAATCCTTGCCTGCTTATCACCAACTTCCCTTTGCCAAACCCAGAGGATACACAGTGACTTCCCTAGTGCTCAGCAGTCTCTGTTAGTGTGCACATCTCCAGATGAGGGTACTGTCAAATCACAATGCATTAACACCCTTTAAAGGTAATACTTCCCTAATATCTTTATACTCAATCAGGTTCAAATTTCCCTGATTACTCCATCAGGGAGGTTTTTGAAACTTAAGATTTTCTTCTTTATTTTTAACTTTTCATGGTAGTGAAACTGTTGTGAAATTAGAACAAGAAATTCCCATACACCTTTACCCAGATGGCAACATCAGTAGTCAGCAAATTAATCAAGATTGGGCAATCAATGTCAGTAGGACCTTGTTATCTAATTTGCAGACTTCGTTCAAAGTATCCTCCTAATGCTTCTTCTCTGCCCCAGAACAGTGGTCAATTGTTTTGTGGGATGTCCCTCAGTTTGGGTTCGATAGGTTTTTTAAGCAACCAGATAATTGATCACTAAGACAGAAACACATGGGAACAGGCAGAGGTTCAATGAGTCTTCACTGTACCAGGGCAGTGATGCTCTTGGGGTTTGTGTCCCTCTTCTCAGGCCCTTTTAATATGCATGTGCCCTCCTTGTTTATCTTCTTGGAAAAACCCAATCAAGTTTCCTACATTCTATATTTTGTTGGTCGCATCCTCATAATGTCGTTTGCCATGTTTGCTGTGGTTCAAATGTGTTTCCCAAAAGTTAATTTGTTGGAAATTTAATCCCCAAATTCACATTCACATAGCATTTGGAAGTGGGCCTTTGGGAGATGATTAGGGTTAGATGAGGTCACAAGGTGTGGCTTCATGGTAATGATGACTTTGTAAGAAGAGGAAGAGATATTTGAGTGGGCACACTTGCTCTATCTCACCATGTGATGCCTTCCACTGTTACAATGCAGCATGAAGCCCTCCCCAGATACTGAGAAGAGACCAACACCACGCTCTTGGGCTCCCCAGCCTCAAGATCCATGAACTAAAGAAACCTCTATTATTTATAAATTATCCAGTCCCAGATACATTGTTATAGTAATAGCAAACAGACTAAGACATCTCCATCCCCATGTCTGGTAAACTGGTTCCAATTCAAGTTCAGCTTTTGACGAGTTCCATCTCCAGCCTCTGCCCCTCTTGGCCTCAAGGATGTCACAGTATCCACACTTAGATTTCTTCCCCCTCAAAATTTGGTGTCCTCTACTCCTCCTGTTCTCCCTCACACACTCCCCCGAACTGTCATACTTAATCACCATCCATATACCAACAATTCAAAACTAGCTTCAGCTAAGATCCCCCTTTTGGGCCCCCGATGCTGTTCCACCCTGGAGATGGTGGAATCTCTCTAAACATCCACATGATTAGGTCACTTCCCGTCCCGTTGCCTTCAGGGTCAGACCAGAATTCCTAACTATGGATGTGCATCCCTGACAGGGTGCAGCTTTCTTCCTCCCTGTGACCTTCTCAACTTGTACCTCCCACCTGTACCTCTCCCTCTACCCTGTGGTTTGACCTCCCTCCCAAATACTTCCTCACTTCTTCACATAGATAAATCCAGCCAAGAGCCTCCTTTGCCTGAAAGCCTCTCTGGGCCAGGTGAACTCTGTTTATTTGTACATGTGAATCTTGGATAGTAAGTATGTGTTTTGTCTATATCCCTATTGCCCGAAAAGACACTCAGATATTTGTTGATAAATGTGGAAAGTGATATTGTAAATACTGTCAATCTTTTTCCTTCAGATGTTAAGTTAGGGTCTTGAATTGGTCTGGGGCGGAGGGTGAGGTCAGGAAGCTAACGCATCCCAGACTCACCGTCAGGGATCCCAGCTCCTGACTCTTCCTTTGCAGACAGGCTGGAATGGGCCATAAGGGCAAGAGGAGAAATGACCATACAGTCTGACCTTCCTGTCCAGGGCATGTCCCCAGGATCCTAGGCCAGAGGCCTAACTCCGGGGGTCCAAAAACTGAAGTGCAGCCACTTACCCCAAACACTAAGCAGTAAAGTAATGATGAAAAGCAGGAAAAGAACTTTAATCATTACAGCCACACTAAGAAGACAAGGGGACCCGCATCCTTAATGCTGTCTACAGGGGACTGACAATGACTTTGATGTTAATAGAAAGGTAAATGACGGCAAAGATTGGGGTTTTGCATCGCTAGAGGTTCTGTGCAGCTACTAAAGTAGGTGATCTTGATCAAGCATGATCTGTCCATTCTTCTCTCAGGATTGGGCAGGTTGGTGATAAGACAGTTACTGTGGCCTGGCGAGTGGCTACAGGACATGATGTTTATCAATCAGAACTTGTTTTATAAGCTTTTTTGTTTGTGTGACCAAAAAGACCTGACAAGAACAACATAAGGAGAAAAAGTTATTTGGGGCTTATAGTTTCAGAGGTCTCCTTTCATAGGTAGCCAACTCCATTGCTCTGGGCCCAAGATCAGGCAGAACATCATGGCAGGAAAGTGGGAAGGAGGAAAGCAGCTCAGGACATGGCCACCAGGAAGCAGAGAGAGTTGGGCTCACCAGAGATAAAATATAAACCTCAAAGGCACCACCCCTAGTGACCGCCCTCCTCCAGCCACTCACTATCTACCTACAGTTACCACCCAGCTAATCCCTACCAGGGGATTAATCCACTGATTGGGTTACAATGCTCATCATCTGGTCTTTTCACCTCTGAACATTCTTGTGTTGACTCACACATGAGCTTTTGAAGGACACCATCTTAACGGACCTGTTGTTCCTGGAATCCAAGGCAACTCAGAGCAAAAGAGACGGGTGCAAAAGAGAGGCAGAGGTGTAGGCAAGAGTGAACAGATGGAGTCTTTGTTACAGGCAGACAGACAACACAGAGTTCTGTACAGAGGCACCAAGTGTTATAAGAATATGGGCAGGTTTTTGGTTTTGGTGGTGCTGGGGATGGAAACCAGGGGACTTACACATGGTAGGCAGGTGCTCTACCACGGATCCACATACCCAGTCCTGTTGTTACAAGGATATGAAGAAAGAATTTGAATCATTCTGAGGTAATTTGAAAACCTTTAAGATAATGATTTGAATTGGACCTGAAAATAGGCAAGAATTCACTGAATTGTTACTAGTTTGGGGAAAAAGGCACCTTAAAGCAGAACTTAGCTGTGGGATGTGAGGAACATTCCCCTCCAGATGCCCAGAGTATAGGAGGCCTGAAAGAGGAGACCGTGAGGGGAACAGTGGAAAGGAACAGGAACGGAAGGAAGGACCCATCTGGTGGCACTGGAAGGCAAAGCACAGGGGTTTGAATCTTTGTGAGGGGTGCATTCCAGTGGGGAGGTAGTAAGGAGGAATGCCAGGAGGCTCACAACCCTGGAAGAGTGCGGGCGATGGTTTTATCAGTCCTGGCAAGGATTTTCTGGGCTCATTTTGTTTCCAAAGCCCCGAGGGCAGCGCAGAAGAAACAGTCGTTGTGAGGAGCTTAAAAAGTCCCTTTTCAACTCTTCTTGTGCGCATTGGAGGGAAGCGTAAGTGGGCCAGAGAATCAGCATTCATGCTTAGACAACTTTTGCATTTTGCTCCATCCCTCCACCCCTTTATGAGCCTTCACCCTGGGCTCTCTGCACCTTAGAACAGCATGGGAAGAGAGTCAAAGGGGCTCCACATCTAGCAGGACCTCTTGCACCCCCCCCAACTCCTCCCAGCCTTCTGGCCCATACCAAGCCAAGTTGGCATCATCTACCTTCCAGTTCCTTCTTTCCGCAGATGAACTCTCGCCTCTATTCAGCACTCACCAGTCCCCAGACCTGTCACTGGTCTCTCTTGGGTCTGGGTTCTCCTTTAGTCTGGGTTCTCTGAATGGACTTTTAAACTGGAAACCTCTGGGTCATAGTCATTAGCAGTGAGGAGCTAGGTGAAAAAGAGTCCTCAGGATTCCTAGGACATTGCAAGGCAGGGCGGGTCAGGGCTGGGCAGGGACACCAGTGCCCTGCTATGGCACCATCTGTGTTGCAGCCAGTCAGGCCCTGGAACCAGATGGCGCAACCTGCATACCTCGGGGTTAGGGTGGAAAGATCTGCAAACCTATCTTTCTATCCCCCCCAGACCCCACTGAGCAGAGAGGCTGCTGTAGGGTCTTGTGGGTCTTCGAATATGTATATGTTGCTGGGCAGGTTAGAGAAGTTCGGACTGTGGTTCTGGGATTTTAGGGTCTCTAGGACTCTGTCCCTGAAGAAAGAGAAGCAGATTCATAAGAGCATTGCCCATGTTTTAAATGGGCAGATGGAATAAGAATAAGAAATGGAATAAGAAATGGGGATCATGGCAGTCTGGTGAGAAATGGGGACATTGCTTACCTCTGCAAAGGGACATTCTGGAGGGCTCCTGGGCTCCTGACAATGACTACTAGACTTGGTGGGCTGTGCAGGCCACGCGGTGGAGGGCGGGCTCTGGCCTGGGGCTGCTTTTGCCTCTTCCCAGGAAGCCACCTGGCCCAGCCAACCTGCTCATTCCCCTGGCACCTGGCCCAGGCGGCTCTGGAGGTACTGACACTCAGTTCTTGGCATCTGACCCCAAAAAAGGTAGACTTGGAGGAGAATGAAATTTATCCAGTTTAAACCAGTTTTTAAGTATTCCAGGCCAGCCAATCCTTGCCCTCTCCTTGTGCCACATGGGTCCCTTCACACAGAAAAGCATACAGACCTCAACAGACAAATGGACATAGTCGCCTTGTGGCCTTCAGCACAGGTGTCCTGTAGTTGCCTTTGCTTGTGGTTCTGCATCAGCAACCAGGTGTCTGGTGTCTTCCCTGCATGGCATCTGTACCAGCCTGCCTGCTGTGTCCTTAGGACCCACCTTCTGACTGGCTGGCGGGGAGGTCCCAGAGGTGGCCCCAAGCAGACATTGGGTCTCATTCTATTACAGTGGGCACCTATAGTCACATGTGCAGGCTGCCTAGATTTTTTTTTCTATTTACATTATTACAGATTTTGAGGTTAATTTTATGGGTTGGCTCAAGGATAACTATAAACGCTGTCTTCAGCATTTAAAATATAACAAAGCTTAAGTCCCATGGTCTATCTCTTTTAGCGTGGGAGCCCCTTAGGATGAGGTATCAGACATCAGGCCCAGCCTCCTCCCCAACCCATTTCATTTAATCAAATAATTTCAATAGAGTGCTGTGCCCCCCTCCCCACCTTTTTCCTCTTGCTTGGTCTCAGAAGCACAAACCTTTTAGAAACTGTCCTTTCTTAATATGTGATGTGTGTCAGCTGTCCTGAAAACATGAATTAAATCCCTGATCTCTCTTTGCAGAATTTCCTATGACCCGGCGAGGTTCCCCAGGTACCTGCCTGAAGCCTACTGCTTGTGCCGGGGCTGCCTGACCGGGCTGTTTGGGGAGGAGGACTTCCACTTCCGCAGCACCCCCGTGTACATGCCTGCTGTCATCTTGCGCCGGACCTCTGCCTGTGCAGGCGGCCGCTCAGTGTACACAGAGGACTACGTCACCATTCCAGTGGGCTGCACCTGTGTCCCTGAGCAGGAGAAGGATGCTGACAGTATCAACTCCAGTATCGACAAGCAGGGTGCTAAGCTTCTGCTCGGCCCTAACGACAAGCCTTCTAGCCCCTGAAGGTCACCTGGGAAGGGTTGGGGGAAGACTTGGTCAGCCACCTGTGCACAGTACACGTGCAAGGAAAACGGACCCAGCCCAAGAGGGGCAGTCTTTCAGTGTAGAATAGTTGGCAGGTTATCTGACCCAGGTATTCCCTGGTTTTATTTTATTTTATTTTTTTTTGGCAAAAGGGGGCACAGAATTATTGAAGGATGATGGGAAGGTGACTCAGGCACAGAGCATCATGTGTGGTACTGGCACCAAGCCAGCCACACAGAACTCAGTAGCTGGCAAGTGGGTTTGGAAATGGTTTCTTCAGGCTTCTCATGACTCCAGCTGTGTGTGTGGCTGTGTGTGGCTCAGTAGTTGGGTGGTTGCTCCAGGAAGGAGATGCAGATACATAAGCTTTCTTTAGAATCTTTTTTAAAAAAGTAGAGTACATACCTGCTTTTTAAAGCAACTGTTTTGAATAAGAGCAGAAACTATTTTTATATTAGCAATTTAGAGCTCCTCTATTTTTTAAAAAAAATTTTACTTGACATATAAGCAATTTATAAACATTCAGTTTTCCTCTGATAGGGATTTTTTAGAAGCATATTTGGAATCATCAGATAAACTCTTTTCAGTTTGCATGTGGCCTGGGGCTCTGAATTCAGCCTGTTGCCCTTGGCTGACAGTAACGAAATGGACACATCTAAATTTGACCTATTTCTTCCACTGAAAGTCTTCACAGGCCAACAGAGGAGCAGAAAGGATGCCTAAAAGGCTCATATATGAATTCCAGAAATCTAAACTTGTTTTTATTCATAAATGGTTTCAGACTTACAACCATTTACATTTTTCATTGTTCTATTGTTGTTCGTTTGTTTTACTTTTGAAAGACACTGGTGTCAATTTGTGGATAAGAAGTGGAATATGACATCTATCTCAACTCTCAAGAAGAATCCTATCGTGTATTGGCCTAGTTAGGATCAGGCCAAATATGAAGGAAATGTAGGCCAAATTAGGATTTCCAGAGACCAATATTGAAGTCTGCCTTACTTTTCTGTTTAGGTTGAAAGTCTGACCTTGGAAACAATTATTTGTAAAAGTTCTTTTTTTCCCCCTTAACTCATTAAAACCATTGTAGATGGAAGTTATGTTGGCTGTGTGCATTTTCTTTTTTTCTGGATTCTGCATAGATGGGTTTGACTGAAATGGTACTCAGGGTTTAAGAGCTAAGCATGAGCCAGGCGCAGTGGCACACGCTTGTAGTCCCAGCACTTTGGGAGGCTGAGACAGGAGAATCGTGAGTTCAAAGCCAGCCTCAGCAATGGCGAGGTGCTAAGCAACTCAATGAGACCCTGTCTCTACATAAAACACAAAACAGGGCTCAGCAGTTGAGTGCCCCCGAGTTCAATCCCTGATACCAAAAACAAAACAACAACAAAAAATAGCTAAGCATGAACTCTACCACTGAGCAACACTCCCAACCCCTGCTGATTTTTAGAGGAAACAATGTTAACCAAGGCTTTACATCTTAATTTTATGGTTAAGGTTTAAATTAATTAAGACTTGATAGTCTTTCAAAGATCAACTAGTCATGTAGAGTTATATGTCTTTGATCTTTTGTGACAAACCCAAATCAAGAAATGTCCTTTATTGGTATATATTTTATCCAACAAACTTCACTTACTATGGAAATAACACAGGGGTAGCTTCCCTATGTTACCGACAGAGTCTGATCTAGACAGAAAAGTCACTCAAGAACATTCAACTCCTACTAAATGTTGACAGAGGAAATGCACACCAGTGAGCAAAATCCAGATTGTCCAAATAAAAAATTCAAAATTGAAAGTGAAAACTGTAGGCAGTTCTGTGGAGTATGTGAAATTTAACTTCTCTGTTTAAACTCAAGAGTAAGGGAGGGAGAATGATATCCTTGGTAACAGTTTGTCCAGAATACATTCCTGTCCAGAAAACACAGAAGGTTTAGAACATCAACTAAAATCTGTAAGTTAAAGAGTGGCTTTCAAACCAGCCATTTGGGTAATTATTCCTGTTATCAGTGCTGCTGTGTAACATTTACCAGGACACCCCTCAAATACAAATGGTGCAAGTGTCAGAGAAGATATTAAGAAGATATTTGCAGGGGAAACACCACTATTTTATTCCTTGTTTTTTCTAAACTCAGTTTATTAAAAGGCAGCACATTTCCAATGGAAGAAATTAACTTCCCATTCTAAGATCTAGAAAGGCAATCTTTTTGTGTCCCCTCATCCCCCAGAATGGAATATTTATCCATTTAGTAAATACCTCCCCACAGGCCCATGGCAGTGCTCTTTGGAGGTGTTGTGGACCTTTAGGAGGAGGGGCCTGCTGGAGGTCCTTACATCATTGGGGATGTGTCCTCAAAGAGGGAGGTGAGGTCAAAGGACCCCTACCTAGTCCCTTTCTCTCCTTTTCTTTCACCTGGCTCATGCTGTAAGCAGTTTTGCTCTGCCATGCCTTCTCTGCCTTTGCCACCTGGCATGCCCAACATAGGCCCAAAGCAGTGGGTCTGCCGAACCTTGGATTGGGAGCTTCAGAACTCTGAGCCAAAGTAAACCTTTTCTCTCAGCTATTTTGTTAAAGTGACAGAAAACTAACCGTATCTATTGAGTACCTACCTGGTTCCACACAAGTGCTATCTTATCAGTCTGTGTTTCTTGGCCTGTTTCCTTACTTGTTGTTATGGTTTGGATGTGGAGTGTCCCCCAAAAGCTCACATGTGAGACTATGCAAGAAGGTTCAGAAGAGAAATGATTGGGTTGAGAGGGTCTTAACCCATTCAGTGAATTAATTCCAGTAGGGATTGACTGAGTGGAAATTGAAGGCCTGTAGAGTGTGGCTGGAGGAGGTGGGCACTGGGGGTGTGGCTTTGGGGTATATATTTTGTACCTGGTAAGTGAAGTCTCTCTCTGCTGCCTGATGATCATGTGAGCTGCTTCCCTCTGCCACACTCTTCTGCCATGATGTTCTGCCTCACCTCAAGGCCCCATGAATGGAGCCAGCTATCTATGTACTGAGACCTCGGAAACCATGAGCCCTCAAATAAACTTTTCTTCCTCTAAAATTGTTCTTGCCCAATCTTTTAGTCACAGCAGCAAAAAAGCTGACTAAAACACTTGTAAAATGAAGTCATAATGTTCACTTCAGAGTTATTGTGAGGTTTAAACATCATCAGCATAGCATCCAGTACAGTGCTGGGCACGTAGCAGTTATTGAAAAACACTGGCCCTTTTTTTAAAAAAAATTTTTTTTCAGTTGTAGATGGACACAATATCTTTATGTATTTATTTTTATATGGTGCTGAGGATTGAACCCAGTGACTCACGCACGCGAGGCAAGGGCTCTACCACTGAGCTACAGCCTCAGCCCCATCACTGGCCCTTTTATAAACCACATTTAAAATAAATACCAAGGCCAGGTGTGGTGGCGCACATCTGTAATCTCAGCTATTTGGGAGGCTGGGGTAGGAGGACCACAAGCATGAGACTAGCCTCAGAAGCTTAACAAGACCCTATCTCAAAATAAAAAATAAAAAGGGTAGGGGATGGTGCTGCAGTTGTAGCTCAGTGATAGAGCACTTGCCTAGCATGTGTGAAGCACTGGGTTTGATCCTCAGCACCACATGACAATAAAAATAAAATAAAATACAGGTATTATGTCCATCTATGACTAAAAAAATTTTTAAAGGGAGGGGGCAGGGGATGTGGTTCAGAGATAAGAGTGTTCCTGATTCAATGTCCAGTACCACAAATAAATAAATAAATGAATAAAACAAACATCAAACTAATCCTTTATTTTTTAAAATTTTTTTTAGTTGTCAATGGACCTTTATTTAATTAATCTATTTATATGTGGTGCTGAGAATCAAACCCAGTGCCTCACACATACTAGGCAAGTGCTCTACCACTGAGCCACAACTCCAGCCCATAATCCTTTATTTTAAATGGATTGCTTGAGCAGGTATTTAACACTTTGAATGACTCATTTTTTTTTTTTGTATAAAAGATGTTTAAAATGAAATCTTTAGTACTTTTACCAGGAAGCAGCAATTACATAAGGGAAGTTGAAATAGAGGTGGTGACTAAGAATGGGGACATGCTGTTTCAATGAACAATGACAAGTTTATTTTCTTGTTAAAACTAATGTTTTGGGGGGGAGGTTTGTATATTGTTTTTTGAACAAATAGGGAAATTTACTGACTAGAGAAATTATGCCAGCCAAAGTTCAGTGAATCACACCCCCAATCTTACTTCACAGTTAACACAGCTGCGCTCATCTGCACGTGGACACCATTCATTCCTTGGCTTTGCTGGGCAGCAGTGCTTGATATTGTACATTTTGTAGCTTCTTCCCCTACTCCAAGAAAAGTGCCACAGTGAATGTTTCCTTCAAATAAATTCTATCTTGAGGCTTAAAAAAAATTTTTTTTAGTTGTAGTGGACACAATACTTTTATTTATTTGTTTGTTTATTTATTTATTTTTATGTGTTGCTGAGGATCGAACCCCATGCCTCACACGGGCTAGGCAAGTGCTCTACCACTGAGCTATAACCCCAGCCCTTATCTTGAGGATTTTAGGATCCCCCTTGGAATAGAGGTACATTGCTGGTTACTGAAGATCTCTTCCAACTGACAGTACAATAGTCCTCGCTTATCTTTGGTTTCAGTTTTCTTTGGTCAACCATGGTGTGAAAATATTAAATGAAAAATTCCAGAAGTAATTCATAAGTTGAAACTGTGTACTGTTTGAAATGCTGCCATGAAATCTCATAATGTCTCACTCCATCCAGCTAGAGACCAGAATCATGCCCTTGTCTAGTGTATCCACCTGCATACACTACCCATCTGTTGATCATTTAGTGACTATCAGATCCTGGTGATCAGATCAACTGCTATGGTATTGTTGTGCTTATGTTCAAGTAAACCTTATTTTACTTAATAATGACCCTGAAGTCAGGTATGGTAGGAAGTAGTTACTCAAGAGGCTGACGCAAAAGGATCACCTGAGCCTAGAAGTTTGGGGCAAGCCTGGACCATATAGTGACACTGGTCTCATGCCAAAAAAAACCAAAAAAACCAAAGCAAAACAGAACAAAAAACCCAAAGTGCAAGTGTAGTGATGCTGGCAGTGTTATTACTGTGTATTGTTATAATTATTTTAATATTGTTGTTAATCACTTACTGTGCCTAATTAATACACTTTGTCATAGTCACGTAGGTACAGGAAAAAACAAAGTATATATGGGTCTGGATACTATCTGAGGTTTTAGGCATCCACTAGAGGATAGATTACTGTTTCCATTGTATGCTTGTTTTGTAAAAACAATCATTTGGGAACAGTAAATAAAATACACTTTGCAAATACCAACAGTGCCATATAGGAGGCCAGTTACCCAAACATCTCATATTACTTCATCACTTTCAACACAGCAAAGAGGAAAACTATCATCATTTTTAGTAACTGGCTCAAGTTCTGATTTTAGAAAGGAATGGAGAGGGAAAGAACATGGAACTCCCCTCTGAAATGAGGTCTTAAAGTTCTCTGTGCATAATCCCAGAGATTTGGGAGAATGAGGCAAGAGGATCACAAGTTCAAGGCCAGACTGGGCAATTTAGTGAGACCCTGCCTCAGGGGAAAAAAAAAAAAAGAGCTGGGGCTGTGGCTCAGTGGTAAAACACCCCAGGGTTCAGTAATCCCTTGTATTGCCAAAGGGGTGGGGAAGAGTTCCCCCATGCATTTCATCTGCCCTTGCTTTCTGGGTACCTCACTACTCCAGATATACAGCTGAGTAATTATTTAGATTTTGTTAGCAAAACTGAAATTTATTCTTTCTCATTCATGGGTTGGTTACTTTGTCTCTTAGTGCAAATCTTACAAAAATGTCTATTAAAATAATCTTTTCAGCCAAGTGCTGTGGCACATGCCTGTAATCCCTGTGGCTCAGGCAGCTGAGGTAGGAGGATCACAAATTCAAAGCTAGCCTCACCAACAGCGAGACTCTAAGCAACTCAGTGAGACTCTGTCTATAAATAAAAAATGCAAAAAAGGGCTGGGGATGTGACTCAGCGGTTGAGTGCCTCTGAGTTCAATCCCTGGTACCCACACCCCCCCCAAAAAATATTCTTTTCAGTCTTTGAGATCCTTAGAGCATGAGGGCCAGGTGCCTCCTAAGAGTCCATGATGATTGGCAGGTGTGAACAGGCCCAGCCTTCCTCAAACCTTCTCTGGAGTGCCTCCACCACCTAAGCAGACAGACTGCAAGGAACACAACCAGGCTAATGGCATTTTGTTTTAAGGTCATAAAGGTATAGCTGCAGATCTTTTATGAAATCTAGAAGTGGATTGTACTGAACACAGATTTGCTATAACTGAAATCATATCAGGGGTCCAAGCCATGAAGCACACTTTAGCTGCTTATTAAACAAAAAATGCCATTACTTCATTTTGTAAGCCTCCTAACTTGTATACATTTTTGATGAATTAAGCCTTTACCGTTCCCTCTCTTCTCCTCTGGAAAAAAAGTAAGTTTTCTCTTCAACTAAACGACTGATTTATAGGACAAAATTCTGTGATTTCTAGGTTGTTACTTGTCTACAATTTGTAAGCTGAACATTCCATTTCTATACATAATTTGTCACTGGTCTAGGCCAATTTTAGCATGCCAATTCACAAGTAAAGGAGGAGTGATTTTTTAAAAGAACATTTATTAAATAATGTGTCAGGTGCTGACTAAAAATCAGTATCTCATAAAAATAAAGTGATTTTTAAATTAAAAGTTGTCCGGAAGTATGATTACTGAGGTCTGAGAAAAAACAAGAGCAGGACCCCGGGGTTCATGTGCCCAGCCCCTCCTCTCTGGATCAGTCAGGACAGGTCAAGTTTTGCCCCAGTGAGTAAAAGCCCAGTCTGATGGTCAACAGCAAAAGCTCCTTTCTCACTGCCCCTCATGTCTCTTGCATGTTGGCTGTGGCCCTCCTTCCCTTGAGAACTACACAGCCAGAAGAGCTTCTGTCTGGAATACTGCTGGTCACTGTCAGAGGGAAGCAAAGTTCTGGTCAAAAGTGACACCTGTCACTTCCTTTCATGTTCTGTTGGCTAAAGCAAGGTTTTAAGATTTCTTTCAACTCTAATTCCATGGATTTGACCAGCAGAAGAATCCCTAACTCAAGGGATACCCTTATTAAGGAAACAATAATGACAATTTTCTCCTTTAGGGCTGGGATTGTAGCTCAGAGGTAGAGCACTTGCCTCGATCCTCAGCACCACATACAAAGCAATAAAATAAAGACATTGTGTCCATCTACAACTAAAAAAAAATATTAAAAAAAA